>JAXCMG010000021.1:13016937-13101644 GCA_034642415.1 Podarcis siculus
TTTTTTTTTTTTTAAATATTTTTTATTGCTTTATTTTCCAAGGTCAGAATACATCATCGATAACCCAACAACAGCTGTTTTACAGAAAGAAAAAATAAAATTGAACAAAAGAAAATTCATTTTTCCGAATCTTTTTTCATTATCCACTGGACTTCCCCACATCCTCCATCTCTGCATTCTTTACAATAAAATTAAACAGCAAATTAATACCTTGTTTCGTGTGTTTTTGTACTTTCATCTAATTATTTACTCTAAAATTTAGATTTTCTCAGTCATAACTCAGTTTCAATCATGTCCAAATTTCACAATTGAGGCAATTTTTTTCTCAAAACTTAGCAAATTCTCAACATTCATATATCTTATAATGTTTTTGTAGGTAGTCCTTAAATTTTTTCCAATCCTCTTCCACTGCCTCTTCTCCCAGGTCTCGAATTCTGCCGGTCATTTCAGCCAATTCCATATAGTCCATCAGTTGCGTATGCCACTCTTCCAGTGTGGGTAGCTCCTGTGCCTTCCAATATTTGGCTAAAAGGATTCTTGCTGCTGTAGTTGCGTATAAAAAGAAAGTTCTATCTTTCTTTAACACCCTCTGGCCTACAATGCCCAGGAGGAAGGCCTCTGGTTTCTTCTGAAAGGTATACCTAAATACCTTTTTCAACTCGTTATAAATCATTTCCCAAAAAGCCTTCACCCTCGGGCATGTCCACCAGAGGTGAAAGAACGTTCCTTCAGCCTCCTTGCATTTCCAACATTTATTGTCAGACAGATGGTATATCTTTGCAAGTTTGACTGGGGTCATGTACCACCTGTACATCATTTTCATAATGTTTTCTTTTAAGGCACTGCATGCCGTAAATTTCATACCGGTGGTCCATAACCTTTCCCAGTCTTCAAACATAATGTTGTGTCCAATATCTTGTGCCCATTTTATCATGGCTGATTTAACTGTCTCGTCTTGAGTATTCCATTTAAGCAACAAGTTATACATTCTTGAAAGCACTTTCGTCTTAGGTTCAAGTAGTTCTGACTCTAATTTTGATTTTTCCACCTGGAAACCAATTTTTTTATCTTTTTTGAAGATCTCTAAAATTTGGGCATAATGAAACCAGTCTCGCACCTTTCCTTTCAATTTTTCAAAACTCTGCAACCTCCAAGTGTCACCCACTCTTTCTATTATTTCACAGTATTTTGCCCAGCCACCCCCCATATTAAGTATTTTTATGGCCTTAGCCTCCATCGGTGATAACCACCTCGGAGTCTTGTTTTCGAATAAGTCCTTGTATTTAGTCCAGACATGAAACAAAGATTTCCTTACAATATGGTTTTTAAATAATTTATGAACCTTTACCTTGTCGTACCACAAATATGCATGCCACCCAAAAGCATTGTTAAACCCTTCCAGATCTAGGACATCAGTGTTTTCTAACAGAAACCAATCTTTCATCCAGCAGAAGGATGCAGCTTCATAATACAGCCTTAGGTCCGGCAGGGCAAATCCCCCTCTTTCCTTTGCATCTGTTAGTATTTTAAGTTTTATTCGGGGCTTTTTGCCCTGCCAGACAAACTTCATAATGTCCCTCTGCCACTTTCCAAAACACTCCACTCTGTCCACGATCTGGAGGGCCTGAAACAGAAACAGCATTCTTGGCAATACATTCATCTTAACTGCTGCAATTCTTCCCAACAAGGAAAGTTTCAATCTTGACCAAATATCTAAGTCCTTTTTAATTTCAGACCAACACTTTTCATAATTATCTTTGAACAAATTCAGATTTTTCCCAGTCAGATTAACCCCCAGGTATTTCACTTTTTTAACCACATTTAATTCAGTTTCCTTCTGAAACCCATCTATTTCTAAAGATGTCAAGTTTTTTACCAGAACCTTAGTTTTTTGTTTATTTAACTTGAATCCCGCCACCCGACCAAACTCAGAGATTAATTCCAAGGCTCTTTTTGTGCTGGGTACTGGCTCCTGTAATGTCAAAACCAAATCATCTGCGAAGGCCTTCAATTTATATTGTTTTCCTCCGACCTGTATTCCTTCTACCTGCTGGTCCTTCCTAATCAAGTTCAGCAAAACCTCCAGGACAGAAATAAATAGCAAGGGTGATAGGGGGCACCCCTGTCGTGTTCCTTTTTCAATTTTGAACTCTTCTGTCACCACATTATTTACTATCAATTTAGCTTTTTGTTCTGAATAGATTGCTTCAATACCATTTTGGAACGCCCTTCCCACTCCCATCCCTTCCAAATTTTTCTTCATAAATTTCCAGGATATATTGTCAAAGGCCTTCTCCGCGTCAATGAATATCAAAGCTGCTTTCGTATTCAGATTTGTCTGTAATAATTCCAAAACATCTACGATGTTTCTAGTGTTGTCTGACAGATGCCTGCCGGGGAGAAAGCCTGCTTGGTCTTTGTGAATTACTTCGTTTAAAACTTTTTTCAGTCTGTTTGCCAAGATGTCAGCAAAAATTTTGTAATCCACATTTAGGAGTGAGATGGGGCGGTAGTTCTTAAGTTGAGTCTTTTCAGATTCCGATTTTGGTATCAACGTGATGAATGCCTCTTTCCACGAATCCGGTGCTCCCTTCCCTTCCATTATTTGGTTGCATACCTCCAACAATGGCTGGATCAAATATTCCTTCAATGTCTTGTAGTATTTGGAGGTAAGTCCATCTGGGCCCGGGGATTTGCCTAATTGCATATTCTGAATGGCACTTTCGATTTCCTGTTCTGTTATTTTGTAATTCAGAGCTGTTTGTTTGTCTTGTGTTAATTTTTGCAGGCCATAGCTTTTTAAGAATTTATTTATCTCAGTCTCTTCTTGGTGTCCTTGAGTAAACAGTTTTTTGAAGTATCTCTGGAAACACTTTCTAATTTCTTCTGGTTTCTGAATACATTCGCCTTCAACCTCTAGATTGGTAACAAAGTTCAATTTCTGTCTCTTTTTCAACTGCCATGACAATAACTTCCCACATTTGTTTGCCGATTCGAATGATCTTTGTTTCATCTGTTTGATTTTCCATTCAACTTCTTGATTTATCAATTTCGCATATTGTGCTTGATGGAATTTTATTTCTCTTAGAGCTTCTTTTGATTTTGGGTTCAATCTCAACCTTTTCTCTCCATCTTTTATCTTCTCCAAAATCTTGTCCTTTTTACCATTCCAGAGTTTTTTCCTAATAGTATTCTGTTGTATCAGAAACCCTCTCATAACAGCTTTACTTGCGTCCCAGATTGTTTTTTTCTCCACCGAAGTGTTCAAATTTATTTCGAAGTAGTCCTTCATCGTTTTTTGGGCCTTCTTCACAATCTCCTGATCTCTAAACAAAGAGTCATTCATTCTCCATCTGAAGGATCCAGCTGGTGTGAGTCTCAAATCTATTTTCAAGGCGTTATGGTCGGAGCAAGTTTTGGGGCAGATCTCTATTTTTTTAGTCTTAGGTGCCAGTCCTCTAGATATCCAGATTTGGTCGATTCTTGTCCAGGATAGGTGGGCTTCAGAAAAGAATGTTCCCTCTTTACCTAGAGGGTTTTTTATCCTCCAAATATCAATCAAATCCATATTGTCTGTAAGTTCAAAAAAAGTCTTTGGTAGTCTGCCGTCTTTAGTCAGGTTTTGAGTTTGTGACTTATCCATATGTGTGGAGACAACCCCATTCATATCTCCCATCAAAATGATGTTGTTGTATTCAATATAATCCAGCATTATCTCATGCAGCTTCTTGTAAAATTCTGATTTCCCCTCGTTTGGTGCGTAGATTCCTACTATCAGAAATTTTTCTCCTTGTGATTGTATTTCAATCGCCAAAATTCTTCCTTGTTCATCTTTAAAAACAAATTTTGGTGCTAGGCTCTCCTTTGCATATATCACTACTCCTCTTTTCTTTACTTTGTCTGATGAAATAAATTCTTGGCCTAGTCTCTTGTTGATTAATACTCTTCTATGGAGCCTAGTCACATGGGTTTCCTGTAGGCAGATAACGTCTAATTGTTCCTTCTTCAATATATGGAAAATCCTTTTCCTTTTTTCAGGGGAATTTGCACCGTGAATGTTCCAACTAAAAAGCTGCAAAGACATCCTGGATCAGTTTGTCAGCCAATGGGTTTATCTCCCTTGTCGTCTATGTCTGGAGGCGGATCTTTTACGCCAGGCGTGGGGGGTGGCCAGGTACCTGCTGTTCCTTTTCGAAGGTCCTCCCCGTGGTCGTTTAGAAACTTGTCTTGCTCCTCTGCTGTTCTAATTCTTACCTTCTTCCCTTTCAAGTTGAAAGATAGTCCTTGCGGGAATTCCCACCTGTAAGGGATTGAGTTGTTTCTCAGTAATCTTGCTAGGTCTTTATATGTAGTTCTTAAATCCAACAGCTGTTTTGGTATGTCTCTGAAGATTTCTGCTGTCTTTCCCTGTACCACCAATGGATTTTTAAAATGTAGGCCGAGTATGTTATCTTTTTCTTGCTTATATCTCAATATGATCAAGCAATCTCTTGGTTTGTCCTTCTTAACCACTCTTCCCAATCTAAAGGCGGTAACAATTTTAAAGTCCTTCTCTTCTGCCAAACCCCAGAATTTAGATATTTCTGCTGTCAAAAAGCCAGCCAGATCTTCCTTTTCTAGTTCTGGGATATTTCTAATCCTGAGGTTGCTCTCCCTGTTTTTCAGCTCTGCCATAGACAGGTAGGCCTGCTGTTCAGTGACCTGTCTACTCAGTGGTCTTACTTCCCCTCTTAGTTCCTCTATCCTTTTTTTATTTTGGTCTGCTTTTGTGTTTGCTTCCTCGGCTAATTTTCGGCTTTCTGTTGTAGTCTTTTCAATATTTCCTATCGCCTGTGTATTTTGGGCAACTTGGTCTGTCAATTTATTAATTGTAGCCGTCACTTGATCAAATTTAGCCGCTTGTTCATCAGCCTTCTTGTTTAATGCAGCCAGTTGCTCCAGTATTTCTTTAGAAACAGGGTCAAGCCCTCCTGCAGCCATGTCCTCCAAAGCTGGCTGTTTGAGTTGTTCTTCCTGCAGACCTATCACAATTGGGACAGATGATCTACGTGGCTGCACAGGCAAAGTCGATTGCAATAGTTCAGTCTGTTTTGCTTTCTTGGCAGCCCTTGTTTTTGCTGCACCACTCATTCCACAGCTGTCTAGGTTTCAAGGTCAAATTGTAAATCCCATGGGAAAAGCAATCCAGAAAAAGTAAACATCCAAGCATAAAAGTTCCAAAACAACCAGCAGTTCTCAGAGACTAATATTTCCACAATCCAGCAGGGGGAGCTCCCCAAAAGTTAGGGGGAAGGATGGAATTTTCCACCAATAAGTTCCCAAATAGGGTAAAATCCAAAATAGAGGGGGAACCCTCTGAATTCACTTTAAACTGCAGAGAATATAAGTTCTTTACCAAAGTATGTGCAACAGTTCCTTTCTTGTAACTTGCAAAGTAGCCCAGTGAAGCTTTGTACCTCTATATACAGTCACCACAATCTGATGTTACTTTGTATCCAGGCAGCCCGGGAGCTGGGTCTCGTAACTTTGTAATCCACAAAAAATGAAGGGATATAACACAGTCTCTATCCACTTATAATACAGTTTTAACTTTTCCTTAACTTTTAATCAATCAAGTCCGAATTTGCAGGGTAAATTCCAACTTCTTTTAAACTCCTTTCAGCGCTTCAACTTTAAAGAGGCTTTGCTCAATACTTTAAACAGAGACGGAAGACTGACTTCCTTTTTAGCGTCTCCCGCTTTCAGCCGAATTTCACAAATTGCTGTTCAAATAGAGTCTCAAATTTCTTACTCACGAGTATGTAGTCTCAAATCAGATGTTCAAAGAAGAAAGGTCAGCGCTCATCAGCAGCAGCCGCGCGGCTTCACTTCCGCGGAAAGAGCGATGGATTCACAGCACCGCTACCCCCTCCACGTTCCGGAGCCCCTTACGGGGTCCCTTCTGCGCTTCTGGGGTCGCTCCTGGTGCCCGCCGAATCCCACGGCCACGGGCTCACTCTACCCGTGGTTTTTCTAGCTGGGTCGTCGCTGTGCCGAAGCGCACAACCCTTTTCCGCGGAGCCCCTCTTCAACAGCTGAAGAGGTCCGCCATTGCTGTTTCGCGCCGCCTCCCCCAGCTTTGGACTTCAGGATGAAATGCAACAGGGTTGCTGTTTGCATGCTTGGAGAATAAGCTGTCCTCACAGATTGACTCCCCCCCACAAAAAAAAACACCCGGTGCTTTTTGATTCTAAGGCTTTATCTGAACTGTTTCTATTGGGTGGTTGTAATACTGATTCTTAAGGGACGCGGGTGGCGCTGTGGGTTAAACCACAGAGCCTAGGACTTGCCAAACAGAAGGTCGGCGGTTCGAATCCCCGCAACAGGGTGAGCTCCCGTTGCTCGGTCCCTGCTCCTGCCAACCTAGCAGTTCGAAAGCACACCAGTGCAAGTAGATAAATAGGTACCGCTCCAGCGGGAAGGTAAACGGTGTTTCCGTGCGCTGCTCTGGTTCGCCAGAAGCGGCTTAGTCATGCTGGCCACATGACCCAGAAGCTGTACGCCGGCTTCCTTGGCCAATAAAGCGAGATGAGGGCCACAACCCCAGAGTCGGTCATGACTGGACCTAATGGTCAGGGGTCCCTTTACCTTTAATACTGATTCTTAGCTACCTCATGTATTTAAAGAGGCTGGCTATACTTTTAAAAAGAAAAGAAATCCAAGAGGGAAATAAGTGAAGGTTTCTGTGCCATTATAAGCATGACCGTTGCAGTTTTACTAAGCAGCAAGCCCCACTGTGCAATGGGATTACTCCTGGGAAACATGTGTAGCATTGCAGCTTTAATGTTCCTGGAGGAGAGGGGATTTTGACAGGGGCAGTTTGCTCTGCAGGGAAAAAATAAAAGTTGCACCTGCTAAAGGTCCCTCCACCCAGCTCTTAAAAGGTGTGTGAAATCTGCCTTCTGTTACACATTGTCCCCTTGCTAAAATCTGCTGGGAAAATAAAGGAAGAGGGTGCAAAATAATGGAGCACTGTAATGGCTACAAACCAGAGCTGCTCCAGGGATGCTCAGGGCTTCTCAGAAGCTTCTCAGAGACTCTGCAGGGAGCTGAAGGGATGTGGGTGTGTGGAACCCCTACTTTGCATGCAGGAGGAGCTGAATTCTTTTTTTATTTTATTAACATATAAAGCACATACATATACAGTGGTACCTCGGGTTACATACGCTTCAGGTTACATTCGCTTCAGGTTACAGACTCTGCTAACCCAGAAATAGTGCTCCAGGTTAAGAACTTTGCTTCAGGATGAGAACAGAAATTGTGCTCCAGCGGCATGGCAGCAGCAGCAGGCCCCATTAGCTAAAGTGGTGCTTCAGGTTAAGAACAGTTTCAGGTTAAGTACAGACCTCCGGAACGAATTAAGTATTTAACCCAAGGTACCACTGTACATTTACACAATACACATAGACAACACACTACCTTTTTTTCATAACATAAAACATAGCTACCTATACTATACATATCAACATACCTACACACCTACCCCACACGGACACCCACCAAGTGATTTGACTTCCAGCCGTTCTTGTTGCGCTACTTTATTTTTCCAACTAGCTTAAACGCAATTCATTATTTCTTTAATCACTTCTTCTATCTTAACTTTACTCTCCTTTCACTCTAAATCATTTTCTGGATTCACTCAGTATCTGTCAGAAATTCTACTTTTTCCACATAAATTTTGATGTATTCCTTAAAGATAGCCCACTCCTTATTCACTTTTTGTACCATATCTCCTCTTACTCCTCCCTGTTAGTTTGGCAATATGGAAGTATTCCATCATTTTAGATAACCAGTCTGTTTTAGTTGGGATGCTGCTGCTTTTCCAATTTTTAGCAATCAATAACCTTGCCGCCGTAGTTGCATACATAAATACTGGTCTGACCGTTCTTTTTATTTCCTCTGACACCTGGGAGAAAGGATTCTGGGTTTTTTTCAAATGAAAATCTAAACATCTTTTTCAGTTTGTTATAGATATTTCCCCAGAATCCCACTATCTCTTTGCACTCCCACCACATATGTAGAAAGGTTCCTGTCCCATTGTTGCATCTCCAAAAGACATCACTACAGTTTTTGTACAGTTTTGCCAATCTGGCTGGGGTCAGGTACCATCTGTATTGCATTTTCATTACATTCTCTCTTAAATTATAGCATGCCGTAAATTTGATATCTCTTTTCCACAGCCATTCCCATTGGCTCATCATAATAAAGGTAAAGGTAAAGGGACCCCTGACCATTAGGTCCAGTCGTGACCGACTCTGGGGTTGCGGCACTCATCTCGCTTTATTGGCCAAGGGAGCCGGCGTACAGCTTCTGGCTCATGTGGCCAGCATGACTAAGCCGCTTCTGGCAAACCAGAGCAGTGCACGGAAATGCCGTTTACCTTCCCGCCGCAGCAGTACCTATTTATCTACTTGCACTTTGATGTGCTTTCGAACTGCTAGGTTGGCAGGAGCAGGCACCGAGCAACGGGAGCTCACTCCGTCACGGGGATTCGAACTGCCGACCTTCTGATCGGCAAGTCCTAGGCTCTGTGGTTTAACCCACAGCGCCACCCGCGTCCCGTGCATCATCATATTTTCCCCTAAATCCTGGGCCCCCTTTACCATCACTGTCTTCACTTGCTCCTCCTTTACCTCCCACTCTAGGAGCAAATCAGACCTCAGTTCAATCTCTGGCATCTTCAGGCTGAGCTGGGAAACATCCCTGTCTAAAACCCTGGAGAGATGTTCCTAGTCAGTACATGCAAACGATACCAAAGTGTGGCCAGATTCTGTATAAGGCCATTTCCTATGTCTCCTGATGATCAGTAACAATGGTGGACGACCTCACTTGGAAGACAACTTCCCCACAATCACTTGCCCTGCAGTGCTGAGCTTCAGGAGTTTGAATGTGTTTGTTGTGCCCCACAAACTGTCCCCTTGTGAAGGGACTAGGGGTCTCCTAACAACTCCCAGCACCCATAACAAACTACAGTTCCCAGGATTTGCAAGGCGGGGGGAAGCGTTGACTGTTTAAAGTGGTATGATAGTGCAGACATTGCCTGGCTGTGCCTCCCCTAGAGCTCCATGGGAAGGATAGCTCAGGCAGTAGAGCATGAGAGTCTTAATCTCAGGGTTGTGGGTTTGAGCCCCACATTGCACGAAAGATTCCTGCATTGCAGGAGGTTGGTTCCTGGGTGAAGATCTGATGCTTCAGGTTTTCAGGGGTGGTTTGTTATTATTATTATTATTATTAATTGGACTTATTATATGGAGGAGGTGCAAAGGTTGTCATTACTTGGGCAGATGGGTTGCTGTGGAAAATGTTCCCTGAAGGTAGAGAATGGTTTGGGAGGTGGGGGCTGCAATAAATCATAGGGGCAATATTTGAGATAATCAGCAGATTTGCAAGCTTTGCGGTTCAGTCACTAGATGGGGCCAGAGCGCCACTGTCCTCACTTATCAAAACAGCTTGACATTTGCCGCCTTGCTGATTACTGGTCAGCTATACTGCATGGCCTGTTGTTTTTGTCCATGGCGTTTTCTTGGCAGGGATACTGGAGTGGCTTGCCGGTTCCCTGATGCTGGGAAAGATTGAGGGCCCAAGGAGAAGGGGACGACAGAGGACGAGATGGTTGGATAGTGTTCTCGAAGCTACCAGCATGAGTTTGACCAAACAGCGGGAGGCAGTGGAAGACAGGAGTGCCTGGCATGCTCTGGTCCATGGGTCACGAAGAGTCGGACACGACTAAACATCTAAACAACAACAACAATACTGAATGGCAGATTACTAGGGTGGACAGATGAAAAGAGGACCAGGCTCCTGTACCTATAGCAGATGGAGAGAAGAGGGAATCAGAACTCTAAGAAAATTCTCTTTTCATCATCGAAAGGTCACTAAGAGTCTTAATCCTGCTGCTTAGTCATCATTTAGGATTGGATTGTAAAAGTACACACTCTTATTTAGAAGTATGCGCAATTAAATTACATAAGTGGGACTTCCTTCTGGGTATACATGAATAGAACATTAATGCTGCTGTCCCCCCCCCCAAGGATATGTTGGCAACTAAGGGTGTCTTCGCATTATCTTGATAATATCACATTATCATGGTATTATAATTGTTATTAATTAAATGTGTGCAGCGCCATAAACCCATAGATCTCAGGGTCATAGGAGCCAACTGCTAGGAGCAGAGGGGGTCTTCTGCTTCCCCCAGTAAAATATTTGAGGGGACCAAGCTCCCCCAAAGCTGATGGGCACTGTTGTTCAAATGGTGTGCCTGCACCATGTCATGTGATCAATGATGTCACGAGGAGCTTACCTGCCCCCCTTCCATATTTTGTTCAAGTTGGCACCCCTGCTCACTGTGGTTCACAATTTAAAATGGCTAGTAAAGGTAAAAGGTAAAGGACCCCCTTAGTAAAGGACCCCTGAACAGTTAAGTCCAGTCAAAGTCAACTATGGGGTTGCAGCGCTCATTTCGCTTTTAAGGCCGAACCGCCGACCTTCTGATTCTAAACTACTGAGCCTCTTGGGCTTGCCAATCAAAAGGTTGGCGGATTGAATCCGCGCAACAGAGTGAGCTCCCGTTGCTCTGTCCCAGTTCCTGCCAACCTAGCATTTGAAAGCACACCAGTGCAAGTAGATATATAGGTATCACTGTGGCGGAAAGGTAAATGGTGTTTCCATGAGCTCTGGCTTCCGTCATGGTGTTCTATTGCACCAGAAGCAGTTTAGTCATGCTGGCCACATGACCTGGAAAGCTGTCTGTGGACAAATACCGGCTCCCTCAGTGTGAAGCGAGATGAGCGCTGCAACCCCATAGTCGCCTTTGTCTGGACTTAACCGTCCAGGGGTCCTTTAGTAAGGTAAGCCTAAAATGGCTCAAATTCACATTTTAGCTAGAGACAAATTAGGAATAGTTTAAGGACTCCAAACTACATGTTGCATGTCCAGTTTTTAAATCCATGTTTACTCATTATAAAAAATACACATGGATGCTGTTCTCTATTACAAATTACTGTTTGACATGTCTCTCAAACCACCTTCACATTGATTGGAGCCTTAAGCCATTCCTACCTTGTCTGTGACCAAGGTGTGAACACCTGTGCAGCGGGGCAAAGACATCCTCGCCCTGTCAACACCCTCTGGTGTGAACAGGAACAGAAATGAACGAAGTCTTGCTTATGTAAAAAGTGGGAGGGGGCTGGAAAAGCGAACATAACCTTATAATAAAGGACTGTATACATACACATTGTTATGTGAACATGGATTAAAAACCCACCACTGGAAACACAGTGAGTGTACAGGAGTGTGACTGCAGTTTGCATTAACACTATATGTTGTTGTTGTTGTTTAGTTGTTTAGTTGTGTCAGACTCTTCGTGACCCCATGGACCAGAGCACGCCAGGCACTCCTGTCTTCCACTGCCTCCCCCAGTTTGGTCAAACTCATGCTGGTAGCGTCAAGAACACTATCCAACCATCTCGTCCTCTGTCGTCCCCTTCTCCTTGTGCCCTCCATCTTTCCCAACATCAGGGTCTTTTCCAGGGAGTCTTCTCTTCTCATGAGGTGGCCAAAGTACTGGAGGCTCAGCTTCAGGATCTGTCCTTCCAGTGAGCACTCAGGGCTGATTGCCTTCAGAATATATAGGTTTGATCTTCTTGCAGTCCATGGGACTCTCAAGAGTCTCCTCCCGCACCATATGCCAACACTATATGCCAGACATTATATAATTTCTTACATATCATAATTGATTTTCATTGCTTCTCATTTTGTCCCTATTTGTTGTTGCTCATGGCTTTTCTTGTGTCACAGTCTCTTAATATTGCCGTGTGCTTTTTAAAAATACAAATATGAGCTGCTTTAGACAATGAATTAGAACGGTGAGATAGAAATCCATTAGCAAAACTAAGCAAGAGAAGTGAGTAACTGCATGGAACCACCCACGGCCGCTCCCGGCTGAAGGTCACACGTGGTATTTGCAGGATCAAGGCCACAGCTGAGCGGGTGCAGAAGCCCAGCTCTTGCGCCGCCCTGGACACGCGATAAACAGCGGGTGAGAAACCCTCGCACCGCCCTAGCGCAGTCTCCAAACAGGCAGCAGCTGCTGCTGGGAACACGTGCCAGCAAACCCGGGCTTGCTGCTGCTGCGTTACGTGTGAAACGGCCCTGAGCTTACTTTGCAGTTGCTGCTGATTTGCAAATTTTAGAAATAAAAATAAAAATCCAGCTGCCTCCTTGACCTCGAACAGCCTTCTTTCTTAAGCCCCTAGAAAGCATTTGGAGGCCCTCTCCGCCGCTTGAGCAGCGAAGGCGCCCTCCGCCTCGCCTTCCTCGCTCGGCCCTCTCGAGCACCCGCGTCTCTCGCTTCCGACGTGGCGCCTCCCGCACACGGAGCTCCATCTTCCCTCGCCGTCTCTAAGCGATAACGGAGCGTGGGCGTCCCCGCCAAGTTCTCTCGGTTTTTTTTTGCTTAGGTTCCAGAGAACCGACCAATAGCCGGCCGAGCTGCCTTCCGTCTCATTTGCATAGTCGCCGCCGCTGGCCAATGGGCGGGCGTGCAGCGTGTTTGGAATGCTCCGGTCCTCCCCTGCGCGCTCTCCCGGGTGGCGACGGAGCGGGCGGCTGCCTTGGCAGAGCAGCCCGAGGAGGGAAGCTCTTGCCAGCTGCTCGGCCGGGGCATCGGCCCTGGAAACGCCTCTGCTTTCTTTCCCTTGACTGGAGACTCCTCCGCGTGCAGCTCTTGCTGCGCCCGGAGCGGAGGGATCATGTCGGTGGCGGGCCTGAAGAAGCAGTTCCACAAAGCCAGCCAGGTAAGAGAAGCTTTAGGCGCTGAGGAAGATGGTTTGTTTGGTAGAAACCTTGCAACCCTCCGTGCCAAGCTGGGAGGAATTGCATAGCACTTTTTATCACCTGCTCTTTTATGTCGGGTCTTATCTATAGCTCCGTATTGCCTACACGGACTGGCAGCAGCCAATCCGACCTGGAGAAGCTGCCATGGTTGAACCTGGGACCTTTGATCCGCAGAGTAGGTGCTCTGCGTTTCCCCAGTGAATTGCTCCACCTGAGGATCTCGGGGGATGTGCTGCCCGTTGGATTTCCCTATCAGATTCTCCTGGGTGCGCTAGACCTGGGCTCTTTTCCTGGGCCATTTTGCACATTATGTGGAAGAGAATTTGTGTTTGCTTAGAAAAGAGTTGCAGCCAGTCACCGGTCCCCCATGGACCCCTGTAGCCAGATGAGTATTTTGCAAATGCCAAGCTTGTCCCTATTTAGGGAACACATCATTGTATGCACACAGAGAGAAAATATGTGGGGAGAGGTGAAGAAAGGAAGTCCAGATATCGCTTTGGGCAATCCTTTTCCTGCGCTCCCAGGCATAGCAACTCCTTTGCCATATCCAGTTTACCTCTTGGGTAACCCATCTCAGGGAATTCAACTTTCCCCCTACTCTGGAGGTGATCGTGCATACTCTGGATTAAGCTCTGTTATAGTATGATGGAACTCGCTCTTGAGTAAGCAACTTATATCTGTTTACTTCTTCCCTTCCATCTTCCGTGCCATAATAGCATTGGAGGGGTGGTTATTATTTCTGATTCTGTATTTCCAGGCCTCACTTGTTCTTGTGCTAGGTGCTGTATTTGTATATCATTAAGCCCATGTTTCTGTGTTGTCCACCCCTCGCTCCATAGTCCTGCTTAGTCTAACACATGGGAATTAAACAGACCATCTTGGATGGTTGGGCTGGGTGCCCATTATATGCTAATGATGTTGGTCGGTAGATATCCAGATCAACATGCTGGTTAGTTTGTAGGAGGTTCTGTGATGTGTGTTTTCCAGTGCTTCGTGCTTTGGAGGGCATATTGTGTTAGATTTGCTGTGGATTTGTATTTTTCTGAAAGAGAAGTCTTGTTTGCCTCTCTCAGCCTCCCTCAATCCTGGATGTCAGAGATGGGCAGCCTTGAGCTGTCCTGGCCTCTCTCTGTGGCCCTCAGAACCCTCACATGACTCACCAGCCCTGCCTCACATGCTCCTTGAGCATTTTTGGTTGACTGGAACAAATGTGGGCTTTCAATCCTGTTGTCTTTGGCTTGCTTAAGGGTGCAAGAGGTGGACTAAAAAAGGTTCCCTACCCTTGTCGTATGTTAGTGAATGGACTTCATATTCCTCTACAGACTTTTATCTGCCCTTTACCTTTTTTCCCATCTGCTGGGATGCTGTTCTCTTCTTCTTTACAGACATTTGGTTGTATCTCTTCCTCTCTTCTATTTACCCCCAACCCTTCACGAATAAGTCTCCCCTTCTTTCTTTGAAGGCTGGTTTCCTTTTCTTCCATTGCCAAAGAGAAAGGTATCTTCGTATTACCATATTTTTCGCTCTATAGGACGCACTGGACCATAGGACGCACCTTTTAGAGGGGGAGAACAAGAAAAAAATTCTCCCCTTCTCTGCTCATCGCCCCTTCAGCGAAGCGGGAGGAGAAACTGAGCCCCTTCCATTTCTCCTCCCGCTTGGCTGAAGGGGCGCTGCGCAGCTCTCCCTCTCTGCTGAAGCCAGGAGAGTCTTGCTCTCCTGGCTTCAGCGAAAGGAACCTGAAGCCTCCAGAGCGCAGCGGGAACTCGTGCTGCTCTCCGAAGGCTTCAGGAGGCTATCCCTGAAGCCTGGAGAGCGAGAGGGGTCAGTGTGCACCGACCCCTCGCGCTCTCCAGGCTTCAGCGATAGCAACATGAAGCCTCCGGAGCGCGGAGGGAGCGCTCCCTCTGCGCTTCGGAGGCTTCGTGTTGCTATCGCTGAAGCCAAGGAGCCTACCTTCGCTCCATAGGACGCACACACATTTCCCCTTAATTTTTGGAGGGCAAAAGTGTGTCCTATAGAGCGAAAAATATGGTAATTATTTGCAGCATGCTTAGGTGGTGGTTTGTTGCGCTGCGAAGCTTTAAAGTGATTTGAAATGACCCAGTCCATCTTGGTGTTGGAAACTACCTTATACCGAGTCAGAGCCTTGGTCTATTTAGCTCAGTGATGTCTGCACAGACTGGCAGGAGCTCTTCAGGGTCTCATGCAGGTACTCTTTCCTAGTCCTACCTGGAGATTGCCAGGAATTGAACCTTCTGCATGTCAATGTGACCATTTGGCCACAAATGGTCAAAGTGTGAGAGTGCCTTTCAAACTTGGGCTTCTAAAACAGACCTCTAACTTGCCAACAGTTTGTTAATTAGATATATATTCCACCTTTCTTCCAAGGATCTCAAGGGCACATACCTGATTCTTCTCCCTGACCCCACACCAGTTTTTCCCAGTTCTGTGATAGTTTAGGCCAAGAAATAGTTGACTGGCCCAAAGTCAACTATTTCCAATCCAATCATTTATTGTGTTTGACTAAAAGCCATTACAAATTCGATTACATATCCAACAAGTCAATTAAAGCCTGTTAAAAGAAATCCAGAGATATACATCCACTTACAATAAGTCAAATTAATGAATTGCCTGCACAGTCGATGGCATTGTCTTTTATATAGCTAGTGCAAATACTTTTAGCGGCTTTAGCAAATAGGGCTGTTTTGTTTGTGACAAGCGGATCGCAATTAGATAATATATTTTCACATCAGAGTACTGTCCCTGTAGTGCTGCCAACATCTGTTCCAAGTATCTCTTTCTGGGGTTTTGATAGAGCTGCCAATGGAGTATATAATGGGGGAGATCTTCTACCTCACCTACCCCACAAATACAAAGTCTTAAATGTCTTGGAACCTTTCCGTATCTTCCACTTAAGACTGATGTGGGCATTGTTTGAAAACGGGGAGCTGTAAATGCAGTTCTCAGGGAGGCAAAGGTAAGTGACTGCAAGAACTGAGCTTTGGTGTGGTTAAAGGTAAAGGGACCCCTGACCATTAGGTCCAGTCGTGAACGACTCTGGGGTTGCAGCGCTCATCTCGCTTTATTGGCCGAGGGAGCCGGCGTACAGCTTCCGGGTCATGTGGCCAGCATGACTAAGCCGCTTCTGGCAACCAGAGCAGCGCACGGAAACGCCGTTTACCTTCCCGCCAGAGCGGTACCTATTTATCTACTTGCACTTTGACATGCTTTCGAACTGCTAGGTTGGCAGGAGCAGGGACTGAGCAACAGGAGCTCACCCCGTCGCGGGGATTCGTACCGCCGACCTTCTGATCTGCAAGTCCTAGGCTCTGTGGTTTAACCCACAGCGCCACCCTTGGTGTGGTTAGATTTCAGCAAATAGTACCAATGGGAGAATTTTGAGATAGAGAGAAATATTGCTTGTTATCCTGTTTATAAATCCAAATCCAATCCTGAGGCGGCTTTTAACTAAAGTCAACTAGTTTCATGGCTGAGTGGCAACTTGAACCTTAGTCTTCCCCATCTTAGTCCACCATTCTGGACTATAGTGTGTGAAAACAAGGCGAACTGGCTTGCAACTCTTTGCATGTTGGTATAGTGGCATTCCTTCCCCTTCTGGTTGAGAATGTACTGCAAATAAATGACTAACATAGGCATGTGTGGGCAGAGATGCCTGTAAAATGGTTTCAAATGACTTTGGTGATAAGTTTTTTTTTCCCTGGGCTCTATTAGCAGGCTGCTCAGACTTGTCTGAGCTCCTTTTGTTCTCTTAAACCTTTGTGTTGCACTATATTCTGGTGGGATTCGATCACATATAATTGAAGGGGAAGGCATCCGTCCGGTTGTGGCGATGCAAGTGTACCATGGCATTTCTTCTTTCTCCCAGTGGTCATCCCTCCTTTGGTCACTGCTGTGGATACACAACCTGACTGATCCAGGCACGGCGGTCATCTGCAAGGGATTTCCACATGGGGGCGGGATTGATGTTGCCAGCCTTTGTGTCATGTTTGCAGACATCTTCGTAATGCTGAGTTTGTCTGCCAATGGACCTGGTGCCGGAAACCAGATCCCCATACAGCATGTCCTTGGGGAACCTGTCATCTTCCATTCTATGGGCATGATCAAGCCAGCGTAGACGTCATTGAGGCAGAAGTGTAAATATGCTGGGAATCTGAGCTTGGAGAGCACATATCGGACTCACACTGTCCATGGAGGCGCAGATCAATTCTGTGTCCAGGGCAGCTGTTTACCAGCTCCATCTGGTACGCAGGCTGAGACCCTACCTGCCCGTGGACTGTCTCGCCAGAGTGGTGCATGCTCTGGTTGGACTACTGCAATGCGCTCTACGTGGGGCTACCTTTGAAGGTGACCTGGAAACTACAACTAATCCAAAATGCGGAAGCTAGACTGGTGACGGCCGCCGAGACCACATAACACCGGTCTTGAAAGACCTACATTGGCTCCCAGTACGTTTCCGAGCACAATTCAAAGTGTTGGTGCTGACCTTTAAAGCCATAAATGGCCTCAGCCCAGTATACCTGAAGGAGCGTCTCCACCCCATCACTCAGCCCAGACACTGAGGTCCAGCGCCGAGGGCCTTCTGACGGTTCCCTCCCTGTGAGAAGTGAGGTTACAGGGAACCAGGCAGAGGGCCTTCTTTGGTAGTGGCGCCTGCCCTGTGGAATACAATACAAACAAATTCTTATCATATCCTTATTTTTCTAAACATTGTTAAGTGGGCTTCCCCAAGTCCCACCTATCTGATTTTCATTTTACTTCATCTTTAGCTGTTTACATATAGTTTCTAACCATTTTATTAAAATCACACTTAAAATAGGGACTTCCGGTCGGCGCCAGCGCTCAATGGCGGTCCTCACTTCGAGCTCTGAAGGAGGACTGCTCCGCGAGTTCGGGTCTGACCCGCTACGGCGAGCGGGGGACCCCTGAAATCACAGGCGCAGAAGCCTGGGAACAAGGAGACTCGGTGGGCACCTTTTGCGCCCCCCCGGTACTGCAAAATAGCCTTTTTAAAGGCTACGGAGTGGCATCGGGAGAGCGCGGTGCTGAGAGTCGCAACCCAGCCCGCGGAGTGAAGCCGCGTCGCCGTTGAGCGGAGAGCGCCGATTCCCTTCCTGAAATTGGACTCTGAACATAAACCCCGTGAGTAAATCTGACAGACGGGACCTTTAAATTAATTCTATGAAATTTGGCTGAAAACGGGGAAGGCATTAAGTAAGGAAGTCTGCCCCCCCGAACTGCATGGTAAACAAAGCAACGAAAGACCAGAGCTGCTTTTAAAAGAAGCGGAGCTTTTGAGCTGTCAAACTTGGCACCGGAATTAAATTTCCCCCCAGTAAGCAGGAGAAGGGGGGAATAGATTTGAACACTGCAAACCTGCTGAAGTAAATTTAGGGGAAGAAAAAGACTTTCCATTGTCGAAACCCTGGGAAGGGCTGCCGGAGCAAGGCACCGGGAAAGGGAACTGTCATTTTAAAGTGGATACAAAGTTGGGGGTTTGTTTGAAACAAAGTTATAAGATCTCAACGGAGTCATTTTGCTGAACTTTTGACTATATTGAAAGTATCACAAATTGCAACTGGGGACTTTTGGACTCTTTGTTTCCTGCCACATGTTTCTTTGTGCTTTTCAATTGGATACAACTAAATGCTCCCTCTAGAGGGTTTAAAAAGAACTTGTTAAAGTGTTATAGTGAAAGGAAGAGAGTGGAATTTTCCGCCTGTGAACCTTTCCTGTGAGAACTGACCTTGAGGATATGAGTGGCCAACCAGAGGAGATAACAACTAGATCAAAAGCAAAACTAACTCAGCAGACACAAAAGAAAAGGGCTTCGATACAAGGGACAGTACCAGCTGGACAGGAAAAAGTTCCAACTGCATCTATGGAATCAATGACACAAGCATTGCTTAAAATAAATACATCTTTGGAAGCACTGACAAAGCAGTCAGCGGAGAACTCAAAAAAATTGAATGAATTGACAGCGAGATTGGATTTGAACACGGCAAGCGTAGCCTCCAATACAGAATCTATAAATAAATTGATTCAAGAAAATTCTGAGACAAGAAAAATTGCTCAAAGTGCAAAAGATATTGCAGATGAGACAAAGAGGGAGCTTGCACCAATTACAAAAAAAGTGAATGAACATGATGCAACTTTATCCTTATGGGAACTCCAGAGAAAGGAAAAAAACTTAAAATTAAGATTGGTTCCTGAGAGTGAGAAAGACAGTCTTGTGGAATTCCTCACAGAGAACATCTTGGAATTTTGGCAGGACGAGTTACAGGAGGAAGACATTGAAATAACAACAGCTTTCCGGCTGGGTAGAAGACAAGGCAAAAAGCCCAGGGACTGCCTGATTACATTGAGATCAAAAGAAGAAAGGGATAAAATTTTGAACCTACACTATCACAAGGCCCTTGAAATTCAGAATAATCAAGTGCAGATCTTTAAGGACATTCCTAAATATATTTTGGAGGTGAGAGCCTTTTATAAAGACTTGGTTTACTGGCTGAGGAAAAACGACATACTCTTTAGGTGGGAGTTTCCACAAGGACTGTCATTTAGTTACGCAGGAAAAAAGATTAAAATAAAAACAGTTCAAGACAAAGAACAGTTTCTGGAAAGATATCAAGAGGACTTACAAAAAGGAACAGTAGATACAACATCAGAAAAAGAACTGACAGATATCGGAAACCTATCATTTGGTCTCTTGCCGCCATCAGAGGAGGAACAAAAGCTTGGAGCTGTTGGAGGAACAGGCACATAGTAGTAAAATGTCTCTGCAACTTCTTAGCTGGAATTGTAATGGTTTGAACCTTCCCAGGAAGAGACGCCAAGTCTTTCACATTTTGAAGAGAGAGCAATTAGACCTAATATGTCTACAAGAAACACATGTAATCAGGACACACAGAAAATTACTTGTAAACAAGAGACTTGGACAAGAATTTATCTCCTCAGATAAAGTTAAAAAAAGAGGTGTAGTGATTTATGCAAAAGAAAAATTGGCCCCTAAAATGATATTTAAAGATGAACAAGGAAGATATTTGGCAATAGAAATACAAGTCCAAGGAGAAAAAATTTTGGTACTGGGAATATACGCACCAAATGAAGGGAAGGCGGAATTTTTTAAGAAGTTGCATGAGACTTTAATGGACTATTTGGATTATAAAATTATAATGATGGGTGACATGAATGGCGTTGTTTCTACAAATATGGATAAAGCACAGAGAGAGACAATCTCTAAAGATGGGAGATTACCAAAGATCTTCTTTCAAATGACTGAAACACTGGACTTGATTGACATATGGAGAGTAAGGAACCCTCTGGAGAGAGAGGGAACTTTTTTCTCTGAAGCAAAAATGACATGGACAAGGATCGACCAAATCTGGACAACTAGCAGTATGGCGCCAAGGATAAAAAAGGTAGAAATCTGCCCAAAGACTTGCTCCGACCATAACGCTGTGAGGATGGAGATGAAACTAACAACAACTGGAACCTTCAGATGGAGAATGAATGACACTCTATTTAGAGATGAGGAGATTTACAAAAAGGCTCAAAAAACATTGAAAGATTATTTTGAAATAAACTTGAGAACTGATGTGGAAAAAAGAACAATTTGGGACGCAAGCAAGGCCGTGATGCGAGGTTTCCTAATACAACAAAATTCTATTAAGAGGAAAAAGCAGAATGAAAGGAAAGAAAAAATCTTGGAAAAAATTAAAGAAGGCGAAAAGAAACTGAGGTCTAAACCAAAGTCTCATGAGATATTGAGAGAAATAAAGTACTACCAGACACAATATATGGAACTGACGAATCAAGAGATAGAATGGAAAATAAAGCAAATGAGACAAAGGACATTTGAATCGGCTGACAAATGTGGGAAACTTCTGTCATGGCAATTGAAAAAGAGGCAAAAGTTGAATACTGTAACAAGCTTGGAAATGGATGGAAAGATCATCTATAAACCAAATGAGATAAGTAACTGTTTCCAAAGCTTCTTCAGGAAGTTATATTCACAAGGGCCAGTAAATGAGCAGGAGATAGAGGAATTCATTAAGAGATATGGACTGCCAAAGATTTCAGAACAAAGTACAATGATTTTGAATGAGAAAATAACAGGACAAGAAATAGAGAGTGCCATTCAAAATATGCAATTGGGAAAATCTCCAGGACCAGACGGCTTGACTGCCAGATATTACAAGGCATTGAAGGAATGGTTAGTACAACCATTGATGGGAGTCTGTAATGAAATTCTGGAGGGGAAAAAGGCACCTGAATCGTGGAAAGAAGCTTTTATTTCACTTATACCGAAAACTGAAACTGAAAAGAACCAAGTTAAAAACTACCGCCCAATATCATTGCTTAATGTGGATTACAAAATTTTTGCAGACATTTTAGCAAAAAGGTTGAAGAGAGTGTTGGTAGGGGAGATTCATAAGGACCAAACAGGCTTTCTCCCAGGGAGATATATGTCGGACAACGTGAGGAACATTATAGACATTCTGGAATTGTTGGAAGTGGATATTAACAGGAAGGCTGTCCTAATTTTTGTGGACGCAGAGAAAGCCTTCGATAACATTTGTTGGAGTTTTATGAAGAAGAATCTCCAGGGGATGGGGGTAGGCCAAGGTTTTGAAAATGGTATAGGTGCTATATATTCTAAGCAAAAAGCAAAACTAATTGTGAACAATGTGGTAACAGAAGAGATACCAATAGAAAAAGGTACACGACAGGGATGCCCAATATCCCCTCTACTTTTTATAACAGTCCTGGAGGTTTTGTTAAACATGATCGGGGGGACCAGTTGGTTAAAGGAGTTCAGGTCGGAGCCAAACATTACAAACTAAGGGCATTTGCAGATGACTTAGTATTGACTTTACAACAGCCAGAAGCTAGTACCAAAAGAGTATTAGAATTAATTGAGATTTTTGGTCAAGTAGCAGGATTTAAACTGAATAAACAAAAAACTAAAGTGTTGGAAAAAAACCTAACAACGGCAGAGAAAGAGGAGTTTCAGAGTGAAACAGGTTTAGTAGTAACAAAAAAGGTGAAGTACCTGGGTGTAAACTTGACTTCGAAAAATGTTAATTTATTTAAGGACAATTATGACAAATGTTGGACAGAAGTGAAGAAAGATCTAGAAATATGGTCAAGATTGAAACTTTCCTTGTTAGGCCGAATTGCTGTAATCAAAATGAATGTATTGCCTAGAATGTTATTTTTGTTCCAGACACTCCAGATTATGGACAAGATGGACTGTTTCAAGAAGTGGCAGAAAGACATATCCAAATTTGTCTGGCAGGGCAAAAAGCCCAGAATAAAATTTAAAGTTTTGACTGATGCAAAAGAAAGAGGGGGGTTTGCCCTGCCGGACTTAAGACTTTACTATGAATCGGCAGCTTTCTGCTGGTTGAAACAATGGCTGCTTCTTGAGAACACAGACATTTTGGATCTGGAAGGGTTTGACAACAGATTTGGCTGGCATGCATATATATGGTATGACAAGGTAAAGATGCATAAAGGTTTTAAAAATCACATCATAAGGAAAGCATTGTACAATGTTTGGATAAGGTATAAAGATTTGTTGGAAAGTAAAACTCCCAGGTGGCTATCACCAATGGAAGCTAAAGAGACAAAAAAACTCAATATGGAGTCCAAGTGGCCAAAATATTGTGAAATTTTAGAACAAGACGGTGAAAGTGTAAAATTACAGAGTTATGAGAAATTAAAATCCAAGGTACGAGATTGGTTGCATTACCTTCAGATAAATGAGGTATTTAAACAAGACAGGAAAATAGGTTTCCAGATGGAGAGGTCGAAATTAGAAACAGAACTGTTAGAACCCAATACTAAGAATCTTTCAAGAATGTATAACTTGCTGCTGAAATGGAATACACAGGATGAAACGGTAAAATCAGCTATGATTAAATGGGCACAAGACGTAGGGCATGACATTATGTTTGTTGACTGGGAACAGTTATGGAACACCGGTGTAAAGTTCACGGCATGCAATGCCTTGAGAGAAAACATAATGAAAATGATTTACAGGTGGTACATGACCCCAGTCAAACTTGCAAAAATTTATCATTTGCCCAATAACAAATGCTGGAAATGTAATGAGACTGAGGGTACCTTCTACCACCTTTGGTGGACCTGCCCGAAGATTAAAGCCTTTTGGGAAATGATCTATAATGAAATTAAGAAGGTCCTTAAAAGGACATTTCCTAAAAAACCAGAGGCTTTTCTCTTGGGTATGGTGGGCCAATTGGTGTCAAGGAAGGAGAGAACCTTTTTTATGTATGCTACTGCAGCAGCGAGAATTCTTCTGGCGAAGTATTGGAAGACACAAGAACTACCCACTCTGGAAGAATGGCAAGCGAAGGTGATCGACTACATGGGTATGGCAGAGATGACCGGCAGAATCCGTGACCAGGGGAGAGAGACAATGGAAGAAGATTGGAAGAAATTTAAATTATATCTTAAAAACTGTTGTAAAATCGAGGAGTGTTGAGATGTCAAGGTGTTAGGATACAGAGAAATGCAGCTGTAAATCATTACTTAAGGAAATTATAACGAAAATGAGTTGATTAATTAGATGAAGGGTTGCTGTGATAAGGTAAAAACAAGGATGCAGAAAAGGGGAGGTATGGGGAAGTCCGCGAAACAAGGTGAAAGAAAAAAGTTTATGAAATTATACATGTTTTTTCTTTGTTTGTATGTTTTGTTTTGTTGTATTGTCTGTTTTTATTATATGTTTGGAAAACTAATAAAAATTATTATAAAATATAAAAATAAAATCACACTTAAAATAACTTCACATTTTATCACTTACAAATAATACTATTTTAAAATACACTATCTTCTACTTCTAACCCTACAGCCTATATCCACTTCCAAAGCTATTCAAAGATTTAAATATTAATCACATTAGCTTCCGTCCAGCAACAACTGCCAGCAGCGGCGGAGCGTATGCCCGTGCTGCCCAGGGCGGGCGCGCTCCCGAGGGGGGCGTGGCATGGAGGATGCCCTCCCAGGAGCGGGATAGCCACTAGGGGGCAGAGTGAGCCACTCACGGGGGCAAAGTGAGCCACCCATGGTGGACATTTGGTGCGCCACCTGCCTATGACTCTCAAGCCTCCCCCAAGCTGTCAAAATGAAGGGGAAAGGGGGGAATTCCATGGTTCAGTGTACGCTTGGGAGTCGCGGGTGGGTGGCATGCCGAATGTCACCCCCCTCAGGGAGGGCACCCAGGGCGGACTGCCCCTACACCCCTGACTGCCAGCTTCTGCCAGGTCCATCGCCAGCTTCCAGCCATGGATATCAGCCGCTTTCACGCCACAATCCTGCCCAGCAGGTCCACTTGCCTTCTCGTTGCTTCACAACACCCCATTGATGGATGATTACTTCCTTCCATCTACCTCTTCGCCTCCCTGTGGAAGGAGGCACTAAGTGTTGAATAACACAGCTGTGTCCTCCTCAAACTTTTGCCTTGGCGTTCCCCTTGGGCTGCTTTAGTATATCCACTGAGCTGCCATGTGCTTTTGTGACATCACAGGAAGTCCACAGCCAATAGCAGCAGCTGGGGAGGCATCATCATCATCACCTCCTCAGGCCTCACAGTGATGGGTGCAGCTCAGCAGCCATTTGCCCCTTGGCTTGTTTACGGTGTACAGCTCACTCCTTATCTGTAATGACACCAGAGAAAGGCATGCCATAAATCCATAGGGGGGGTGTCATTTTTTATCCTGATGGCTGCATTCCCTTGGGTCAATTTTTCCATGTATGGGAGCCAACTCCTAGGGGCCAAGGTCTCTTCACACCCTCCCAAATTTGGATTAGTTGCAGTTGCATCAGGTGTGCTGGAGAGAACACCTGTTTGGGTTGAATAATAGATTAGAGAAGCCAGTATAAGTTGCAATTTCAGCTGAATTTGGGGGAACCACTTGAAGCATCTGCTGTGTTGAGCTATTTTAGTTGCTTTTGTTTGATTTGTTCATTACAAACAGCTGAAAGCCTGAAAATAAACCTGATTTGCAATGGAGGTTGAATAATATTGATCTGAACTGTATGACTTAGTGTGATTGGTTCTTTTATCTATGGATATAAGTAATAATTCTGTGAACTGTGAACTGCCCTGAGACCCCCGAGTATAGGGCGGTATATAAATTCAATTATTACCGTATTTTTCACTCCATAAGACGCACCTGACCATAAGCCGCACCTAGTTTTTAGAGGAGGAAAACAAGAAAAAAAAATATTCTGAACGAAACACTGGATGTATGATTTTTGTGATTCATGCTGTGGCCACAGACATGTGATTTGACGGTGAGTTTGGGGTAAAGGTAAAGGGACCCCTGACCATTAGGTCCAGTTGTGGCCAACTCTGGGGTTGCAGCACTCATCTCACTTTATTGGCCGAGGGAGCCAGCGTACAGTTTCCAAGTCATGTGGCCAGTATGACTAAGCTGCTTCTGGCGAACCAGAGCAGCGCACGGAAACGCCGTTTACCTTCCCGCCGGAGTGCTACCTATTTATCTACTTGCACTTTGACGTGCTTTCGAACTGCTAGGTTGGCAGGAGCAAGGACCCAATGCAAAAATCCTGAGAATCCATGTGGATCTGTGCTTTGTAACCACGTTTTTGCGCCATTACAGCCCCACGCAACAGTGGGTGCGTGATTTTTTTGGTGCAGGCTGTAGCCATGGACATGCTATGTGATCTGATGGTGAATTTGGGGTGACCCAGTGCAAAAATCCTGAGGATACATGTGGATCCGTGCTTTGCAACCACGTTACAAGGAAGAACAAAGTGTGTCTTATGGAGCGAAAAATACGGTAATAATAATAATAATAATAATAAAACAACAACAATAATAATAATGCAATAATAATTAATGCACAATGAATGCCCATGGGTATGGTGATGGATTGTTCTCCCTTCAATGCCGTCCCTCCTTAGACATACAAAAGAATGTGTAAACCCTCAACTGTATCCAGGAATTGCGGGGTTGGGGGAGGCACTTTCCACTGTCAAAGTCTCCATGTGTGCTGGCTACATGCCCTCCACTCCTGACCTTTCAAGTGGTGAGCACAGAGATCTGCAAAGAGAGTCTTAACAGCATTCAGGCAAGCATGGATAGAATCTCCCTGCTGACCCAAGAACTTGATTCATGCAAAGTGGGGTCACCTGGGTCATTGATGACAGACCCAGCACGTGCACCCCACTTTGTTTGGAGCTCCTCATGTTGTTCTTCTGGACAGGGAGCTGCAGTTAGATGCCTTATCTTTAGACACGTATCCCAGTACAGAGATGTGTTTCGGGACCTAATTCCACCAAGACACACTCCTTGCAGCAAAAATTCCTTCCATGTGCGTATCTCCTTTACTGAATTGGGACAAATTAATGCAATTCTTGCCAAAAAAACAGCAGTGAAAACGGCTGCAAAACATTTCTGCTGCGGCATGTCTAGAGAGTTGTCAACAGTGCCTGTGAACGTGTGTCGCCTGTGGAAATATCTGTTTTCCAAAATAGGAATGGCTCAGCCTCTCTTACATGATAGATTTAATTAGTCCTGGTCTGTATGAACTCTGTGAAACAGGGTGTATCTACATTTTAAAAAACCCCAAACCATTGCCTTTGCAGTGATTAAATCTGACCTCCTCCCAACAGGGTATCTATAAAATTAGGGATGTGAAACAATGGGGGTTTGAGCCTCCTGCTGCGCAGGCCCACGCACTGGGGCAGCATCTTCTGCTAAAACAATTTAAAGATTTTGACCCCCTGCTGGTTTGCAAGCTAGCAGAGCATGGATGCTGCGTAAACATTTGCCATCTGGGAGCTCTAGAGGAGCAGCTGTTGGGGCTGGTAGTAGGTGGATTGCAGAAGGATTCATCTATGTAAAGGTCCTTCGTTGGAAAAATGGGCCCACGATTGCTCCTAACTGTGGTGAACAACTGTTTAACAGAAGAAGATGTTATTTCAGCAGCAGCGAGTTTTCAAGTTCCCCCAGAACGCTGCATCAGGCGAAAGGTTACACAAACTAGGAAGTGGATGGGGGATGAGGACAAAATAGAAATTTTAAAAAGTACAAAAATGTAGACTGGATGTTTCACTATTTGGCCAGGTTTTAGTCCCAGCTACAGGATGAATATTGCTACATTCACACTATATACCTATTTAAAGCACTACAAAGGAACCTTAGACAGTCGTGATTTCCCCCAGAGAATTCTGGGTCATTATATTTACTGGTGTCTGAAGTTTATACCCTGCTTTTTGATGGTTGATCATTCCAATTCTTGAGTTTCTCAGATGAGTACAGTACTTGTAGTTATGGACACTGCATTTTGTTCCCAGTTACATATAGACCACATTCACACTATGATACCACTTTAAACAATCATGGCTTCCCCCAAAGAATTCTGGGAACTGTGGCACCTATATACCTCCAGAGCTACAGTTCCAAGAGTGTTTAACAATGAACTTCTCTTCCCATGGAACTCTGGGAATTGTAGTTCTGTTAGGGGAATTGGGTTCTTCTAACAACTCTCAGCAGGGATGCGGGTGGCGCTGTGAGTTAAACCACAGAGCCTAGGACTTGCCAATCAGAAGGTCGGCAGTTCGAATCCCCGCAACGGGGTGAGCTTCTGTTGCTCTGTCCCTGCTCCTGCCAACCTAGCAGTTTGAAAGCACATCAAAGTGCAAGTAGATAAATAGGTACCGCTCCGGCATGAAGGTAAACAGTGTTTCCGTGCGCTGCTCTGGTTTGCCAGAAGCGGCTTAGTCATGCTGGCCACATGACCCGGAAGCTGCACACCGGCTCCCTTGGCCGATAAAGCAAGATGAGCGCCGCAACCCCAGAGTCGGTCACGACTGGACCTAATGGTCAGGGGTCCCTTTACCTTTACTAACAACTCTCAGCACATTTAACAAACTACAGCTTCCAGTATTCTTTAAACGTTATTCTTTTGAGGAAGCAATGTGCAGTGCTTGTGCTTCAAATATATCGTGTTCACGGTGGTGCTTGTTGATGACAAACACCAATTTTTGTGCCAATGAATTCTGTAAATTAATGATGTGCTGTTCGGAAGGGTTTATTTCTTGTCCTAGATCTCCTGCCAGCTCCATTAGATGACCCTCAGCTTCTGGTTACTCTTGAGAGGAGCAAAAGTGCTCTTTCCTTCTCTGCACCAGCGTCATTTATAAACCTCTGTCATACTGCAAATTAAAGAGATTCGAAGACTGTCTGCAAATCAGATTTTCTCTGTGGTTGCTTGGAAGCTATTCAGAACATGCCCAGTTATCCCAAGCAAATGTATGGTGTCGGTTTAAGTTAGGTTGGCAAAATAGAAGTGACTTCTGAAAGAAGAGATGAGAATGCACAAAAGGAACAGTCGGAAGAATGAAAGGTGAGCTTGCCTTGGGAAGCATATGATTCCTGCTGAGCTTTCTTTTAAAACCCTCAGAACAAAGACTCTGGATTGATCAAAGGCGTAACAAAAGAAGAAGCTAAGAAAAAGTGTCACACTTGGAATGCTATGCACAATTCTGGTTGAAAGGACATTAAAGAGCTGGAAAGCGACAAATCCGCTCCACTTCCCCAGTGGGGAGGAGTTGCGGTGGACCACGTGGCCACCCACTCCCCACTGGGGGGCAGGGGACTTTGTCCCCCGTTGCCTGGGGGATCCCGGCCATGTCAGAGCCCGGCCAGCCAATCCGCTGGCCGGGGGGGGGGGCATGGCTGGGGCCGTTTAAACTCCCCACCGGGAGGAGCAAGCCAGAGGACTTCCTCTTTGGCTTGCTTCCTCGATCACCCGCCCTCCCTCCCTATTTTGCAGGTTAGGCAATGGCCTTGCTATGGACTTCGGTTGTTCGCCTTGGTTGTCCGAGGGGCCTGGTAGGAATTTTTCCACTTGGCAAATTGGCACTGGCCACTTGGTTTTCGCCTACTTCGTAGCAATCGTCACAACTTTGTTAGGGTTGCGGTTAGGCATTGTTTGACCTTGTGTGGGGGAGGGGAGGTGTGGCCATCACCTGGCCCTCCATGCTTAAGGGTATTCCGTTAAAGGAATCTGGGGGTGTTGATCTAGTCTGAAGCCCGGCTGGGGGACTAAGGCCTTGCCACGCCCCTGATGGGAACACCAGGGGGAGCTTGAGTTGGTTCACATCGACAGGGCTCCCCTTACCGGTGGTTTACACTTACTGGGGACTTTCTGCACAATGGGCAGGAGTCAGATATAATCAGGTCCAATCAATGCCTAAGCCAGTACCGCTCACATTCTGTAATTTAAATGAAGTTGCGGCCAAAATTTGCCCAATAACATAAGCCTTATATCCGTGTCCTTGTGTGAGTTATTTCCAATGAGGGGGTGGCTGTGGGGTCTCGACACGCAACTGAGATGGCCAAGGGGTCAGAGCCTTTCAAGTCCTGGTCTTCTTAGCACAATGTTTAGATCCATCAGTTGGCTTTAGGTTATAATTTAAAATACACAATATTTTGCTTCTTAGTATTCCTCACAACAACCTTTTAAGGTGGGCCAGTTTAGGTATTTACATACTACAGATGAAATCTGAATCTGAGTTATATTGGCTTGCCTAAGGCATTCATCCTCAGCTAGCAGCTAGGGTGAACTGGGGGATTTCCTGGGTCATGGCTTAAACTCCAGCCTTAAACCAACAGCTGATCTTTACATAGGTCTCTTCTAGATGACCTGTTAATGGAACATTGATTTGTTTGCAGGGAGGTAAGCCGATGTTGACTATTTATTGAACACCTATTGTTTACAAGGAGGTGAGATTATGTTGTGCTATCCCAGTGTTCCCACTGCATTTTCCTGGCCCTTTCTGTGTTGCTAAAAGGGTGGGTTTGGGGCTGGTGGAAGTGGGTGTGCTGTGGAAGAGCACCAAGCCAACTAACTGTGCAACTTGAACTTGGCAGTTCGTTGTTGAGTCTCAGTAAGTAAATAGCAACAGTCTGGAAGTACCCAAACTCGAAATCCTGGTGTAGGTGTGTGTTGGTTTGTTTCCTTGTTTTTTGAAAATGGAAATCTGCTGATAGCTATTCACTTGTTATTGGAGCTTCTATCAGGGATCATGACTTCAAATAGCACATTTTAGAGTCATCATCTCGTCCAACTTCTGGAATATGCAGCTGTCCCATATGGGGATCAAACATGCAACCTTGGCGTTATCAGCACCAGGCTCCAACCAACTGAGCTATCCAGCAGGACCATTCGACACTTAAATTTCACCCGTGGCTTAAATGGCTTCTCCCTTTCATCTGGCTGCAACTGATTTTCCTTTCTGGCTAGTCAGATTTTTAGATCGACAACTATGTCTTGGTTTGGTTAAAAGACACTAATAGACATAGGCTGGGTTTACAGATGTCTGCTTCTATACCCTTTTTATTTATGGATCTGTCAAGCTGCAAGTTAAGGGTAGAGCTTGTTTTTTAAACTCCGCTTCCAATTACCTGTCAAATTTCCTTAATCAACATGAATCTTTGGGCCAGAGAATGCCCTGTGGACTAACTGGGCCTTTCATGAATAATGCAACACAGTTGCAGAGATGATCTTACAGAGCCAATGATCTTGCAAGTTCCCAAGTATTTTAAGAATCGCCATCTTGCTTGCACCTGGCTCTTTCCAATGCTGTCCAGCATTCTTTGATTCCATAAACTCGTTAAGAATTAGATGTACGATCTGCCATACATTACATTACTGGATCCAAAAGTCTATGTCTTTCAGCAGTTCTGGGTCTCTTAATAAGGTCCGCATTGGAGAGAGTCACTCTGTAAATCATCAATGCACAGAGAGCATAGCAGGAAAATTGTAGGGAGGGAATTGAATGTGTATACTATTTATTTAAAATATTTCTTAGCCAACCTTGATCAAAAAGATTCCTAAGTGGTGTACAAAGCTGTGAATAAAACTATTTACCCAACATAGAAATACAAGGTCCGTATAGTAAAAGCTATGGTTTCCCCAGTAGTAATGTATGGAAGTGAAAGCTGGACCATAAAGAAGGCTGATCGCTGAAGAATTGATGCTTTTGAATTCTGGTGCTGGAGGAGACTCTTGAGAGTCCCATGGACTGCAAGAAGATCAAACCTCTCCATTCTTAAGGAAATCAGCCCTGAGTGCTCACTGGAAGGACAGATCCTGAAGCTGAGGCTCTAATACTTTGGCCACCTCATGAGAAGAGAAGACTCCCTGGAAAAGACCCTGATGTTGGGAAAGATGAAGGGCACAAGGAGAAGGGGATGACAGAGGACGAGATGGTTGGACAGAGTTCTCGAAGCTACCAGCATGAGTTTGACCAAACTGCGGGAAGCAGTGGAAGACAGGAGGGCCTGGCGTGCTCTGGTCCATGGGGTCACGAAGAGTCGTACATGACTAAACGACTACTAAACAACAACAAAACAACAGGAAATACAACATATAAGCATAGGCAAAAATAAGAGGCAAAGTAAACATGTAAAATTAAAGAGCAGGGTAAGGCAAAGTACTGATTAAAATGTCATCTGAACTTCCTGGGTAAAGAGGGTTTCAACCTGGCACTGAAAATATTGTAAAATCAGCATGCCATAGTAAGAGCACAAGTCCCCAAAAGAGCATTTTTGGTGAATGGTTTCTTCTGCAATACTGTCTCTAACTCTCTTTGCCTCCAGATGGTCAGTATTTTGCAAGATGGATTCAAGGGCATACAGGAAATTTAGGCTTTTGCACAATTAAAGTGGATTAAAGCACTTTAAGGGACGCGGGTGGCGCTGTGGGTTAAACCACAGAGCCTAGGACTTGCCGATCAGAAGGTCGGCGGTTCAAATCCCCACGACGGGGTGAGCTCCCGTTGCTCGGTCCCTGCTCCTGCCAACCTAGCAGTTCGAAAGCATGTCAAAGTGCAAGTAGATAAATAGGCACCGCTCCGGCGGGAAGGTAAACGGTGTTTCCGTGCGCTGCTCTGGTTTGCTGGAAGCGACTTAGTCATGCTGGCTCCCTTGGCCAATAAAGCGAGATGAGCACCGCAACCCCAGAGTCAGTCATGACTGGACCTAATGGTCAGGGGTCCCTTTACCTTTAAAGTACTTTAGCGCAGCACATCCACATTCCGACTAAACATCAGGAAGAACCTTCTGATAGTAAAAGCTGATCGACAGTGGAACAGACTCCCTGGGAAGCTAGTGGACTCCCCTTCCTTGGAGGTTTTCAAGCAGAGCTTGGATGGCCATCTGTCATGGATGCTTTAGCTGAGATTCCTGCATTGCAGGGGGTTGGACGAGAATGATCATTCCATGATTCTAAGCAGGTTGGAGGAGCCCTTAATCTGTACACAAAACCATATTCCCAAAGAAATGAATTTGCTGGCTCCAGACACTAGTTCTATAACACAGGCTTGAGAGACAATCGCCTCCATCTTTGCCCCATCTTTTTGTGCCTGCCAAACAGCCGTGCCATGCTTATGATAATATTTTATTCTCTTGTTAATTATGCTGTTTTCAATGTGCATTTTATTTTTGACTTCACATAGCAATGGTGTGGGTTTTTTTTGGAAATGTTTAAGATTTTTTTTTCTTAACTTTGTTTGTGTTAAATATGTATTCTGTAGTTGACCTTTGCAATGTTTTATTTTGAAATCTTTAAGATAATATTTTAGTTTTCTGTTAATTATGTTGCTTTGACGGTATACTCTATATTTGACTTTCTTCAGAAATGTTTGATTCTGGATTGTTTTATTGATGCTTTAATATGCTATAAACCGCTTTGACATTTTTCTTAAAAATATAAAGTGGTAGAGAAATTAAATAAATCATCATCATTGTCATCATCTCCATTCAACCAAACTCCAAGTGACTCTTCACCAAGCCAATGTCTTATTGTGTTGTATCAGGTTGGACCATCATATAGATTCATATGATTCCTTTAGTTAAATTAACAGTGGCAACTCTCTGTTCCTCTCTTTAAGTTCCCCTGTTCTCATATGTGTTTATCTGCTGCCATTTGGAACTGAAAGTGACCTCCATGAGGTTCCTGTCCAGGCACTGAGCAGACCTGTTCCTGCTCAGATTCAGAAAGGTAGTTCTTGTGTGTTTCTGCAGACTATGCCAGAGTGTAAATTTCTGGTTTCCTCCATCAATTCTGTTTGCTAGAAATGACTAACCAATGACTTCCTGAAATGTTAGGCATCTCTTCTCCCCACCCCCGTTTTGCGATATTCCATTTCACATATCACTGAATAGTAAATCATCCAGGCAAGACAGTAGGGATTTGTCAAGGAAGTCTTGAAGATTTCAGAGTACAAAGTACTTTTTTGTTGTGTGAGAAGAATAAGCTTCAACAGTCAAGTTATTCCAAAAGATCCACGTGGCACTGCCTGGCGGAAACTGACTCCTGCCCTGGAAAGTGCAAAATTGTGTTATCGTCACAGAACCTTGCTTGATTCGCTTGTCGACAAAAATGCTCTTTGTCTGCCTGTGCTTTTTGCTGCATAACTGTCCCAGAAGCTAACTGCATTTAACACCAGAGAGAACCAGGCACCATACTGGTTTCAGGAGTGTAAGAAACGTACAGGACACATGATCCTAAATGCATGGAAACCCCTTTTCTGAATGTGGCTTGCTCTCGGTCACATGGAATTGACGCTCTTCTCCTGATGGGGTGTGCAGTTTCTGTTGTTTCGAATCATGCCATTGAATTATGGGAGCTGTGATCTGGCAGCATCTAGATCAGTCTTTCTCAACCTTTGGTCCCCAGATGCAGCTGGACTGCAACTCCCATCATCCAGTGGTGATGGGACTAGTGGTCAGGGATGATGGGAGTTGTAGTCCAGTAACATTGGGAGGAGGGGTCCCAGGGTTTAGAAAGGTTGCTCTAAATACTACCAGATCACAGCTTTCACAATCCTTTACATAATAATAATAATAACAATAATAACAATAATAATAATAATATATTATTTATACCCCGCCCATCTGGCTGAGTTTCCCCAGCGACTCTGGGCGGCTCCCAATCAAGTGTTAAAAACAGTACAGCACTAAATATTAAAAACTTCCCTGAAAAGGGCTGCCTTCAGATGTCTTTTAAAGATAGGATAGCTGCTTATTTCCTTCACATCTGAAGGGAGGGTGTTCCACAGGGTGGGCGCCACTACCAAGAAGGCCCTCTGCCTGGTTACCTTTAACGATCCTCGCTAGTGGTGATGGGAATTGGAGCCCCACAACATTTGGGGGGGGGCATAAGCTCTGATTTTTATCTAGGCCTGTAGTAAACTTGCTTACTGCTGGCAAGCAAAAGATGGGGTTAGTCTACTGAGGCCTCTGGACCATGTATCAGTGGCGCTGTGGGAAAATATCTCAACAACCAAAAGGCAGCAAGGTCACAGTGACACAAAACAAATCACTTGCTACAACAGAAGGGAGAGCGCCTGGTGCATCAAATAAGATTTCTTGCCAGCTTTTTGCCTTGAAAGCAAGAGAGTAACAACACATCATTCTGCATCTGTCTCCTCCCCCCTTTATTATCTAATTCCCAGACAAATGCTGGGCATCATTTTTCTCTCTTGTGATGTTCTGCTAGAGTTCCTTGTGTGGTGGCGTCATTTTCTATTTTCCATTTTCAAGGTAGAGGAATTTCTAAACAGATATAACCCAGGCTCCTTGTTTGGTAGGATGCCACAATGGCAGGTCAATAAACAGCAAACTTAACAGGAGCAAGGCTCTTTTTATAGCTTGGCAGTGAAGTAGGGAAGTGTTGTAAAAACGCAAACCCAAAAAAAGGAGAAGTGTTGGAGGTTGCTAGCATTTGGTTATAATGGGCTGCAGGGCCAGGCCGAGATATTTTGGCACCTGAGGTGAACCACAAAATGGCTCTTTCCTCCTGTCAGGGAACAAGGGCTGAGCAAAGATCTGCATCACGAAGAAGGGTGGGAGGAGACCAGCAGTGCCTCCTGTTAAGTTTTGGGTGAACATATTTGCCAAGAGACCACTGTGGAGGTGGCATGGGGGCTGCCAAGGATGCGAAAGATCCAGCCTCCAAGCAGCTGATGATGCCACATGTGGCAGCAGGAACAGGCGACGCATTCCTTGGAGCATGGGTAGGCAAACTAAGGCCCGGGGGCCGGAATCCAGCCCAATCGCCTTCTAAATCTGGCCCGCGGACGGTCTGGGAATCAGTGTGATTTTACATGAGTAGAATGTGCGCTTTTATTTAAAATGCATCTCTGGGTTATTTGTGAGGCATAGGAATTCGTTCATTCTCTCCCCCCCCCCCCCCAAAAAATAGTCCGGTCCCTCACAAGGTCTGAGGGACAGTGGACCGGCCCCCTTCTGAAAAAGTTTGCCGATCCCTGCTTGGAGACTTGAACTGCTGCCCCATGGATCCTGCTGCCTGAGGCGCTTAATAAAAAAATATTATATATATATATATCCATCCTCCAACCGCCTCCAGACACTCACACAGGACCTTCACCTCCTTCACTGGTTCCGATTTAAAGGAGAGGTAGAGCTGGGTATTAGCCACATACTGATGAACACCCAGCCCAAACCCCCTGATGATCTCTCACAGTGGCTTCATGTAGGTGTTACAAAGCATGGGGGAGGCATGGGGGAGCCCTGAGGCATTTGCATCCAAAGAAGTGCCAAGCAACTCTTGCATGAGCTGAACAACTTCCAGTTGTGCAATAGGCCTTTCCTTCTCCCCCCCCCCCACCCCCACTTGCAGAAGTATAATTTAGCAGTAAAGTGCTCCTTGTCTGCTGTGGCCGGCAGCTGTTCTCCAGGGTCTTGAGGCATTGAGCAGGACCATAATATCACTTTCTGCCAGATCCTTTTCAGCTGGAGACTCCAGAATTTGAACACGGAACACCCTATGTGGAAAAGTACATGCTCCACCAGCAAGCAACAGATCTTCTTTTCTTTTGCACAGATTGCCTCTTGGGGCTTTAACCAATCTGGTGCCCACTAGATGCTTTTGAACTACAAATCCCATCAGCCCTGGCCTGGCTGGGACGGATAGGAATTGCATCCCCAAGCATGTGGACAGTACCAGGGTGGTGAAGGCTGGGTTCCTGGATGGACAAACCACAGAACACATTCCTGCGGACGGCTAATGTCAATGGTTCTTTTGTTACCAATATCACATGCTTTATAACACACACACAAACAGTTCAAAATTGTATCTTTTGAAAAAGAAGCTTGCCTATTTTTTGAGAACATCAACAGTGTAGCAGATGAAGTGCTCAGGAATGCCTTGCTTTGCTTAGATTGTGAGCTGCTGGTCCCCTTATCGCTTGGCCTGCACCGTGGAAGTGATCAGCCAGAACCAGGCTCGGTGCATCTCCCAGCTGAGGTTTCTTGCCTTGAAGTATATCTTTAAGACGCCCTGTTGGCTTCTGGGTGGAGCACAGCTGCCACCCGGAGGCAGTAAAACGGGAGAAGAATGTCATGTTACTGCAGCTGTGAGCGCTTGCTCTAATTGATGCCTTTGGCTCTGTATCTGTGTTGTGAAGCTGCTTCCAGTAATTTCTGTTTGGTGTGCCTGGATAGACTAGAACTGGGAGTGTGGTGGGGAGAATAAATCAGATGATTAAGGGCATGTGTTAGCCCTAAGCACCTCCCTCCACTTGATCTAGTATGCCAGGGGGTGAGGAATTCCACTTTAACTCCACATTGGGTGTGAATGGATCATCCAGTCACGCCTGGTGCTGAGATACAGCCAAATTACCGGTTTTTTCCGTCTATAAGACGCCCCTGCGTATAAGACACCCCCCCCCTATTTTTGGGGACTCAGATTTAAGGAAATGGGGAGAGATGGTCCAGAGTATAAGACACCTCCTAATTTTTGACATTATTTTTTAGGGGGGAAACCTAGTCTTATACATGGGAAAATATGGTACATGAATCAAAGCACATCCTTTGAAATGTGCACTTATCTGTATTTCCCAATGCTCTTCTCCAGCCAAGTAATACGTATATAAATGCATATACTACTAAGGCATAGTGTGCATTAAAATGCATGCATTAGTGAAAATAATTTACAGAAATGCGGTTAGCTCAGTTGGTTAGAGCATGGTGGGGATAACGCCAAGGTCACGGGTTTGATACCTGTATGGGTGCAGGTAAATTGGTCCCATGCTAGAGCATAGGATTCTTAATCCCGGGGTCGTGGGCAAAAGATTCCTGCATTGCAGGGGGTTGGACTAGATGATCCATGGGGTCCCTTCTTTTCCCCCAAAATTTTTTAATTCATTTTATAACACAAATAAACAATACAAAGAGAAATACAAACATTACAAATTCTTGTCTTATCCTTATTTTTTCTAAACATTGTTAAGTGAGCTTCCGCAAGCCCTCCCTTTCTGATTTTCATTTTACCTCATCTTTAGCAGTTTCATATATCATAATTTTTAACCATTTTTTATCACACTTACATGGGGTCACTTCTAACACTGTGATTGCATCATTCTACCACTCTACAGTGGTACCTCGAGTTAAGTACTTAATTCGTTCTGGAGGTCCGTACTTAACCTGAAACTGTTCTTAACCTGAAGCACCACTTTAGCTAATGGGGCCTCCTGCTGCTGCCGCGCCGCCAGAAAACGATTTCTGTTCTCATCCTGAAGCAAAGTTCTTAACCTGAAGCACTATTTCTGGGTTAGCGGAGTCTGTAACCTGAAGCATATGTAACCTGAAGCGTATGTAACCCGAGGTACCACTGTATCATTATATTAGGGAGAATTGCTCTGGAATGTTGTGTATATTAGACAAAGTTGTGTGCAATCAAGAGAAGTAAGCACTAAAAAGTTAATTGATTTTGAAGACAGGTTTAAAATAAAAACGTTGGAAACTGAAAATGTGGAGAATTGGAGAGGGGGGAAAATGAAAAAATGAAATTGATAGGTTTTCCCATTCCTAGTGGCTACCAGCCATGATGGCTTTCTCCATTATGAGAGGTGGCATACCTGTGGGTACCAGTCATTTGGGAACAGCAGCAGACAGAGCAGTTGCCCTCCTGCCCTTGTGGACTTTGCATAGGCATAGACTGACTGACAGATGGGCCTCTGCTCCGACCCACTGCACTCTCCAATATCTAAAGGGGACTCCTGATTTTGACAGGATTTGTGTGGCATCTCCTACATTTTTTCTAGCCTTATGTGCAGCTTTTGTTATATAATAATAATAATAATAATAATAATAATAATAATAATAATAATAATCTATACCCCGCCCATCTGGCTGAGTTTCCCCAGCCACTCTGGGTGGCTCCCAATCAAGTGTTAAAAACAGTACAGCGTTAAATATTAAAAACTTCCCTGAACAGGGCTGCCTTCAGATGTCTTTTAAAGATAGGATAGCTGCTTATTTCCTTCACATCTGAAGGGAGGGCTTTCCACAGGGCGGGCGCCACTACCGAGAAGGCCCTCTGTCTGGTTCCCTGTAACCTCATTTCTCGCAATGAGAGAACCGCCAGAAGGTCCTCGGCGCTGGATCTCAGTGTCCGGGCTGAACGATGGGGGTGGAGACGCTCCTTCAGGGATACTGGGCCAAGGCTGTTTAGGGCTTTAAAGGTCAGCACCAACACTTTGAAATTGTGCTCGGAAACGTATTGGGAGCCAATGCAGATCTCTCAGAACCGGTGTTATGTGGTCCCGGCTATATAAGCGCTTTTCTTTTTTCCTGCAGCTATTCAGTGAAAAAATCAGCGGAGTGGAAGGAACAAAACTCGATGAAGATTTCCATGAGATGGAACGGGTAAGACAAGCCTAACCAAATGCTTAAAGATTGTTGCTAATCACATGCCCTTGGTTCCAGATGATAAAGTAAGGTTTCTCAACCTTCCTTCCCTTCCAGTCTAGAGTCTACACTCTCAACATGGCTGTACCGCATGAGTATTCAGATCACGTGAACCTGTTCTAGGTCCAACTTATATTTTTATGTATGAGTTAGATGTGTATGTTGTTGTTTTTCCTTCAGGTTGCTCAGGGTGACAAAAGTGGATCTTTATAATTTTCCCCTCACAACAAGGTAGGATGAAATAGATAATTGACTTGAGTGCAGATCCTCGCTCATGAATTAGTGCTGTTCACTTCCATTGCACCATATCAGTATAGTAAAATAAACTAGCCATGTTATAAGGAAAATAACTACGGAGTGTGGGGTGAGATTATAGAAAGAAGCAAATATTGTTTACGTGAAACAAAAGCCTACCATTCAAACAACTAGGCATTCTTACCAGCTCTACTACTGGACGCAGGTGGCGCTAAACCACTGAGCCTCTTGGGCTTGCCGATTGGAAGGTCGGTGGTTCAAATCCCCATGATGGATTGACTTCCTGTCGCTCTGTCCCAGCTTCTGCCAACCTAGCTGTTCGAAAGCACGCCAGTGCAAGTAGATAAATAGCTACTGCTGTGGCGGGAAGGTAAATGGTGTTTCCATGTGCTCTGGCTTCCATCGTGGTGTCCTGTTGTGCCAGAAGCGGTTTAGTCATGCTGGCCACATGACCCGGAAAGCTGTCTGTGGACAAACGCCAACCTGAAGCGAGATGTGCGCCACAATCCCATAGTCGCCTTTGACTGGACTTAACCATCATGGGGTCCTTTACCTTTTACCTTTACTACTGGACAGAATACATAAATGTCCATCTTGCCATGATCTCATTTTGTCACCCACTTGTCCCAGTTTTACTTTGTTCTGAGATGTGGAACCTGTGACCCTCCTACATTGCTGGACTACAATTCCCATCTTCCTAGACGATTGGCCTTGATGGTTAGGACTGATGGGAGTTGTCTTCCAACAGCATCTGGAAGGCCAGAGATTCTCCATCTCTGACTTAGTTGACAGGGTGCCTTCTCTGGTTATTTCCACAGAATACATAGGCTTTTTGAGGGACGCGGGTGGCGCTGTGGGTTAAACCACAGAGCCTAGGACTTGCAGATCAGAAGGTCGGCGGTTCGAATCCCCGTGACGGGGTGAGCTCCCGTTGCTCAGTCCCTGCTCCTGCCAACCTAGCAGTTTGAAAGCACGTCAAAGTGCAAGTAGATAAATAGGTACCGCTCCGGCGGGAAGGTAAACGGCGTTTCCGTGCGCTGCTCTGGTTCTCCAGAAGCGGCTTAGTCATGCTGGCCACATGACCCAGAAGCTGTACGCCGGCTCCCTCGGCCAATAAAGCGAGATGAGCACCGCAACCCCAGAGTTGGTCATGACTGGACCTAATGGTCAGGGGTCCCTTTACCTTTTACCTTACCTAGGCTTTTATGCAGCATTTGAACGGAGTGATAACAGGCATTTTGATGAAATTTTCCTTAAAAGCCTTGATATGTTTGTCTTGCAGAAGATTGACATCACCAACAAAGCTGTGGCAGAACTCCTGTCAAAGTCCACTGAATATCTTCAACCTAATCCAGGTAAACGGAGATGATTCCAGTAGCCTCTTCCAGATGTTTCACTGCAAACCCAGGTCATCAGATCTGCTGCATGCAGGCCTTGCTTGGCTTCTGGGCACAATGACCTATTATGGCTGGATGCTTTGGCACCATGAAATTTCTGATCCACCTACCTGCCAGTAGCTCCTCTATAAGGGAAATCCTGATCAGTTCTGTTTCATCTAGTCACTTCTGTGCAGACACACTGTGCAATTTTTCTTCCTCTGGTGCCATCCATGGGATGGGAACGATGCTAGTCCGCCTTACCTCCATGGATTCTCTTTCCTACCCCCAACATCCAAACACTAGATGTCATGCTTCCATCAGGAGTTATACAGGTCATAGAATGGAGAGGGAAACTAATGGAATACGCAGAACTGGACAGACTAACAGGGAGGATTCGGAACCGACGAGACCAAAGATTCACTGAGGATTGGAATAAATTCATAGAGTATATTAAGAACTTTTGTGATAATGATACAACGTTTGTAGGTTTTCAGGAAGCTCTGTAAGAAGGTGTAGTAGGAATATTGTTTAAATAATATGGTAAGATAATATAAATATAGTGCAATATAAAACTAAGAAATGTGAGGATAAGTGATAAATACGGAAAATTATCAGACAGGTTGATGGAAGTCTAAAAGAAAACAAAATATGTGATGAGAATTTGATGTTTTATTGTGCATTTATTTTTATTGGAAAATTAATAAAAATTATAATATATATATATAGGAGTTATACAGGTCATAATCAATACACTCTGGTCTGCTATGGCGAGAGCCTGTATGCAAGCGGATGGCAGAGTTTGAAGGTTCTGCAACAAAAGAATCCAATGCAACAGCTGATTCTTGTAGAGCAGTCTATTGCATAACAATCTTTAGCGATGTATTGCCATAACTCAGAAGTCGAACCGAATCCGTTCCGGAAGTCTGTTTGACTTCCAAAACGTTTGACTTTCAAAGCGTGGCTTCTGATTGCAGCCAATCGGAAGCCCCGTCAGACGTTCGGCTTCCAAAAGAACGTTCGAAAAACGGAACACGCACTTCCGGTTTTCAGTCGTTCGGGAACCGAAACGTTTGACTCCCAAGGCATTCGGGAACCTTGTACTTGTGTTTTCCCTTATGAAACAATGTTCTACCAGTGCAACAAATATATCACTAAGTGACTTTTTAACTTAATAATTCAGGTAGGTAGCCGTGTCAGTCTGACGTAGTCGAAATAAAAATAATAAAAATAGGGATTTGTCCAGTAGCACCTTATAGACCAACTAAGTTTGTTCTGGTATAAGCTATCTGAAGAAGTGTGCATGCATATGAAAGCTTATACCAGAACAAACTTAGTTGGTCTATAAGGTGCTACTGGACAATATTATTATTATTATTATTATTATTATTATTATTATTATTATTATTTATTTATTTTATTTATTTATTTATATTATTATTATTATTATTATTATTATTATTATTATTATTATTATTATTATTATTTATATACCGCCCTATACCTGGAGGTCTCAGGGTGTTTCACAGAACAAAATCAAAATAAAAAACCACAATATATATAATCAAAATACAGTGGTACCCCGCTAGACGAATGCCCCGCTAAACGAAAAACGCGCAAGACGAAAGGGCTTTCCGACATTTTTCTGCTTCGCAAGACGTTTTTTTCTATGGGGCTTACTCGCAAAACGAATTTTTTCCGTGGTCTCCCTTTTTTTTTTTTGCCTTTTCTGAAAGGCGCTAAGCTCCTTATCTCTAAATTGCCGCTTATCCGCTAATCCCCTAAGCGCTAAAAGCCGCTAAAAGCCCTAAAAGCCGCTTATCAGCTGTTTTACCGCTTATCAGCTGATCGGCTGATAGCGGAGCTCCGCAAAACGAAAATCCCTGCAAGACGAAGGCTCCCGCAGAACGGATTATTTTCGTCTTGCAGGGCACCACTGTAAAAACAGCAACCCAATAGCAAACCCCTCCCAAAAAAAGAAAGAACCACATTTTATAATGGCATAGGATGTCAATCAAATCAACCCAAAGCCTGGTTAAAAGGGAACATTTTTGCCTGGTGCCTAAAAGTGTCTAATGAAGGCACCAGGTGAACTTCTCTGAGGAGAGCATTCCACAGACAGGGAGCCACTGCAGAGAAGGCCCCGTTCTCGTGTTGCCACCCTCTGGACCTGTCAAGGAGGAGGCACAATACAATGTATACAGTGCTTAGAGTCCAGTGTATGTAGATCTGGGTCAATATAATCAGCTGGAATCCTTGGGGGGGGGTCTGCCAGGGCCCCTGTCACCCCAGCAGAACCCATAGCGTTTAGTCTGCATTTGGCTAATGTTATGAATCCCCACATTTTAGCAAATGTGTAGCTGCTGCTGTAATGTTAGTGTTAACGTTCAAATGCTGGTGTTCTGTGCTGGGGTGGGGGAGCTGTGGCCCTCCAAATGTCGATGGACTACAAGTCCCATCGTCCATTCCCATTGGTCAAGCTGGTTGGGGTTGATGGGACTTGGAGCCCAGCAACACCCCCATCCCTATTTTATGCTGTTTTAATCATCTGGGATTTTGTGTTTGTAGATTGCCTTGTGACAGTATACGCCCTGAAAGATAGGATAAACATCTATAAAACGCCAGGCAAAGTAATTGTCATGTAGAGAGTCTGAGAAATTACATGGTGTTGAAGTAGACGCAATAGCTTTATTTGTGAAGACTTTTTTTCCATTGACACTTCTCTTTAAAATAGTTTGGGGGTGAATTTGTCTGCACAGTTGGAACTGGTGCAGTTTTGCACTCTGGCCTTTTTTGTGAATTAGAGATACAGTCATGTGAAAGTCAAGGTTATGTTCGCAAGAACCGTGCTTCCGTTTTGTCAAGAGTTTTCCACACGAAATTGCAGTTTTCAGAATGAACAGTGTAATGGTTCTAGGGGTTGCTCGTGCGTAAATCGGTGCCAACACCTGGCTGGGTTGCCTGAGTGAACCTTTTCTGTCCGGACAGCCACTCGCCCGTGGCTGTCTCAATCACTGGCAGAATCCGTCAGTGGGCGTTTCTTGAACTTCTTCCAGCAAAGAAGCTCTTTGACGCCTAGTCTCCTCCTACTCTCCCTGCTCGGAAGCCTTCTGCACAAGAAGGGTGTAGGCAGCGGAGGACCCTCACTCTCCCCGCTGGTTCCCGGCAAGGAGTCATGGGACTGCCTCGCCGATTCCCCCATCTGCCCCCCTTCTCCACTGGTGCTACGCTGATTCCCTTCCCCAGAAGATGGGCTGCCTCTCCCCATCCCGGGACGCTCTTCGGAATCCCTCTGGAGCTCTCTCTCTCCCTCCAGCCCTGATGGCAGTTCCCTGACAAACAGCCACAGAATCATTATAAACATTGCCTGTTTGTGACATTACCCTGTAAAAACTGATCTAGAAACTCCCCTCTAGATCGGAAATCTGTACCATTCTTGACATATACCAATATATTTGTGAATATGTAATATCTCTGTGAAATGAGACATAGTATGCACTGAGAAATGAAGGATTTCTTTCTCATTGGTTCCAGCACACACTGCTTATCTGTCCACCCAGATACTTTTCTTTTCTTTTCTTTTCTCTTTTCCATAACTGACTAAGTACATTTTCAGAGAAAGTGGCATGGGGGTGGGGGTTACTCATCAGCTGAACTTTTACTATCGCAGTTTGAGAACAAATAACATTCATAGCGGGGTCTGTTAAAACCTCTTTTTGCTACAGATGGTTTGCTGGGAAAGGTCTTCTTTGGTGAACAGAGCTTTATCCCGCATATTTGGCCCACACAAAAACACCCACTGACCTCAATGAAATTTGGAATAATAAGAACACTTAGCATTCGAGTGGGGCTGTAACTATCCCCGGGATGTATAGTCAGGGCCGTCTTAAGCATATCCGGCGCTGCGAATCCCTCTGGCGCCCCCCATTTCCCAGAGTTGTTGACCTTTCCCCAAGCTTCTGTGGGGACCGCTCTCCTCCCGCGGGGGCTTGGGATGCAAGCTGCACACCTGCCAGCCATATGGTTGATGGGGCACAGCTAGCAGGCGTGCAGGGAAAGGGGAGGTCGCCGGCAAAGCCGCGCAGCTCCCCCACTCACTGGGGTGCCCCTGAGAGGCCAGCGCCCTTGCGCAACGCGCCAGTAAGCCCGATAGGAAAGAAGGCTCTGTGTATAGTTAAAAGGTTTGCATAGCAGATGGTGGGAGAGACATCTCCGAGAACCACAGCCTGTTACCCAATACTAGAATAATATAAGCCAGCCCCCTCTGCTCCTTGTGTTGCACTTCCCCTAGGTAATTCTTAGAGAAGAAAATGTCCATGTAAATCTCAGCCTTTAGAACCATGGTTTTGCACTCTCCTGCTCTTGATCCCCAGAACCTGGCATTAAGAGGCATCATATTTGTGCTGGTCCCGGGGGGAAGGTTACCGTTGGCATAGTCAAAGTCTGGTCCTGGGTCACTGGTCTGGAAACAGTTCACAAGGAGCGAGGCGAGGTCCAAAGCAGGAAGCCGGGCGGGGACAGGAACACTGGAAGGTCAGGTCTGGGTCTGGGCAAGAGCAGGTACTCAACGACGTTGCTTCCGCAACCTGGGACCGAGCTGACTGGCCTTTATCTTCTCTGAGGCCAGGGGCGGTCCCGGCCCCCAGGAGACCCGCCTCTCCTGGCCTTAAGGCGAGCACTCCTCCTGGGAGAAACCAGTTCCCTTCGCCTCTCTGCCCTGAGCCTCTGCAGTTCAGGAGAGGCTGAAGGGTTACTGGACCCAGGGGGAGACTCACCTGTAGGCAGTGAGTCCTCAACCACCTCCAGAGCCAGAGTGGATTCACCTGGTGCCTGCTCCTGAGGATCCGGCACAGGTGCAGGCGCTTCAGAATCAAGGCCCTGCCCCAGTTCAGCAGGCTGGGATTCCTCCGGTTCAGCCTCTGAATCGGATTCCCAGGCCATCACAATATTCCTATAAAAGAGGACAGCATTGTTGCCCTAGTAACAATATTGTTATAATGTAAGGCAGTATTATTTCAAGAGGTGTAGTGGTCCAGGACTAAAGACTCATTACTATTTCTGCAGCAGGGTCCCAGCTTTCAGCTGGGGGGGTGGGTTATAGTTTATATTTTAATTACGTACTTGGTTTTATTTTCTGATTTTATCCTGTGAACCGTCCTGAGACCTGCGCGTATAGGGCAGTATATAAGTTCAAATGTTAACAATGAAATGATAATAATAATTTAATAATAATAATTCCTGAGCCACCCAATCAGCATGAAAGGAGAGGGTTGTTGTTGTTGTTTTCTACCAAGAAGTCATTTCATCCTTTGTGCTGATTGAATCCAATCAGTGAAAAGAGGGTGAGTCAGCCAATAACAGGGACTGGTCAGAGCAGGAATGGCGGAGGCCGCCTCCCCAGCCTGACCCTTCCACAGAAGAAGAAGACAGAATTACAACAAGGGTTTGAGGGATGTCACAGCTCAGAGGAAGATGAGGGGGAAAGTTGGGAAATAATGGGAGAGGAGGAGGAGGCGGAAGAGGCAGGGCCAGAGCAGCAGCTGGCTGACACGTTATCACTAGAAAGCGTTCCAGACCCACCATCTCCCAGAACCTGGCGAGCCTTAAAAGTAGGAGAGCAAAGAGCTCAGAAGTAAAGGGCCCTCAGCGCCACCCGTAGAAGAGATGACAAATGAGGAAGTGGGAGAGAAGGGGGGTGGAGATTGACTCGGGACAACGCTGCATTCCCAAGCCTCTCTCTGTAAATATTGAATAAAAAGCAGATAGAAGCAGGAAGAAATTCCAACAGTAGAAGAATGGAGAAGGAAATTGACTGAATATGCAGAATTGGACAAATTGACTGGGAAGATTCAATATCAGAAAGACCCAAAGTTTATCAAGGACTGGGGGAAATTTACAGAATATCTGAAAAATATATGTGATGTACAAACAACGCTTGTTGGTTTTAAAGAGACTCTGTGAGATAGTAAGAAATATTGTAAAAAAGAGAGCAAGAGGAAAAGGAGTGTTAAAAGGCAATATTGTGTTTAGAAACGCGTTAACAAAATAGAATTTTTACGAAAGATTGACAGAGAAACTGAGGGAAGTCAAAAACTGAAGAATGTGTGCTAAAATATTTGATGATTGTATAAAATTGTTTGGAAAATTGAATAAAAATTATTTTTTTTAAAAAAAAAAGAATAAAAAGCAGATGGTAAGGACTTTTCCTTGTCTTATCTGTTCCTGGCAACCTGCCTTGGGGGTTGGTTCCTCTGCCGCCTGACAGCCACTGAGGATTGGCTCCTAGGGTCGCTTTGGAAAAGGCGCATGGGAAGAGCACTGAAGAGTTGTTCTGCATGTTCCAAAGCTAAACGTTTTGGAACACTGGAAACACAAGGTGCTCCCGATTCAAGAGAATGGTGTGCAAGTTCTGTTATGTCCCGTGAAACGTCGAGGAAAACACACCTTATTCACTCCAAATCATTTGCTCCTGTACATGAGCATAAAATAGTTGACCTAGCTGGAAAGCAACACATGGCAATCGGCATTGTTCATCGCAATGCACATTCCATTATAGTCATACCTCATGTTATGTTTGCTTCATGTTACGTCTTTTCAGGTTGCGTCCCGCGGTGACCCGGAAGTACCGAAAAGGGTTACTTCCAGGTTTTGCCACTCGCGCATGTGCACAAGCGCCAAATCGCATTGTGCACCCGCGCAGATATGGCGCTTCAGGTTGCGGGCTTTTCAGGTTGCGAACGGGCCTCCGGAATGGACTCCGTTCGCAACCAGAGGTACCACTGTATTACGGTGATGGTATAATTATAAGATGGCTGTACAATCTTAGAAGGTGGTGTGGCTGTGGCTGTGGCTATCATGAAGAAACCCTACACTTCTGAATTTGCCACACTTCAGATTGTTTACCTCAGTACGTGGGGATAATAAGCACATATGTCTTTCTTCAAATGGATATTTCGGTATTCCTCTTATGCCTCACCAATGTCTCTGAGGTTGTTTTTTGTTGTTGTTGTTGTTGTTTTAAAGCCTACAGAGCTAAGCTGGGAATGCTGAATACCGTGTCCAAGATACGAGGGCAAGTGAAAGCCACAGGGTACCCTCAGACAGAAGGGCTGCTTGGAGAGTGTATGCTTCGATATGGGAGAGAACTCGGAGAGGACTCCGCATTTGGTGAGCATCTGCAGCTATGTGACTTTTGTGGCCTGTGCATGTGGCATGTGGTTGTGGTGGGGAAGACAGGCCCTGCCCCATGGAGCTTCCAGTGGAGGAGGTAATAGAGGGAGGAGAGGCAAGGCTGAGACAGAATGAACGTGAGAGAGTACAGTTCACACAGGCAGACACCTTTCACGTATTTGCCATACTCAAGACGGTCCTCTAAAAGTGCAAAATCTCTGACTGGCAGAAGACATAATTAGGCCTGTGAGGTGGTTTTCTCCAAAACACACCCACCTATTTTTCTAGAGAAAGAGGTGCCGGAACTCACCATGTTCAGTGGCGGAGGAATCCTCTCTGGCACCTGGGGCAGTGCAGCCCGTATGGACTCTGCATGTGCGGCTTCCCGCGTGTGCACACTTTGTATGGAATGCCGCACATGTGCAGTCTGTACAGGGCTGCCACTTGCACAGCGACGCTTCTACAAAGTGCGCATGTGCGGCAACCTGTACAAGCAGCATTCCATACGGACTGCTCACACGCAGTCGCTGTGTGAGGGGGAGCCTGTATGGACAGCGTGTGAGAGCAGCAGCGATACAGACTGTAGGCACCCTCGGCCGCTCTACAGCAGGGGGAGGCAGGGGTCATTTTGTCACCCCTCCCAGAGTGGCACCCGGGGCATACTGCCCCAAACTCCCCACCCCACCCCCTTCCTCCGCCCCTGACCATGTTCTCTTATAATGGCAATGGTGCCCACCTGAGAGGTGCCAGAACTGAGTTCTGCTGAGGGCTGAAATAAAGCCCTGCCTATGGCTTTCTGAAAACAGAAGGTGGCCCCACCTCCAAAAAGGTAAAGGGGGTGGGGCTTGGATTGTGAGCTGTTCCTGCCTACAACACGAGAACAGGGGAATACCAGGGGAAAATATAGTGGTACCTCGGGTTAAGTACGTAATTCGTTCAGGAGGTCCGTACTTAACCTGAAACTGTCTTAACCTGAAGCACCACTTTAGCTAATGGGGCCTCCTGCTGCCGCTGCACCACCAGAGCACAATTTCTGTTCTCATCCTGAAGCAAAGTTCTTAACCTGAAGCACTATTTCTGGGTTAGCGGAGTCTGTAACCTGAAGCGTCTGTAACCTGAAGCGGATGTAACCTGAGGTACCACTGTACAGGGGATTGGAAAGCTGTTCATATTTATGAGAACGGAGGGCGACTGTGGAGCATATGGTTTTAATACCTAGGTTGTTGGGGTTTTGCCCTCTTCTACAGCACATATGGTACTAATTTGATTTAATGAGTGTTGCTTTTTCCCTACAAGGCACTGCCCTAATCGATTCGGGGGAGAGCATGAAGCTGATGGGCGAAGTAAAAGACTCTCTGGACATCAATGTCAAGCAAAACTTCATCGATCCTCTTCAGCTGTTGCAAGACAAGGATTTAAAAGAGATTGGGGTGAGTTTATTTCTGGCTTGCATGTTTTGCCTTTTCAAATGTGCCAGGAGGTGCGGCACATTAATCCCTTGAGAAATTTCACAAAGTGTCTCCGAACTGTTACCATGGGCATCTCTAATTCTGCTGTAGCTCTATTTGGTTTGGAGCAATGGGAACATCTTCCCTCTCTGAGCCTTAGCAGGGCTTCTCTGTCCACAGCAGCTAATCATCCCTGTTCTGTCCCTCCCAACCATTGTAAAATATTAGCAATCCCTTCACTCCTCTCTTCGCACAAGCAAGTAAACAAACCAGGAAGTCTTCCGATAGCTATCGTTTCCTGGTTTGGGTAAAATGAGAAACCATGGTTAGCACCTTTGGGGAAAGCTAGGTTATTAGCAGCTAAGTTCCCCTACAGGCTCATTTACACTTCCGCTTTCCTTGCTTCTTTCCCCCAGGAAAACCCACTGTTTACTGCTGAATGGGAGCAGATGTCAATCGGGTTTTCTCCGGGTTCAAGTTTTCTCCGATTCAGCCCTAAAGAGCAAGTTTTCCAGGGGAAAGGCAAAACTGCTTGGCAGCATGCTTTCTAGACACGGGATAAGGAAAAGTGTGAATGAGCCCTCTTTCTCCCCCTCCCACCCATTGAGAAAATTAGCTGCTGAAGGAGAGATAAAATAACTGTGGAGAAACCTGATAGAACCAGTGTTTGCTTTTCTCCCTGCTAAGCCTCTCCAGTTTCCTCTGTTCCTCTTTGTAGCTGATGGCGGTTGGCATCCAACACCATCTGGAGGACCACGGCTCTCCCCACCGCCGCCGCTTTTCATATTCAAATGCAACCATGGTTTAGCATTACGTCTCTTGTGCTAACCATGGTTTATCATTATCTCTCTTGTATTAACTACCACACTGCAGTCAGAATAATAATAAAAAATTCAGAACTTGACTGAAAGCCAGGATGCAAAGTGAAACCATATTTTGGCAGTCTCTTGCTTCTCATTCGGGGGGTCTAAAGGTTCCCACCCCCCTCCACATTGAGTGAAGTGTCCTGCATGAAGGGATTTATTGCTGTGTAGTATTTGGAGTGTTCACAGATGCTGGGTTTCTTTGGTTGAGGGGTGTTTGTTTTTTGGCTGACATCCCACGGGACTTTCCCTAGGTGCATAAATCAACATAATATCGTCTTTAAGCGAAACATGCTTGCAAAACGTCATTTGGGGCTCCTTGCCATTTGGATTCTTAGCAATTGGATTTCTTTTTCTTTGGATTTTTGTTTTGAACACAGCACCACCTGAAGAAACTAGAAGGCCGGCGGTTAGATTACGATTACAAAAAGAAGCGTCTAGGGAAGATACCAGATGAGGAGGTTAAGCAAGCCGTGGAAAAGTTCGAAGAATCCAAAGAACTGGCAGAGAGGAGCATGTTCAACTTTTTAGAAAATGATGTAAGACCCTCTTGCTGATTTTAAGGTCTTTGAGAGTGCAAGGACTGATTTGGTGTGTTTGTGTGCATTCCATGTGGTTGCAGTGTCCTAACTACTAATGTGTGTGTGTGTGTGTGTGTGTGTGTGTGTGTACAATCAAGGTAGGACGCGGGGGGCACTGTGGTTTAGCCACTAAGCCTCCTGGGCTTGCTGATCGGAAGGTTGATGGTTCGAATCCCCACAACGGGGTGAGCTCCCATTGCTCTGTCCCAGCTCCTGCCAACCTAGCAGTTCGAAAGCATGCCAGTGCAAGTAGATAAATAGGTACAACTGTGGTGGGAAGGTAAACAGTGTTTTTGTGTGCTCTGGCTTCCGTCACGGTGTCCCATTGTGCCAGCAGCAGTTTAGTCCTGCTGGCCACATGACCCAGAAAGCTATCTGTGGACAAACGCCGGCTCCCTTGGCCTGAAAGCAAGATGAGCGCCACAACCCCATTGTCACCTTTGACTGGACTTAACCGTCCAGGGATCATTTAACTTTAGCTTTTACAATCAAGGTTTTTAAGCCATACAGTCACAAACTCTATACAAAAGAGATGTGTAAACAGTGGCGCAAAAGCGGGCGTGTATTATCTTGATCTTGATGTTTACAATCCCAGAGCACATAATGAAAAACAACCATAGTACCAGACTCATTCAGTGCTCTGCTATAATACATTCTCCTGATCCTTAATTGTTATAGAGAAGGTTTCGTTTATAGTTTGTTTGTTTGGTATATTTGTATCCTGCCTTTACTCCTAGAGGAGCCCAAGGGCGGCAAATGTCAAAATCGTAAACCAACATATTTTAAGCATGTAAATACAATTTTAAACATCTAAAAAAAGACAGCTAATAACATTTTATCAAACCATTTGGTTGCCATTAGATACAGTGGTGCTTCAGGTTACATACGCTTCAGGTTACATACTCCGCTATCCCAGAAATAGTGCTTCAGGTTAAGAACTTTGCTTCAGGATGAGAACAGAAATTGTGCTCTGGTGGCACAGCAGCAGCAGGAGGCCCCATTAGCTAAAGTAGTGCTTCAGATTAAGAACAGTTTCAGGTTAAGAACGGACCTCCGGGACGAATTAAGTACTTAACCCGAGGTACCACTGTATGAGGTTTAGTGTGTTAATTTTCCTGGTTATAATGCTAGCTGGCACTTCTGCCCTGATTTTTGACATTCCTTTTACATTGCATTACCTGTTGTGTTATGGCACCGTGGCATGGCACATTTACCGTAAATCGGCGCCATACCGCTTTAACACTCATGGCTTTGCGCAAAGAATTCTGGGAATTGTAGTCTGCTGAGAGTTGTTAGGAGACTCCTGTTTCTCCCTCACATAACTATAATTTTCTGAGTGATTAAACAGCAGCGCCTCTTCCCAAGGGACTCTGGGAACTGTAGTTCTCTGAGGGGAATAGGGGTCTCCTAACAACTCCCAGCCCCTGTTTACAGTGGTATGATACCACTTTAAATATATTGTGCAGATGGGGCCTAAATGGTGTGGATGTGACCATCCTTTCAAAATTCCAAATGTAGCCATGAATCCAAAAAAGTCTGGCAATCCCTGTCCTATATTGTAGTAGAGAGGAAACGGAAGGCCTTTGCCTGCCCCTGTCTGTTTCTTTAAAATCACCTATTCTTTATGTTGATGGCTAATGGCAGCTTTAAAACAGAGAGACAAACGGCTGTGTTTTTGTTCTTTGTATTGCTTTAGAAAGGCTGCCACCTGGTGAGAGAAGTGAGGATTATCACAGGGTTCCCTGTGTGTGGTTTACTAAGAAACAATTTCTGGGTTTCTCTGGTAAGACACACCGCATCCTGAAAGCTCCATCTGTTCCACTGACAGGAACACTGATAAGACACCTTATGTTGAGTCTGACTATTGGTTCCCTGAGCTCAGGTTTGTCTACACCTGGGATGGTGAACCTCAGGCCTCGGGGCCAAATGGTGGCCCCCAGGTCTCTCATTCTGGCCCCTGGAACTCTCTCCAAGCTACACCCCCTTTCAGCTCTGCTTTGCACCCCCCTTGAGTGTTATGACCTGTCTGGAATGTGGCCTTGGACTCTGATCATGCTTCTGGCTTGCCTTGATGGAATTGGTTTCATGTTTTTCAACTGTTTTTATTTGTGTATAATGGTTTTTAATTATGCAACTGTTTTAACATTTTTACATGTGACTGCTTTGTGTATATTGCTTCATTGCAAATCACTTCAGGATGTCTCGTGGGAAGAGGTTCATAAATGCAGTAAATAATATTAATATGCAGTAAATAATATTAATTAGTGATGTATGGAAGTGAGAGCTGGACCATAAAGAAGGCTGATCACCGAAGGATTGATGCTTTTGAATCATGGTGCTGGAGGAGACTCTTGAGAGTCCCATGGACTGCAAGAAGATCAAACCTCTCCATTCTGAAGGAAATCAGCCCGGAGTGCTCACTGGAAGGACAGATCGTGAGGCTGAGGCTCCAATACTTTGGCCACCTCCTGAGAAGAGAAGACTCCCTGGAAAAGACCGTGATGTTGGGAAAGATGGAGGGCACAAGGAGAAGGGGACGACAGAGGACGAGATGGTTGGACAGTGTTCTCGAAGCTACCAGCATGAGCTTGACCAAACTGCGGGAGGCAGTGGAAGACAGAAGTGCCTGGTGTGCTCTGGTCCATGGGGTCACGAAGAGTCGGACACGACTAAACAACAACAACAAATATTATTAATATTAAAGCTTCCAAAGAACCAGTGTGGAAGCACAATGTGGCAACCTTTTTTGTACCATCAATCTCACTCTTTTGCCTACTTTCAGCAGTTCTTACTCCTTGCATCCTCCCTTTTTTTGGGCCAGCTTGGTGCCCTCCAAATTTTTTTGTACAACAACTGTGCTGGCTAAGGCTGATGGGAGTTGTCCCAAACATCTGGAGGGCACCGGGTTGGCAAAGGCTGCTTTAGAGTCTTCTACAACAATAATTGCTGGATGCCCCTTTTTCCTGGTCATGCAATGCAAGCCTCTTTTTGTGTATTCAGATTTGGGAACATCGTGCAAAGCCCGTTATATAAATTTTCCCTTTCCGTTGCCTCCTTTTCAGATAGAGCAAGTGAGCCAGTTGCTTGTCTTTGTAGAAGCTGCAGTAGAGTATCATAAGCAGTCTACAGAGATTCTAGAGGATCTGCAGAGCAAGCTACAAAACAGGTAAGAATAACTCCAGGTTACCTCTGGTTCGTCTTAAAACCAGGAATGGGGAGCCTTTCGTCCTCTGTAGGTTGTTGGACTACAACTCCCATCAGTCTTGACAGGGATGGAAGGGACGGTCCATTTCAGTTCTCTTGATTCCTCCTTTTCCCCGTCTTCAATCCAGTTCTTCACATTTCTGCAGCGATTTGAGATTTTTAATCCTCATGAAAATTCTTCAGCATTTTCTTGCCACTTCTTCCTAATCAACACATTTATGTATGCCGTGTTGACTAATGTACACATTTTCCCAAGCCATTTCTCCTAAATGCATTTTTGTATGTTGGATTTACTAGTATATTCATTTTTATGCACACTTTCCCTAATACAGTCATACCTTGGTTGTCAAACACCTTGGTACTCAGATGTTTTGGCTCCTGAATGCCGCAAGCCCGGAAGTGAGTGTTCCGGTTTGCGAATGTTTTTGGGAAGCCAAACGTCTGACACGACTTCCACGGCTTCCGATTGAGTGCAGGAAGCTCCTACAGTCAATCGGAAGCCACACCTTGGTTTTCAAACCATTCTAGGAGTTGAGCAGACTCCCAGAACGGATTAAGTTTGACAACCAAGGTTCCACTGTATATTCATTCTTTTGAGCGTTTTGGAAGGTGAACTGCATCTTAAAATTCAAATAATTGAGATTTTCAAAGGGTGGCGGTGCTTCAGTTCCCATAATGTTTCAGAAAGTGCAAATCTGATAAATTTGGCTTTGGATGCGAACTAAATTGAATCCATCCCCCATCCCTAGTCTTGACTACTAGACGGGCTTACTGGGGCTGATGGGAGGCATATTCATCAACATCTGGCGAGCCAAAGATCTCCCACCCCTGCTTTAAACACTGCCAGCTGTGGCTCTCTGCATCTTCCAGGGTCATAGAGTTTTGACACTTGACTTCTCTGTTTGCAGGATAAACATAGCGTCAAGTCGTCCAAGACGTGAATTCAAGCCAAAGCCGGTGATAAGGACACCTCTTGAAATCAGCAACGGTCAGCAGCACAATGGGATTTCATTCAGTCCATCAATAAAATCCACAGGTGAGCATGCATTTGTGAAACTGGCAACCCTCAAAACTAAGTTGGGAGCTCTTCATGTGTAGCAGATGAAAACTTGCTAAATGAATATATCCTTCCTTTGACTTCATTCTGGGCAAAGGTATAAATTGCCTTTATACCCGTTTCTAATGACCTACATAGACAGTCCACCTGCAGTAACATTTATCTATTAAATTTGCTCCTTGTCCCCTTCCTGAAAATATGCCCCACATTATCACTTAGGAACCAACATGCTTTGGTTGTAGGGGCAGACCCACACAATACAGTGGAACCTCAGGTTACTGTTACCATAAAGCACCAACGCTGCAGCAAGCAAAGGCTCAAGCAGCTGCTTGTGGCTGGAAAGCCAGACAGGATGTTTGTGACTGTTGCCATGGGAACAAAGGGGCAGTCCATTCTGTACTGAGCACCGGATGTTAGCTCAGTGTGTGTCATGTGACCTGTACTGGATGTACTTGGGTGGAGTTTCTTCTTGCTGTTGTTGTGTGCAGACACCATTCTCTGTACTGAGATGAGAGACAGAAAATAAATGATGTAAACAGTTTTCTGTCTGCTTCTTTCCCCTCCCTGGGGGACACCAAAGGGGAGAGAGTAAGAACGGTGTGTTTTTCTCACAGTCTGGGAAGAATCGCCGAGACCTCGCCTGCTTATCAGCAGAGGGAGACGCGGGGAGGTCGCAAGGAATATCTGCCGGTGCCTACGCTTTGGCACATTCCTCTGACCCTGGCAGAATTCCAACAGTTACATACGCTTCAGGTTGCATACGCTTTAGGTTACATACGCTTCAGGTTACATACGCTTCAGGTTACAGGCTCTGCCAACCCAGAAATATTACCTCGGGTTAAGAACTTTGCTTCAGGATGAGAACAGAAATCGTGCTCCGGTGGCATGGCATCAGTGGGAGGCCCCATTAGCTAAAGTGGTGCTTCAGGTTAAGAACAGTTTCAGGTTAAGAACGGACCTCTGGAACAAATTAAGTGCGTAACCAGAGGTACCACTGTACATTTAAAGCAAATCCAACACACATGACTTCCCCCCCCAGAGAACCCTGGGAGCTGTAGTTTCTCCACCAAGGGGCTACATTTCCCAGCACCCTTCACAAGCTACACTTCCCTGGATTCTTTGGGTGAGTCAGCTTCTTTAAATATGCGCTGGATATGTTTCAAATGTATGGTGTGGATGTGCCCTAAAAGTTTACTCCTTGCATTAAAGAACACTTCTCTCCCCACCCCCGTGGGCTCCAGTTGTCCAACCATTGTGCACCAATGGGGGAAGAGCTGTAACTCAGTGTTAAGGCACCTGTCTCAAATAGCAAAGGTCCTTGGTTCAATCCCTGTCATCTCCAGATACGTAAGAGCAGAAGAGGAGCAGGCCAGTGACCCATGTAGTCCAGCAGCCTGTTCATACAGTGGCCAACAACACGTCTCTGGCAGGATTCAAGAAGAGAAGAGGAGTTTGGATTTGATACCCCGCCTTTCACTCCCTTTAAGGAGTCTCAAAGAAGCTAACATTCTCCTTTCCCTTCCTCCCCCACAACAAACACTCTGTGAGGTGAGTGAGGCTGAGAGACTTCAGAGAAGTGTGCCTGGCCCAAGGTCACCCAGCAGCTGCCTGTGGAGGAGCGGAGATGCGAACCCGGTTTCCCAGATTACGAGTCTACTGCTCTTAACCACTACACCACAATAGCTCTCTCCCTTCCTGTGTTTTCCAGCTACTGCTATTCAGAAGCATTGGTGCCTCTAACTGTGGAGGCAGATTGTAGCTTTCATGGCTAGTAGCCACCGTCAGTCCTCTACAATTGTGTTATTGTTATTATCATCATCATCAGATCCCAGGGTGGTGTACAACATTAAAAACACATTACAGTGGTACCTCGGGTTAAGTACTTATTTCGTTCCGGAGGTCTGTTCTTAACCTGAAACTGTTCTTAACCTGAAGCACCACTTTAGCTAATGGGGCCTCCCGCTGCTGCCGCGCCGCCAGAGCACGATTTCTGTTCTCATCCTGAAGCAAAGTTCTTAACCCGAGGTACTATTTCTGGGTCAGCGGAGTCTGTAACCTGAAGCGTATGTAACCTGAGGTACCACTGTGCAGAATACCCAGTGCTATTTTTCTAGAAAAAGAGGTGCCAGAATTCACCATGAACACCTTGTTCTCTTATACAGTCAAACCTCCATTCTCAAACGGCTTCGTTTTCGAACGTTTTGGCTCCCGAACACCAAAACCTGGAAGGAAATGCTCTGGTTTTGGAACGTTTTTCGGAACCTGAACATCCGCCGCAGCTTCCGCTTGAGTGCAAGAAGCTCTTGCAACCAGTCAGAAGCTGCACCTCGGTTGTCAAACGTTTCAAAAGTCAAGTGGTCTTCTGGAACTGATTCCGTTCAACAACGGAGGTTTGGCTATAATGGCAATGGCGCCCACCTGAGAGGTGCCGGAACTGAGTTTCAGCTAGAAAAAGCCTTGAGAACGATAAAGACATAATAAAAAGCATACCGACAGACAGCCTCATAATAAAATAGTCACAACAGTCTCCCCACACTTTCACAGGCCATAGATTATTTAATAGCCATAGGCCTGGGTAATGAGGAATGTTTTTGCCTGGTGCCTAAAGATGCGTGTCAGGGAACTGCCATCGGCTCAGAGGCGAGAGATAGAAGGGCAGTTGTGTTACAGGTAGCCCCCGAAAATCTTGAGAAGCAGTTCCTCTTCCGGTGAGGAGGAAAGCCCCACCTCCAGTGGAGAGAAGGTGCAAGGACCAGAGGATGCTAGTAAGAGCCTTAACACCGCACCTGAGCCAGCCGGAGAGGAGGGAAGCACACCCTTGCTACTACTGCCCATCATGCACAATAGTCTGTGGTGCAGGGAGGGGCGGAAAAGGCTGGGGGTGACAAAACTTTTATGTTGGGGGAGGTACAAAAACAGACCACTCCCGGCTTCTGCTAGCGATTGAGCCAGACATGAACTTATCACGCTCTTCACTGTAAATAGTTTGCACCAAAATAAAACCTGTAAAAGACAGGTCGGAGTCCTGCCTGGTTACTCTCGAGCAACCGCAACAGCACCTGACAATGTGTAATGATGGGGCCAGGCAAGCCTCTCTGGGGAGAGCATTCCACAATTGGGGAGCCATTCCAGAAAAGACACATTCTCTTGTGGCCATCCTCCGAACCTCTCTGGGATGGAGGACGTAGAGAAGGGCCTCAGATGACATGCAGAGAGTCTGGGTCGGTTCATATGGGGAGAGGTGATCCTTAAGGTATTGGGAGAAACTCCTCCCTGAAATCTTGGAGAGCTTCTGCCAGTCGGAGTAGACAGTACTGAGACAGTACTGGGAGCGGCCACCAAGACCACATAACGCTGGTCTTGAAAGACCTACATTGGCTCCCAGTACGTTTCTGAGCACAATTCAAAGTGTTGGTGCTGACCTTTAAAGCCCTAAACGGCCTCAGTCCAGTATATCTGAAGGAGCGTCTCCACCCCCGTCATTCTGCCCGGACACTGAGGTCCTGCTCCGAGGGCCTTCTGGCGGTTCCCTCTCTGTGAGAAGTGAGGTTACAGGGAACCAGGCAGAGGGCCTTCTCGGTAGTGGCACCCGCCCTGTGGAACGCCCTCCCACCAGATGTCAAAGACAACAACAACTACCAGACTATTAGAAGACATCTGAAGGCAGCCCTGTTTAGGGAAGCTTTTAATGTTTGATGTATTACAGTATTTTAATATTTTTTGGAAGCAGCCCAGAGTGGCTGGGGAAGCCCAGCAAGATGGGCGGGGTATAAATATTATTATTATTATTATTATTATTATTATTATTATTATTATTATTTGAACTGATGGGTCTGATTTGGTATACATCAGCTTCCTACATTGACTTGCTATGAACATAGGAAGTAGCCTTCTGCCAAGTCGGCATAATAATACTACAACAATGGGTTAATTTTCTTTTAATTGGCCATGAGTAATCTTGGGCAAAACCTACAGAAAATCAGGTTAAAAATTGCTCTCTCGTGTGACTCTGGGCAGGTTCTTCATCACATATGGACCAGCCTTGCTGCCAAGCTTTATATGACTTTGAGCCAGAAAACGAAGGTGAGCTTGGATTCAAGGAAGGTGACGTCATCACGCTGACCAATCAGATCGATGAGAACTGGTTCGAAGGCATGTTGAATGGCGAATCGGGCTTCTTCCCCATCAATTACGTGGAAGTTGTGGTGCCGTTGCCTCAGTGAGCCTGCCATCCTCACGTCACAAATGCATTTCCGTGAGTGAAAAGAAGTCTTTCCCCCCAAAGTGGCTTTTCATTTGTGTGGCATTCTACAAAAGCCTTGTTCTTTTGACCAACTTACTGACTTTTTTGTATGTGTCTTTAAAAAAAAAAGTATTTATTTTGTATTCATGTAGTTTGTACATATATATATATATCGTATAAAAAAAATCCTCCTCTTTTGTTAAATAAACACACACAGATTTCCCTGACCTAATTCCTTGCTTTGTGCCTTGAAGATCTGTACGTTTACTGATAGATCAACTGTTGCTTCCCAAGTGCATTTATTTCATCGCATGATGTTGGAAACTTCCCTCTACCTGCAGTGAATTTACTCGTGGGCACAATTTTTGAAGCTGCTGTGAGTAAGAGCTAGTTCTCCGTGAGCTACCTTTGTTACCATCAACTTAACTGTGAAAAGCTAATACCTGTTGTGCGCTGTACCCGAACAAAAAAGCCAAGACAATGTCACAGCTAAATTGATTCTCCATTGACCAAATGTAATAAACACTGTTGTGGGAAATGTGCATTTACTGTGTCTTGGAACTTGTGGCGTTCTGGTTCTAGTTGCCAATAATTTCTGAAGTCTATAATCCACATGTAACTGTACTTCAGTTTCCTAGGAGGGTACTGATGCTGTTAGGAAAAAGTTAAAACATACCGTATTTTTTGCTCTATAGGACACATCCAACCATAGGACGCACCTTGTTTTAGAGGGGGAGAACAAGAAAAAAAATATCTCCCCCTCTCTGCTCAGCACCCCTTCAGCAAAGCAGCAGGAGAAAGAGAGCCCCTTCCATTTCTCCTCCTGCTTGGCTGAAGGGGCGCTGTGCAGTTCTCCCTCTCTGCTGAAGCCAGGAGAGTCTTGCTCTCCTGGCTTCAGCGAAAGGAACCTGAAGCCTCCGGAGCGCAGCGGGAACTCGCGCTGTGCTCCGAAGGCTTCAGGCAGCTGTCCCTGAAGCCTGGAGAGCTATAGGGGTGGTGCGCACCGAACCCTCTCGCTCTCCAGGCTTCAGTGAAAGCAACACGAAGCCTCCGGAGCGCGGAGGGAGCGCTCCCTCTGTGCTTCGGAGGCTTCGTATTGCTATCACTGAAGCCAAGGAGCCTGCATTCGCTCCATAGGACGCACACACATTTCCCCTTAATTTTTGGAGGGGGAAAGTGCGTCCTATAGAGCGAAAAATACGGGATTTTATGTGGGTTTTTACTTCAACTCACTTTATGAAAAAGTGCTGGAAGAATAATATCCACTATTTCACTGTAGTTAATAAGGAAACTTCTTAGGAGAACTTACACTGAAATTAAATATATTGCAGAAACAGTGAGAACAGGTGGCTTTTGTGGATACGTAAACTCAGCTCCTGTTTCATTGTATATTATATTCATAATTGGCATCTACTAGTTGAGTTGGATGCTATTTCCTACTTCAGTTTGTGTTGCAGGGCATATCAAGTTCAATTCATAGTTTTTATACCTACAACCCTCAGTCTTTTTGTAGTATAGCCCAATATTGAGTATCTGTTAACAGATTGAGGTTGAATCCTGACAAGACAGAAGTATTGTTCTTGGGGGACAGGGGGTGGGCTGGTGTGGGGGACTCCCTGGTCCTGAATGGGGTAACTGTGCCCCTGAAGGACCAGGTGCGCAGCCTGGGAGTCATTTTGGACTCATTGCTGTCCATGGAGGCACAGGTTAATTCTGTGTCAAGGCAGCTGTCTACCAGCTCCACCTGGTACGCAGGCTGAGACCCTACCTGCCCGTGGACTGTCTTGCCAGAGTGGCGCATGCTCTAGTTATCTCCCGCTTGGACTACTGCAATGCGCTCTACATGGGGCTACCTTTGAAGGTGACTCGGAAACTGCAATTAATCCAGAATGTGGCAGCTAGACTGGTGACTGGGGGCGGCCGCTGAGACCATATAACACCGGTCCTGAAAGATCTTCGTTGGCTCCCAGTACATTTCCAAGAACAATTCAAAATGTTGGCGAAAACCTTTAAAGCCCTAGACAGCCTCGGCCCAGTATACCTTAAGGAGTGCCTCCACCCTCATCTTTCAGCCCGGACACTGAGGTCCAGCTTTGAGGGCCTTCGGGTGGTGCCCTCACTACGAGAAGTGAGGTTACAGGGAATCAGGCAGAGGGCCTTCTCGGTAATTCCCGCCCTGTGGAATGCCCTCCCATCAGATGTCAAGGAAATAAACAACTGACTTTTAGAAGACATCTGAAGGCAGCCCTGTTTAGGGTAGTTTTTAATGTTTGATGTTTTATTGTATTTTTGATATTTTTTTGGGAGCCGCCCAGAGTGGCTGGGGAAACCCAGCCAGATGGGTGGGATGTAAATAAATTAATAATAATAATAATAATAATAATAATAATCTGCTCAGTCATTTTGCAGGGGTGTAAATACAGATTTACCTCTTAGAATACTGTACTTGTTTCCACTATGTTACTTGAGCTTTTGCTTCCCCTTCTCTTCATTCCAACATCCACCCCAGGGTTAGGGATGGAGTCTAACAATCTGCTGGGCTATAGCTATTCCCCTTGATTTGGCATTATTGCTGAAAGGGAATCCCAGTTGACCTCAATGGTGCACCAGCTGTGACCTTTTCTGAACACACGCAGCCTTGCACCAGTTGTTCATGCTCTACTAATCTTTTCCCCCCATTTGCTATATTTATAATAAAACAAGCAAAAAGCAGGTCAGAGAAGAGTTATTCCGTTTGTTTATATCTTGCATATAATAAAAAGGTAAGGCTGTCGTCATACAGCAGTTTGCAGCCAAGCAAACACAGTGTGGTAACAGCCAAATGAAGGTGATGATGTTGTTATGTTCTGAGAACTGTTGGGCCAATGTTGCAGTGTTGAAGGGAAGAGAGATGAGAGACTGAGGCAGGTGGCCCAGATGAGCCATTGAGAAATAACTCTAAAGGGAAGACAGTGGATTTAGTTAAATGAGAAAAGCAGTTGGGGGAGGGGGTACGCAAGGTAGATATGCTGGTGTGTGTGGGTGTAGGTAGCACCCCTGTTCATTTACATAAGATGCCCTTACACAGCCTAAATCAAATTTCTTGTCCACAGTTTAAGGTATTACATGTGTTAATATTTGATTCCAATATTTGTGTGTATGGGGACTCCCACCCCATACAAAGCAAATCTAAACATATTTGAGACTGCTCTTCATCTTACAGCTGACTTCAACAAGTCTGCTAACTCTTCGTCCCCAAGGAGTTGACACTACAGAGTTGGGAAGAAATCATTCTGATTACAGTGCAGTTAATAATTTGGCTTTTAATAATTTGCAGTTAATAATTTGTAAAGAAATAAACTGAAACTGTGTCTTTTCACTCATTGTGATGAGCAAAACGGTATAAATAATCCTTGGGTCCCTGGGAAGGAGCAGGAGGGCTACTCACAGAAGGTACCTCTTTGCAGCTGACCCTCTGTCAGAGCTCAGTGGAGAAGGAAACCTGGAGGCACTACAAGGTACGTCAGTGAATTCTGTCCCCCTCCCTATAACTCTGGAATTGGGGGAGAAGAAGTACACCAGCCCTGGCACTGCTATACTTAGAAGCCTTCTCTTCTCGCTGGCCTCAACTGGAACAAAACTAAAGGGGGGGATGCCCCTTCCAAAAACTTCCAGCCTGCCAGGGCAAGGACTTTGAGTTTGGTGGTTCCTCTAATCTGGGTTCCTCCACCATTGCCCTGTCCCATTTAGGGAGTCTTCAGTTGAAGTAAGGCTCTACGCTGAACAGAGTCTCTTTCTGTAGGTTGTTACTTTCATATACGTAGAGCATCATTTTGGTTGGAGGAAGCTTCCACAGATGCTCACCATCTTCTCTTGGCTATATTATGAGGCAGGTCCGACTTTCATTTCGCTGGAGAGGGGGTGAGCAAGGAGGAGGGAAAGAGATGAACATGAAGCTAGGTCCAGTTTGCTTGATAAGATGTGCCATGAGATTAGACCTAAAAACGGCAGTTCTGCTGCGCATTCAGACCCAGGAAACTCGTTTGAGAATGCTAAGCGCTTCTCTCGCTAAGCTAGGTCAATGTTACAGCTAGGCTGGAGCCAAAGCAACAACCTTGGTTCTTCAGTTATCTGTAAAGGTTTACAAGATTGCCACCCTAAAAAACAGCATCTATTTTTTTCCTTCTTATGTGGCATGTCAGGAGAAAAAGTGCACTGTGCAGTTAACCATTGCTGTGCTTTGCATCAATTGACTATTTTAAAAAGCAGCAGCAACAGCTCAAGTCAGCCGGATACGAATACAAGTATTTGGCATTTCTCAGTTTGGGAGTTCACGTAGGAAACCTGCCTGAGTCGGACGCTCCATTCCTTCTTCCCCAGCAGCCACCTCCATTTCTCCATCACCTTCTCCTCTATCTACGTAAGTGAGCTTTCCTTCTGCCATTTGCTGCAAGGTAATTTATTTACAGAATTCATTAGGCGCACAATAACTATCATTCTCTGGACACAAGAATAAAACACCAGCAAGCATCTGTATGAAGACCACATTAAAGAATTATAGAAAAGGAAATGGAAAACTTAACAAGCTTTGGAAAATAACCATAAAACAAATTAATATTCTGTTTCTGCCACTTTTCTAAAGAACAAAAAATACTAAACGCTGTGCACTGCTGTTTTGTGCTTCTACTACATAAATTTTCAATGTAAATTTTAATTTTGTCAAGTGTACACTTTTTGCAATCTGCTCTGGGACCATTTGGTGAAGGTGTGTACAAATAAACACACAGATTGTAAAAAAGAGAATGAAAAGGCGTTTGCTTGATGCAAAAGGTAGAAGCCCTTCTCCATCAAACATGGCAAATCATGCAAAACCAGAGATATATTTAAGCAGTTAAATAGCCATAGGCAACAAGGAATTGCAGGCAGACGAGTACATGGGATTCTAGGCTGGTGTTTCATTCTTTCTCTGCACCCAGGACAGAAATGCAGGACGGTGCCGCTGGAGGAACTGAGTTGTATATTTCCTCTGCCAGACAACAGTAGATTGGAGAGGGGGGAGGGGAAACCCAGGCTACTAACTTGTGGGCTTATTTACAAGGCTGATATAAAACTCAAGAACAGTATCAAATTGTAGCAAGGATATGTTAGTATGGTACTTACGTTTCCAGCAGAGTCAAAAAGTACAATCCTAATGCTGTCTCCACCTCTCATTGACTTGGGGGATTTCCAGACAAGCATACCAGGAGCTGGGCTTGAACTTTCTGTCACACCCCAGATCTTCAAAGAAAAAAGAAGAAGATCATCTTCATATTTGAATGGTTAAAGAGCACCTTTGCACAGGAAATTGTCCAATGCTTCCCACCAGTCAGATTCATTGCAACATCAACCCTGGGATGAGATTCTTGTAAGTTCTCTACAAACTTGGCTGTGCAAGTGATATCATTGGAAGCATCAGCCTATAACAAAAGGCAATTGTGGGGAGAAGTCTGTGGCATCGAATGCCAGGCAGATATAATGGCATTCTGACAATAGTGATTACAGCAACATGACTGGATCAGCAACTATGTTCAAACTTCTTCTTTTTTGGCAAGTTTTATTAATTTTCAATTACATATATCCAATATAAGCCACATTCTAACATTACCAAATTACAATTACAATTCAAAAATAAACCAATTGATAAGCCAATTATACTTTTTAGGTGGCCTCCCGCGTGGTAGATTTCAAGGTAAGATAATTTCATTTAATTTTGCTTCCAAAATCTTATTTAATCCAATTAATTTCAATCTTAATAATAATCCCTTATACAACAGCTACGATGTTTTTAACTTCCATTCGCATTAGCACATTGAATAATTTGTATTTCTGCAAGAAAAGTTCTATATCCTTTTTAGTTCCTGTGTGTGATACTTATTTTGTATTTATAGTTATTTATTTTAGCAACTATGTTCAAACTTAACCGTGCATTGATATGGAACCAAACCACAGATCCACGCTAGTATAGTATAGACATAGTCTTAATTTGTAGTTATTTAAGAAAATGTGTATTTTACTTTTTTGTACTAAAACCTCTAGCTATGTTGATGAAGTGGAACGGGGAAGATTGTTACAGCAGGAATTCAATTTTACCTTTGTGGAAGCAAGTGTAAACACCATCATTGTTCCCCCAAAGGGAAAGGATAGTACTTGAAACTTATATACACCTGGTCCCAATGAACTCGCTGTTGGAATTATGATGAAGATATGGATAGGTATCTCCAACTGGAGCCACTATTTGCATGCACCAGAACTGGATCAGGACCATAGAAATTAAAACAACTGGGTTTTGTGGTTTTCAGTATCCATCTCTAATGGATCAGCAGGCATTGAATGAATATATAACCAAACTATCAACACAAACATTTAATGCCTATGGAGTTAAAAGTCCAGGTGGATTTCCCCCCTAGGAGTTTGGTTCTGGGAGGTGTATCATCCAATATTGGCTCCCAAAACTTAAGGCTGGCAGAAGGAATTTAAAACAGTTTTGCCGAGCCTGCTTCCCACCATATTACTTAGAAAAGCTTCACCTGTTGTCCCTTGTCGGCCATCTTTCAACTGCCTCCAGTCCCAGAACTTCTGCATGAGACCACCTCCCTTGCTTCTTTCAAATCCCTCCCTCTTTATAAGCCCCATAGGCCAAAGATCTGCCAGACCTGTTCTTCAGGAAAATGCCATGTACATAATGCCATGTACATAAATGGCACAGTACAATATTGTTTTAAGCAAGTCCAAAACACTGTAGAGTATAAAGGTAAAGGTACCCCTGACCATTAGGTCCAGTCATGACCGACTCTGGGGTTGCGGCGCTCATCTCGCTCTATGGGCTGAGGGAGCCGGCGTTTGTCCACAGACAGCTTCCGGGTCATGTGGCCAGCATGACTAAGCCGCTTCTGGTGAACCAGAGCAGCGCACAGAAACGCCGTTTACCTTCCTGCCGGAGCGGTTCCTATTTATCTACTTGCACTGGTGTGCTTTCGAACTGCTAGGTTGGCAGGAGCAGGGACCGAGCAACAGGAGCTCACCCCGTCACGGGGATTCGAACCGCTGACCTTCTGATCAGCAAGTCCTAGGCTCTGTGGTTTAACCCACAGCACCATCCACGTCCCTACTGTAGAGTATGCAAGCAGGTATTTTTTCCTCTAGGTTACTTAGCCAGTTTCAGGGCCTTTATTAAGTGGTGTGTTCGATATTCTTACAAGGGGAAACAAAGTAAAACACTGACATTTTAAAGTTTAGAGGGGAAGAAGAGAAGATTTTCACTCACTGTAAGTACTTGACCAGCCCCAAGGGTACATCGACCAGGAAACTCGTACATTATTTCAGACTGGTTTCCATGCTGCCTTCTTGTGGTCCACCCACTTAGTGACTGCTCCTACAAGGAAAGCAGTGCTTAACAGTTTTAGACTGCTGGTTTTGAGTAACTTTTTGCCTTTTAAGAGCCTCCAGTCTCCTTATTTTCTGGGAGGAGTTCAAGGGTATACTGGGATATTGAGGTTTGTGCAATTAAAGCGGATTAAAGCGTCCTGAGGAAGCTTATCTATCCTCACCTCCCTATTCTCTCAGGAACCTTGGAAACTGCAAAGAAATGTTAGGAAGAGGCTGTTTGTAGGCGGGGACCATCAAGTATGTTTAATCATAGGCCTAGGACCCTCATACCTACAGGACCGCCTCTCCTGGTATGCCCCACGGAGGACCTTAAGGGTCCATATATAGCAACACCCTAGAGGTCCCGGGCCCTAAGGAAGTTAGATTAGCCTCAACCAGAGCCAGGGCCTTCTCAACACTGGCTCCAGCCTGGTGGAATGCTCTGTCTCATGAGACCAGGGCCCTGCGGGATCTGATTTCTTCCCGCAGGGCTTGTAAGACAGAGTTGTTTCACCTGGCCTTTGGCTTAGAATCAGTTTGATTCCCTCCCGCCTTTCTTTTTCCTTTCTCCTCCTATGAAGAGACTGTATCCTAATGTTTTAATGTTGCATCTTAATCTTTTAAATTGTATTTTAATCAACTTGTTTTTATTATTGGTTGTTAGCCGCCCTGAGCCCGGTCTTGGCTGGGGAGGGCAGGGTATAAATAAATTATTATTATTATTATTATTATTATTATTATTATTATTATTATTATTATTTTTTCCTGGGCAACTTCTATTCCACCCACCCCCAGAGGGATTCCAGATCCATGTTCACATCAAGCACAGTGGTACCTCGGGTTAAGTACTGAATTCGTTCCGGAGGTCCGTTCTTAACCTGAAACTGTTCTTAACCTGAGGTACCACTTTAGCTAATGGGGCCTTCCGCTGCCGCCACGCCGCCAGAGCACGATTTCTGTTCTCACCCTGAAGCAAAGTTCTGAATCCAAGGTACTATTTCTGGGTTAGCAGAGTCTGTAACCTGAAGCGTCTGTAACCTGAAGCGTCTGTAACCCGAGGTACCACTGTACTAGTCTAAAACCAGGTGAAGGGTGGGGTGGGGGAGAGAAAATAAAAGTGGCTAGGCAGTTACTGGTGGGAAATGAAGCGGCAGATCGATGGTGGGGAGGGTCAACCTAGAGCTGCTTTGTAGAGAAATGGCACCCAGTTTTTGGGGAACACAAATTTGCCAGCTACACTAGCCATGCATTCGTCCCAAGGAGTTAATCATGTAAGAAATACCTGATCAGAATTGTTTCTGATTTTGACAAATTGTCCTTCTTTGTCAATATGTTCTATGGAAATACTTCCTGAAGATGATGCATGCTGGACCGTTTTGAAGCAAACACTGTGGACTTGGCATTCTGAAAGTGCCCGCTTCCTTCTTCTCCTTCGCGGGAGGATGGGGCTGCCCAGACTGGTGCTTGCCAGTGTTCCAACACTTTCCGAGCCGGGCCTGTTTTTTAACCTAAAAAACAAAGTCACCTTTCAAATTAGGCAGCTGTGGTGGCAGAACACCCTCTCTCAATCTCTTTGCTCTTGACATTGGGCCATTTCAGTGGTGTCTAGTGATGTATGGATGTGAGAGCTGGACCATAAAGAAGGCTGATCGCCGAAGAATTGATGCTTTTGAATTATGGTGCTGGAGGAGACTCTTGAGAGTCCCATGGGCTGCAAGAAGATCAAACCTCTCCATTCTGAAGGAAATCAGCCCTGAGTGCTTGCTGGAAGGACAGATCCTGAAGCGAGGCTCCAATACTTTGGCCACCTCATGAGAAGAGAAGACTCCCTGGGAAAGACCCTGATGTTGGGAAAGATGGAGGGCACAAGGAGAAGGGGACGACAGAGGACGAGATGGTTGGACAGTGTTCTCAAAGCTACCAGCATGAGTTTGACCAAACTGCGGGAGGCAGTGGAAGACAGGAGTGCCTGGTGTGCTCTGGTCCATGGGGTCACAAAGAGTCAGACACGACTAAACAACAACACCATGCGTCATGAAGTCAAATCTGTGTCGTCCAAGAGATAGCGGGGAGGTCGCTACGGATGACGCTTACACATAACCTTTGGCACAAGGCTGCCCTGCCTGCAAAGTGGCATCTCCCCTGTAAGGTTAGCCACGCTCCCCTGTGCTGTGAGATCATCACACGGTGCATTTTCTCCGGTCTCACATAACAGGCTGCTGCAGGATCGGAAGGGCAAGTGAGGAGGACACCAATGCAGAGGACTTGGTGAGTTGCTTTTGTATCTTGCCCTTCTGCCAGGGAGCTCCGAGTGGCATTTTCACAGCCCAACGTTCCTGCAAGGCAGCTGAGGCAAAGCTCTGCAAGGTGGTTAACGATCAAATCCATTATTTGCATCTTCGCTCAAGGGAACGTCTTGTTTTAAAGCCCCCGACGAAGCATGATAGTCAAGAAAGGTCTTTCTCGTCTAACTTGGCCCCTGAACCAAACTCCCCACGGTGGCAATCGAGGTGCCTGTGGGAAGCTCACAAGCGGGAACTGATCGCAATAGCCCTTTTGCGCTGTTGTTCCCCAGCAACTGGTATTGAGGGGGACAGGGCCTCCGATACTGGAGATAATATATATCATATTTTTCGCTCTTTAAGACACACTTTCCCCCTTCGCAACCTGATTGGCCTACAGGCGAATCCCGGAATGAGCCAATCACATAGGGTCCATTGTGTAAATAATGTATATAAAGCAGACATACTGGGGGAACTTCCATTCCTCCTCACCACTATGAGCTGAATAAAGAGCATGAAATCCACTCTCGACTCCGAGTATACAGTGGTACCTCAGGTTAAGTACTTAATTTGTTCCAGAGGTCAGTTCTTAACCTGAAACTGTTCTTAACCTGAAGCACCACTTTAGCTAATGGGGCCTCCTGCTGCCGCCGCGCCGCCAGAGCACGATTTCTGTTCTCATCCTGAAGCAAAGTTCTTAACCTGAAGCACTATTTCTGGGTTAGCGGAGTCTGTAACCTGAAGCGTATGTAACCTGAGGTACCACTGTATTTCAATGCACCACTGTTGCTTTCAACCATGTGAGATGACATGGGTAAAGGGCTCTTTTACCCCCCTCCTCCCCAATGCGAAGACCAGCTCCCTCTTGAATAGCCCCTCCACTTACTACGGACATCAGCTGCTCATTCCAGCTTGCTTGTGTTTTTGGGAACTGGCACATTAGAGGGTATTAAAGTGTGGCTGAAATGTACAGTAAAATATGCAGAAAAGCTCCTCTTGCTGTTCACACTGAGCAGGAGGGAGTTAAAGAGCCCTTTGCCCATGAGAGCCAATACTGGTAAGAAGTTCGGCTCCTGTTCCATTAAAAAAAAAAAAAAAGGCTCCTTTCAAGAACAGAATTCTGCCACCAAGCTCACCGTTCTTCCTCTCCTTCTAGCATTGCCCGGTATGCACCGATCTCCAGATCCAGACCCATCTTCATATCCAACAGTTTCACATGCTCCTCCAGCTGTACCTGCATACGCTGATGCATTCTGTCCATCTCCTTGTCCTTCTCAGCTAGGCATCTCCTTGATGAGCCTTGTTTGTCGAGAATGGTGTTCTCCAACGCTGTTATTCTGGCCTCCAAATCTCCATTCCTGGCTTCCAACGTAGCAACCTTAGATTTCACAGAAAGGTTTTACTGTTAGGCACAGCGGAACACAGCCATACCAGCAGAGACCTCTATTTCCCAAAGACCTTTTAAGAGCCTCTTCCCTCTCCAGGTAGGCATCATTTTACCTGGTTTCCAGCCCCTGTTTTACCTGTGACATCAGAGAATCAACTCTCAGTTTTGCTTCTCTGAGCTCCTCCTCAGCAGCTTTGGTGATATCACTACTCCTTGCCGCAGAACGCTGAATGTTTTCCATCTGTGAAGATAGTATTGAGTTAAAAAAGAAAAGAAAAAGCTAACCAGGGCTGCACATTTTAATTTGAACGTGTTTCTGTGCGCACACGCATGAATAACAGTTCAATTTAACACAGGTTTGCCACCCTGTGCTCCTTCGGGAGGAATAATGGGACCTACTATATTTATTGGGATGCAGGTGGTGCTGCGAGTTAAACCACAGAGCCTAGGACTTGCCGATCAGAAGGTCGGCGGTTCGAATCCCTGCGACGGGGTGAGCTCCTGTTGTTCGGTCCCTGCTCCTGCCAACCTAGCAGTTCAAAAGCACGTCAAAGTGCAAGTAGATAAATAGGTACTGCTCCGGCGGGAAGGTAAAGGGCATTTCCGTGCGCTGCTCTGGTTCGCCAAAAGCAGCTTAGTCATGCTGGCCACATGACCCGGAAGCTGTACGCCGGCTCCCTCGGCCAATAAAGCTAAATGAGCGCCGCAACCCCAGAGTCAGCCATGACTGGACCTAATGGCCAGAGGTCCCTTTACCTACTATGTATTGTATTGTATTGTATTGTATTGTATTAATTATTATTATTATTATTAGACAATTCTAGGCCTTATTCCTTCCAATTCAGATGACTTTTATTATTATTTATTAAATTTGCATACTGCCCTGTTCCTGCAGGTCTCAGGGCAGTTACAACATAAAAACACAACATAAAAACACAAAATACGTAATAAAAATAAAAGCAACTCAATAACGCCCCCCCTTCCCCAACACATTTTAGGCAGCATGTTCTACAATATGTTCCAGGCATTCACATTAAGGTGAAGGTTAAAAGGTAAAGGTAAAGGTACCCCTGCCTGTACGGGCCAGTCGTGACCGACTCTAGGGTTTGCGCGCTCATCTCGCTCTAGAGGCCGGGAGCCGGCGCTGTCCGAAGACACTTTCGGGTCACATGGCCAGCGTGACGAAGCTGCTCTGGCGAGCCAGCACCAGTGCTGCGCACGGAAACGCCGTTTACCTTCCCGCTATAAAGCGGTCCCTATTTATCTACTTGCACTTAGGGGTGCTTTCGAACTGCTAGGTGGGCAGGAGCTGGGACCGAACGGTGGGAGCTCACCCCGCCGCGGGGATTCGAACCGCCGACCTTACGATCAGCAAGTCCTAGGCACTGAGGTTTTACCCACAGCGCCACCCGCGTCCCTAAGGTGAAGGTTAAGCAATATGTAAATTAGTATTAAAAATAAATGCATCGGCTGCGACTGGTGTGTGCAGGAGAATTATCCAAGGGGGTCAAGAGGAGGACACTCCGGGAAGGTAACATGCTGAGCTGGGGAAACTGATGCAAACAGGATTTCACCAAAATACAGCATCCCCTTAGGAACAGGTTGGGGGAAGGTATCTTAGCATATAATTAACAAAGCAAGCTATGCACATCCAGTCAGAATTAAGTCCCACTGAATGCACCGAGAGGAGCCAGCATGCCTTTGTCCCATCAGCTCTTAGAAGACCAATGATTTTCCTTTGCTTTCCCCTTCCACTATTTGGAAGACATCCTGTCCAGCATAAGGTAGCAAGTGAAAACCCAGCCTCTAATTGTGCCACTCCTATTCGGGACCTGCCCATAGGAAGCAAGAAGAAATCAGGTCTCTACTAAGAACGATGGGACAGCAAGACATCCCATTCCAATCAGCAGTATAGACAGACAAACCACTCACTTTGGCACTGAAGTTTTGCTGCACCTGATCTTTATACGCGCAAATCTGTTGTTCGTGTTGCTGTCTGAGCTCTTTGAGAGCATTCAACAGCTTGCTCTCCAATTCCTGGTGATGGTGAGACTCTATTTCTTGAATCCTGCTCTCGTAGATTTGCTTCTTGTTCTTTAGCTCCTAGGAAGAGAAGGGAAATACAGCCGGGAGGAAGGATTTAAGAGGCTCCACATTAAAAACAACGGTATGTTTCAGCTGAGCACACAGGCAAATTAGAGTACCAGTACTGTACTGCCCTGGAATAAAGAACATGCAACATTTCTTTACGGTTAAACTGTGGCCTGAAATTGATCATCCATGGTGCATTAAAGGTAAAGGGACCCCTGACCATTAGGTCCAGTTGTGATCGACTCTGGGGTTGAGGTGCTCAACTCGCTTTATTGGCTGAGGGAGCTGGCATACAGCTTCCGGGTCATGTGGCCAGCATGACTAAGCCGCTTCTGGTGAACCAGAGCAGCGCACGGAAACGCCGTTGACCTTCCCGCCGGAGCGGTACCTATTTATCTACTTGCACTTTGACGTGCTTTCGAACTGATAGGTTGGCAGGAGCAGGGACCGAGCAACAGGAGCTCACCCCGTTGTGGGGATTCGAACCGCCAACCTTCTGATCGGCAAGTCCTAGGCTCTGTGGTTTAACCCACAGTGCCACCCGCATCCCTCCATGGCGCATTAAGAGCAATTAAAAGAGGTGCACAGTAACTTTAGGTGCAATAACATTGGAGCCCCCATTGTTTGCTCCTTGTATTTTTCTTTTCTTCTGCAAATGCAACTGTCTCCCATGGGGCACAACTGAATGGAATACAACACACTACTTCAGTTTGCATGTAATGCAAACTATGGCTTAACAGAACCATGGGCTCCCAGAGACAAGATTGTGCCCACTTTGTTTTTCCTCTGGTCCTGCTAAACTGCTGCCAGCTAAGCCATGATTTGGCTTAGCACGTCATCCAAACCCGGGTTTGTGGCTTATTTCTCCAGAGTTACTGATCATTGCTTATTAGAGAGCAACAAACCATGAACCCTGGTTCAGATACAACAGGAAGCCAATGCTCTTTGGTTTGTTTATCCCATTCATGCTAGGAGAGGGGCAAAATAGGAATAATAAAACACAGTAACCCAGGGTTACCATCATTTTTGGCCCTCCGCTAATGGAGTCGCAAAAATTAAACTATTTCACCAAGTTATTGACCTTAATTTTAGTGTTTTAAATTAAACGGCAGCTGGAATTAAGGAAGTCTAAGACTGCAGAAGTACGTACGTCTTCATGGATGTTCTTTAGAAATGTCACTTGTTTCTTCAGGGATTCCATTTGGTTTTCAATATTTGTTCTATTCAACATCTCATTTTGAAGATGGCTTTTGGAATCATTCACCATTACCTTGAGCTAGGAAAGGAGAAAGTTAGCAAATGCTTGGTGCTTCCCTTAAATACTTCCAAGACTCCTGTTCAGCTACAGTGTTTAATAAGCCCAAATATAGTAGAACCTTGGGAAGCCAACATGTTTTAACAGAACTCAAAATCGATCTTCTCATACTCCCTTCCCTTTTCCTCATGTTCATTTAGATTACAAGCCTGCAAGTGGGGTTACATTACTCTTATTAACTGCAGGTTTTATATTGCGCAATGTCATTGTTCTTAGGCATATAACATACTATCGTTCACCAAGCAAACATACTACTACTTAAAAAGTCAGACAATGGAACACAAGATAGACTGGTGTGGACACAGAGAGCAACATAGGTTAATGGATCAGTTGTGCATCTGTGTACATCTGCCTTTCTTTTTTTTGGATTTCTGCTAGTGCAGACTCTGTGTAAGGCCCAGTGCTATTTTTCTAGAAAAAGAGGTGCCGGAACTCGCCATGAACACCTCCCTTGTTCTCTTATAATGGCAATGGTGCCCACCTGAGAGGTGCCGGAACTTATTTTTGGCAAGTTCCGGCTGGAAAAAAAGCACTGGTTAGGCCATAGCTTTCAGACTATGTTCCAGCGAATGCGAAGCTTTTTTTAAAAAAAATCAAAAACAACAACTTATACATCATACAAACAAGCATTGAATAAAACAAACAAAATAATACAAAAACAGAAGAAAGTACAAAAATAAATTTACAAGGATATAAACATAATAACATAAACTACAACTGAAAATATAAAACATTATATTCTCCTTTAAAAAAAGAATGAAAAATAATACCCCCCAAAAGAAGAAGAAAGAAAGAAAGAAAAAGAAAAAAGTGACTTCCAACTAACTCTATGTGGATCTTTATTCCTCATATCACTGGTTGTCTGTAATGATTAAATTTGTGGAGAAATATTCTAATTACCTGTGAGATTTTTATTCTAAGCTAAACCAAGGACAAATCTGGGAATCAGTTCTCTTCATATACGGTAATTTATAAAGGCTTACCACTCTCTCCTTATTTTCTCACGAGAATAATTTCTCATTAAACCTGTAAGTTTGGCCAGTTCAAGATATTCTGACAATTTAAGAACCGAATGCGAGGCTTTATTGCAACCCTGCCTTTTGCTACAACAGCTGCAGAGGATCAATATTTATTCCAGGCTATGCTCTCAATTCACATGGGCTAAGAAAGCAGCCCAAAGCTCTGTCAAATGTCCTGCGTGAACTGAGTCTTAGGGTGCATTCAGAACATACACTTGCCCCACCACTCAAAAAATCCTGGTTTACCTCTCACCAAGCTACCATTCCCAGCACCCTAAAACTATAGTTCCCAATGTTCTTTGGGAGCAGGGAGGAACTGTGCTTTAAATGCATGTTCTGTACCCAGCCAGAGTGTACATTTTTAGATGTGCCATTACAGGGCTGTAACTTTGCATGAAACCATGGCGAGAGCCCCTTCCCATCCAAGTTTGGAAACTGCTATCGGACTCAGTAGCAACTTCACTTCGGGGGGGGGGAGCAGCTTCCAGGGGGCAAATTTCATTGGGACCACAATATAAAGGTAAAGGGACCCCTGACCATTAGGTCCAGTGGTGACCGACTCTGGGGTTGCGGCGCTCATCTCGCTTTATTGGCCGAGGGAGCCGGCGTACATCTTCCGGGTCATGTGGCCAGCATGACTAAGCCGCTTCTGGCGAACCAGAGCCGTGCACGGAAACGCCATTTACCTTCCCTACGGAGCAGTACCTATTTATCTACTGCTTTCGAACTGCTAGGTTGGCAGGAGCAGGGACCGAGCAACGGGAGCTCACCCTGCCGCGGGGATTTGAACCGCCGACCTTCTGATTGGCAAGTCCTAAGCTCTGTGGTTTAAGCCACAGCGCCACCTGTGTCCCAGACCACAATATAGGAGGAGATCAAAACAAAGCTCCTATCAGTTGTGGAGAGGACATCAGGTGAGTGCGACTGCAGTGACCTTAAATATCACAAGGCTCCATAAGCCCCCAGTGACCTTCCAAATCCAGGTAAGCCCTGTTCCCCCTGGAACTTCTCACCTCTCAAAATACACCCCAAAATAACAGAACATTTTACTTGTGACCCGAATATCTCTTAACAACCTCCGTCGTTTCAGCAGGACAGTTTAGATCGTACAGAACAAACCCTTACAGAGCTGATTTCACGCTCTGACTCTTGAAGATGGTTCTGCAGGCTCTGCTGTCTACTCAAGGATGTTGTCAATTCGGCCTCTTTGCAGCGGAGCTGAGCATCGAGGTCTTTCACACAAGCGACTGCCAGGCTTAAATCATTCTCATTTTTAGAATTCCTGAGAACAAGCAGGTTGCAAGTGTAAACAGGAGGCTTTGCATCTCAACAGGTATGGCTTTTAGCACTTTTGAATCAAATTTGGGCATCACAAGCTCTATCGATAGGAGGGAGAGTGAAAGATGGATAGCCACCTGATCTAGTCAAGATTCCTGCATTGCAGGGGGTTGGACTAGATGACCCTGGGACCCCTTTCCAACTCTACCATTCTATGGGTCTATATGTCCCAGCCTTCGTCCTATAGTAGTTCAGAGCAAGAAAATGAGACCACACAATAAAAGCACAAATCCATGTGCATAGCAGGGATTTATTTTAGGAGGTGGGCAGGTAGCCACCACCTGTCATTATCCTCTGTCTGGCTCTGTCTAGCAGATTCAGAATGAGATGTCTCAGCAACAGTTCTTTTAAATTGCTTTCCTTTGACTCCAAAGTGCTCAGAACAATCTGTCAAAATCTTTTGGATTTTGGGAGTGGCCTCCGAGACCACATGACACCGGGCCTGAAAAACCTACATTGGCACCCAGTACATTTCTGAGCACAATTCAAAGTGTTGGTGCTGACCTTTAAAGCCCTAAACAGCCTCGGCCCAGTATACCTGAAGGAGTGTCTCCACCCCATCACTCAGCCCAGACACTGAGGTCCAGCGCCGAGGGCCTTCTGGGGGTTCCCTCATTGCGAGAAGTCAGGTTACAAGGAACCAGGCAGAGGGTCTTCTCGGTAGTGGTGCCCGCCCTGTGGAACGCCCTCCCATCAGATGTCAAGGAAATAAACAACTATCTGACTTTTAGAAGACATCTGAAGGCAGCCTGGTTTAGGAATGTTTTTAATGTTTGCTGTTTTTAACATTCTATACAGGGGCTGTTAGGCTGCTGAATGGAAAATACAGTGGTACTTCGGGTTACAGACACTTCAGGTTACAGACTCTGCTAACCCAGAAATAGTACCTTGAGTTAAGAACTTTGCTTCAGGATGAGAACAGAAATTGTGCTCCGGCGGCGTGGCAGCAGTGGGAGGTCCCATTAGCTAAAGTGGTGCTTCAGGTTAAGACCAGTTTCAGGTTAAGAACGGACCCTCAGAACGAATTAAGTTCTTAACCCAAGGTACCACTGTAATATAGTGCAACTGACTTTCGGGGTTGGTGTGTTGTGAGACAAGCACACAGAGTGCAATGAGATTGTTTGTGGGGTGGGGAGGGAGGCTCAGTTAATTTCATTGTACACAGGTTGTACATTGACAATAAATGTATTATTATTATTAGCTCCCAAGTGTGGCTGGGGAAACCCAGCCAGATGGGGGGGGTATAAATAATAAATTATTTATTATTATTACTATTATTACAATCTCTACTTTTAGTTAAGTATTTTTATTTAATTATACTGGTACCTTGGGTAACAGACGCTTCAGGTTACAGACTCCACTAACCCAGAAACAGTACCTCGGGTTAAGAACTTTGCTTTAGGATGAGGACAGAAATTGTGCCCTGGCGGCGCGGCGGCAGCAGGAGGCCCCATTAGCTAAAAGTGGTGCTTCAGGTTAAGAACAGTTTCAGGTTAAGAAGGGACCTCCGGAATGAATTAAGTACTTAACCCGAGGTACCACTGTACTTGATTTAGGAGGGGGGCAACTGCCCCCTCACCGACTCCACCCATGAACCCCTTTAACTTCAGAAAACTTGAAATCTATGTTACAGATAGGTAGCCATGTTGGTCTGCCATAGTCAAAACAAACAAAAAAAAATTTCCTTCCAGTAGCACCTTAAAGGTAAAGGTAAAGGTACCCCTGCCCGTACGGGCCAGTCTTGCCAGACTCTAGGGTTGTGCGCTCATCTCACTCTATAGGCCGGGAGCCAGCGCTGTCCGCAGACACTTCCGGGTTACGTGGCCAGCGTGACAAGCTGCATCTGGCGAGCCAGCGCAAAACACGGAACGCCGTTTACCTTCCCGCTAGTAAGCGGTCCCTATTTATCTACTTGCACCCGGAGGTGCTTTCGAACTGCTAGGTTGGCAGGCGCTGGGACCAAGCAACGGTAGCACCTTAAAGACCAACTAAGTTAGTTCTTGGTATGAGCTTTTGTGTGCATACACGAAAGCTCATACCAAGAACTAACTCAGTTGGTCTTTAAGGTGCTACTGGAAGGGAAAAAAAAATTTGTTTTGAAATCTATGGACTAAGAAGAGCCATTGCTTTAAGAAGAAAAGAGAGCGAGATCCGGGAAGAAGGAAGGCGCGCCCTCTAGGGACACTCACCTGGCGAGCAGCTGCCTGTGCTTTTCGAGGAGGGTCTCCAGCTCCACCTGCAGACCGGCGCGCTGCCGGACTTGCCCGTGGAGCTCTTCGCGCACGGCAGCCAGCTCCCTCTCGTAGGCCCTCCGTAAGACGCCCAACTCGCGGCAACTGTCCTCGGATTCGGACAGGCGGAGCTGCAGCGCCGACCTGGTGGCTTGCAGGCCGCGGCCGCGCTGGATGAGGGCGGCTAGGCGGTCATTCAGCTGGCGCAGCTCCTGCTGCAGGCTGCTCCGCGGGCCGGGCAGGAGCGGGGAAGAGAAGCTGTCGCCGCCCAGGCCGCTGTCCGGCGAAGCCATCGGAGCTGCAGGGTCCACCTCTTGCAAGCGGCGCCCGAACCACACACCCCACCCTCGCCCGGCGTTAAGCAGAGGAAAAAGAATTGGGCCGAGGCTATATATGCGCTGCCGCGCTTTGCAGGAAGGGCGTGGGGTAAAGATGTTGGGACTCATTCTGCAAAGAAACAGAAAAGCTGATTTTAACTTTAAGAAGTGTTTCTGTGAGTTCTGGGTGTCCTTTTCTAGGCTGATTAGGTATAGCTGGTGATGACGACAAAAGGAGATGTTGCAGTTTGAATTTGCCTGCAGAGAGAGGACACCCAAAGCTTTGTTTGTTGTTTTTGTATAGCTGTAATAAAACCTTTGTTTGAGTGTTTTGCACCGGTCTCGTGGTTCTGTCGTCTGCCACCACAAGAAAAAACCATAGCTATCAACTTTCAGATTTGAAAATAACGGATCAGCAGCCTCTAAAATAAGGGATCAGCAGTTTAGCTGTCAACTGTTCGATATCCCGCAGACAGTCTACGGGATATCTAACAATCCGGGATACCAGCGGGAAGCAGCGCTGAAATAAGGGAATTTCTCGCAAAAAAAGGGAAGGTTGACAGCTATGCAAAAAACCCCTCTAACAAAATAAAGGTGCAGGATCAACGCCTAAGGCGGTTGCGAAAAGAATGCTATATATTGATTATGAACGCTGGTAGCGACCGCAAGGAGAATTGTCTGGTGGTTTTCGCGCTTTGAAGGGGACAGAAAGGCGGGGGCGGGGCTGCCCAGAGCCTGAAAGAGAGAAGGGGGGCAGTGAGTGGATCCTCTATCTAAGGGCATCCGGGCAACCCTTGCAGGACTTATTCATTCAATTTCTGTGCCCCGCGTCCATCCCAAACCGCTCCCCCGCCTCGCTCTTCCTCGGCGTTCCAAGAACTCTCGCTGCTTCCCGTTCTGTCCAATCAGCGCGCAGCAAAAGGAAGCCGAGCCCCGGGGAAAGGGGCGGGGCCTTCCTCGGTCCGCTCATTCATAACTTTGCTGGGTAGCGGGAGGGTGGTGTGTGTTCAGAGGTGGGCCTTCTTGGATGCAGCGGGGCTTATTCTCCAGTCAACAGGGTTAGGATGGCAATCGCCTATATTTTAGGAGCTGAGGATTGGGCCGCCGCCCGTCTTTTAATCCTCCGGTTTCAACTGGAGCTGCTCCTTTAAGGACAATTTTGATCCGCAGCTGCAGTTGTCAGAAAACGTCGCTTGCTGATTCATGCATATGTGTAAAAATAGAAGAGACTGGGAGGGGGGTGAGGGGCATGAAATGATCTTCTTTTTTATTATTATTAAAGATTTTTTTTTTGTTTTACATAAGTATGTGTAATGTCTCTCGTATTTTTTCCGTGTAGCATTTTTACACATCAGTTTCATTTGTTGAGACATTGGGGGGAGGGGAGATGGGGGGGCTGGGTCGGGTGGCGATGTTTCTATTTTGCTTAATGTATGTAGGGTTTGGTGTCAGCGCTGCTCGTGCAGGTTCTCTGCTGTTCATTTGTGTTTCTTTGGTGGTGAGACACGGGGACAAACAGAAGATGCCTTTACCCCGGTATGGCATGCAATGATCTTCTGAGGACAAGGACCCTTCAGCCAGAGAAAGGGAAAGCAACGTCTGAACACAGGGGAACTAGTAAGCTGCCTTGCAGGAAGTGGGACCAGGTAGCCTCTAGTTCATTATTGCCTGCATTGACTGGAAGTGTGAAATATACTCAGAGTAGAGTGTGGATTTCATGCTCTTTATTCAGCTCATAGTAGTGAGGAATGCCAGTCCCCCCCCCAAATGTCTGCTTTATATACATTATTTACACAATGGGCCCCACGTGATTGGCTAATTCCGGGCTTCTCCTGTAGGCCAATCAGGTTGCAGATTCACTTCCACCTGGAGTTGGATTGGATGGCTCCTGCCGACCAACCAGACTGCTGCATTCTGAATCCTATTATTCTTGGACCAATCAGACTGCTGCATTCTGAATCCTATTGTTCTAGGACCAATCAGACTGCTGCATTTTGGATCCTATTCAACTCAGTACACAACACAGAGGTTGTCCAAGATTTCAGGCGTGAGGCTCTGCCAGGAGAAGCGCCATAGTTCAGTGGTGGAACAAGGGCTATGCCTTGAAAAGGTCCCAGCTTCAGGCTCCAGCATCTTCAGATATCCCTTTCTGAAATCCTGGAAAATTGCTGGCAGTCACTGAAGACATTACTGAACTAGATGGGCTTAACCATAGCTGTCAAGTGTCCCTTATTTGGCGGGAAACTCCCTTATCCCAGCACCGTGTCCCGCTGCTGTCCCTTATTGATGATGTCCCTTAAATTTCCCGGGTTTCAAAGGAAGCAGCTCCTCTTTCTCCCTCCCTGCCGGCCAGGGAGGAAGAAGGCTCCAACTGTGTTGCTTGGCTGTGTTGCTCACCCAATAAGGAGTCTAAGAACAACTGGGGGGTGGAGCTTGCATGCCTTGTGCCGATCAAGTCGGCCGCGTTACCTGGGGACTTGCCTTTGCTCAGCGCTTCCCAGCGGAGAGGCGACGGTGGTTTTCCTTGCTGCATCCCCTTTGCCGGGTTGCTGCGCTACGGGAACCACCACTTGAGGCTTCGTTTGGCTGCTGGTTGACTAAAATCCCTTATTTTGGCTGCTGAACCCTTATTTTCGAGGCTGCTGGTCCCTTATTTTCAAATCTGTAAGTTGACAGCTATGGCTTAACTCAGTACAAGGCAGCTTCCTATGTACATGGAGACACAGGGAGTTGAACCTGGACCTTCTGCAGGCAAAGCAGATGTTCCACCCCTCAGCTATGACCCTTCCACATACATTGTAATTGGTCCAAACTGCCCCCTTGCCTGGCCCTTTTGTAGGGGAGGAACTGTTGTGTTCTCTGTGTGATGCTGTGGTTAGAGTGTTGGGCTAGGACCTGGGAGACCTGGGTTCAAATCCCTTACAGAGCCACAAACCCAGTCAGTCTCTCGGTCTGTCTGCCAGCCTACCTCACAGGGGTGCTGTCAGGAAAAATGGAGTTGGAGAACCACACATGCAGCTCTGCTTGCAGAACCTGACTTGATCATGCTTGTTAATCAGTAGCTGCAAAAAATAGATGCAAAATTTGCTTCTAATGCAAGCGTTCTTTTAAAAAACCAAAAAACAAAACAAAACCAGGATTCTCACTGGAGAAACACAATGACACTTTCGGGGTGCTATTATTTCCAGCATATAAGTAGCCTTTTTTCCCTTCTCCTGCTTTGTACCTCCTCTGCTTTCAAAGGTTTGTGTGGGCTTCCCTCTTTTCCTATGCTTTGTATTCTGTATCACCAGGACTTAATAATTAGCTGGTTCCCCAATGGCCAGATTTACATGAGTGGGTGGATTCAATAGGAGCAATACAACCAGCCTCCCACAGAGAGATGGGAGGTATACAATACATAGTTTAAGAGCTTAGTACATCCTTTCCCTAATATAAAAGCCGTAGCTTGTACAACAATGTTTTGGGAGCCAATGGAACAATTCTAAGATACATTAAAGGGTCTTTTGACTTATAAGTGCCCAAAATTTGGCTAGTAACATTTAAGTGATTTATCAACTGGTTATAACTGCTTTTTTTTTTGTCCCCTTCAGAACTACTGTTTTGCTCCAATGTAAATTTATGTGGATTTAACTGTTTAATTCAATTAGCTCAAAGACTGACAACGCAGCCAAAGGGACTTACTCCCAGATAAGTAACTCCACTTTCCTGGGAATAAGGCCGATTGAACTCAGTAGGTGTTACTTCTGAGGAGATGTGCAATAGATTGTGCGACAAGATTCTTTTTACCAGGTTGGTTCTCTCATTAACGTGCAACCGGGCAAAGGCAAGATTATAATGCAGTACAGCTGAATCCTGTTTAGTTTTGTACAAATAAGTGCTGTCCGTATATCCTCCTCTGTATCTTCTACTAGATTTTCCACTAGAGGGCGCGCCGTTCCCAGCTATAGAAGAAATCTAAGTTGATTTTCAACAGGTTGGAAACGGCGCAATCACATTTCAGCAAACCCTTTCACGAGGTTATGTTTAGTTCCTCGGTGCGTATTTTTAACTTCAGTGGCACGGATGGAATAGCAAGACATTTTCGCTTTCTGTTGATTCTGTGACCATTCCAGGCTTTCCTTTAGCCCACTATTGAGTTATCTGCCAGCAAAAAGGGGACACGTTTCCCCGAGGAGGTGGGTTCACTGCATAAGGAAAGCGGCGAGGTTTGATAGATGTAACCGCACCTCGAAGGAGAGGAGGACGCGTGGAGATCTATGGCTGCGCACGGGGTTTGCGTAAAGGCGCCGCTTGCCCTGCAAAGGAAGTCTAAGGTTTAAGCATCAGTTTGCAAGCCTGTATTTCTCGACGGGCGACGCCGACTCTTCTGTTCTGCCTTTGATGCAGTAGAGAGGTGGAAAGTTTGCTCCTCCCTCTCCTAAACGACTCGCATCCCTGGCGGCAGCAGGTAAGGAGTAGTTACCCTTAATAAGTTTTCTTCGTGATAAGATGATCCTTTCGAATGCTAGACAGCTATGGGAAATTCTACTTGCCTACTTGCATTCACACGTGACAGTTTTATACTAGCTTCCTTAAGGCGATGCTTTAACGCAAATGTAAACCTTCCATCGGCCAGAATGTGCCTTCGGTTTCTCGAAGTGCATTCTCATGTGCTATAGGGGAGGCTGCACGTATTCCACGTGGCGCGCAAGCATCTTCAAGCCCGGGTCGTAAAATTAGCCATTTGGAAAAAGAGTAGCTGGCCCCCAGTTAATTATACATTTGACATAATACCAGCCCGGGAAGGTATACAATTCCGCTTCCGCAATGCTTCCCTGTTTTTGAGGTCAAAATAATAGAATGCAAGTACATAGGATTTGATTTCTCTCTGTTTGATTACGGTGTATTTGAGAGCGGGCAGCTGAACGTGTGAACTTACTGCGGCAAGCACTGGGTGTATGGTAAGCGGAACCAAAGCTCCATTTTCGATGTAAGAGCTGAGACAGTTTATTTACACATGCAAATAGTGATTTAATATTGCACCCATCCGGTTGACGTCTATGTAGGAACGAATCAGCCTCAGAAATTGGATATACATCCAATTGAGATATATATATATATATTGATAGAAGACGTGGGGGGCATTTATAAAGGCTGCAATCCTGAGCACTTTAATCCGGAGTAACTACCATTGTGTTCACTGGGTTTCAAGTATGGAGAGGCCAGAAATGTGCAAAGCAGAATTTCACAGCCTCGGCCCGAGGGATGTTTACTCGGAAGCAAGTCCTACTGCAATCACTGGGGCCTACGCCCAGGTAAACGTAGCGAGGGCGAGGCTGCAATACTAGACACGTTTACTAGGAGCTAAGCTTCATTGAACGCAGTGGGGCTTCACTTCCGAGCAAAAGGCGTGCGTCGGACTGAGCTGTTTGGCTTCACTTGCGCGCAGGCATTTCAAAGGGCTACATTGCGGCCGCCTGATTTGACTAACTATTGCTGCCTCTCGCTCAGTGATGTTGCTTTTATTACATTTACGGTGCACACCGCCCATCGAAGGGCGATTTTGGGAATGCTTCGCCGTGGCTGCAATTTTAGGCATGCTTCCATGAAAAAGTGCTAACTAGGGAGAGTGCTAAGGGTCGGCATGTAAGGAACTGTCCAGGCTGCTTTTGTAATGGTGCAGTTGGCCTTTGCCTGCAACGGGTCCTCTTGCCTCCTCCTGCTCGCTGTCTGCAGCCTCGCCTTTCCAGCCACCTAAGTTGTAGAAGACCTTATGGGCTGAATACTGCAAGTCCGTAAGGTTTTGTATAAAAAAAGAAGTTCATGCCTTTTTGGAGAACGCCGAGCATCGCCCCAAACCCGCTCAATAGGATTAGGTTGATTAATAATAATAATATAATAATAATAATAATAGTAATAATACTATCTGGGTGGTTTTTCCAAGTGGTGTGTGTGAATGAAAGAAAGAAAGAAAGAAAGGCACTCTGTAGGAGCTCAGAGGCACTCTCCCCCCGCTCCTTGCATCCCATTGGCCTGCACACCCTCTCAACAACCTGGGCTTGGAAATAGGATTAGGTTGATTAATAATAATAATAATAGTAATAATACCCAGGCTATGTCAAAGCGATAAACAACTACCTGACATTCAGAAGACATCTTAAGGCAGCACTGTTCAGGGAAGTTTTTAATGTGTGACATTTTACTGTATTTTTGGTCTCTGTGGAAGCCGCCCAGAGTGGCTGGGGAAACCCAGCCAGATGGGCGGGGTACAAATAATAAATTATTATTATTATTATTATTATTATTATTATTATTATTATCTGGGTGGTTATTCCAAGCGGTATGTGTGAATGAAAAAAGGCACTCTGTACGAGCTCAGAGGCAGTCTCCCCCGCTCCTTGCATCCCATTGGCCTGCAAACCCCCTCAACAACCTGGGCTTGGGAATAGGATTAGGTTGATGATATAATAATACCCAGGCTATCTGGGTAG
>JAXCMG010000021.1:13101654-13147216 GCA_034642415.1 Podarcis siculus
CTCTCAACAACCTGGGCTTGGAAATAGGATTAGGTTGATGATATAATGATACCCAGGCTATCTGGGTGGTTTTTCCAAGTGGTGTGTGTGAATGAAAGAAAGGCACTCTGTACGAGCTCAGAGGCACTCTCCCCCCGCTCCTTGCATCCCATTGGCCCTCCCCTTTCCTCGTCCAGGCGCCTTTTGCCTGCAGGGCGCGCGCGGCGGAGCAGGTGGCGGCGCGGGAGCTCCAAGAGACGCGCGCCGTCGCCTGGCCTTGCGCGCTGCTCGGGCTGCCCTGCGGGAGGAGGAGGCGGTGGCGGCGGCGCCGGCGCCCTCGCTCTCTCCGCCACTTCCTCCGAGGCCCTCGGCTAAGTCGGTCTGGCGGGGCTTGTGGGCTGGAGGAGCCTGGAGGGAGCGAGCCAGCCAAGCTCGAAGGGCGGGCGCTTGTTCGCCTGCCAGCTCCGCTTTGCAAGCATGCGGCGTCGGCGTCCCTGGTGCTTTGACAGGAGGAGAGGCTTCGCCTTGCTGCCTCCGCCGACGCCGAGTCCACGCCTGCTCCCTTCCCCCTGAGGAGGAGAGGGAAAACGCCGTCGCGCGAGGTGGTGGCCACGCCGCAGGGATTTGCGCCCCGAAGTTGAGCAAAGGTATCCCCAAAGCGCTCGCGCGCGGAGTTTGGCGCCCGCGTGCGCTGCGCCAAAGTTGCACCCAGGACAGGCGGGGGGTGCACGGTGAGAGGGCGCTCTCGCGAACAGAGGGGCGCGCGTGGGGCTCCACTTGCACCCTGAGAGGGTATTTAGCGCGGGGCTCTGAGTGGGACCCTGGATGGGCACTTGGTAAGCAGGGTGTCTCTGAGCATGCACAGAGACCCCTCCATCAACCCTGGGCAGCTGCAGCTTGTTTCCCCATTAATTTAAGGACTTAAGGCATAGCTGTCAACTTTTCCTTTTACTTGCGAGGAATCCTATTGGAATAAGGGAATTTTCCTTTAAAAAGGGAAAACGTTGACAGCTATGACTTAAGGAGAGCAAGTTTCTGGAAAGAGGTGTGTGTGTGTGTGTGTGTGTGTTTGTTTGTTTGTTTGTGGGCCTGACCTATGGGATGAGGCAGGGGTGCCCAAACATTTTTCACAGAGGGTCAGATTTGATGAAGTGAACATGTGTGAGGGCCGGCCAAAGTTGATGAGCTTTTTAAAGGATTTTACCCCAGAAGATAGACTGCTACAGGTGCTGGATTAGGCCCCCGAATCAGACTTTGGACATGCCTGGGATGAAGGAAAGGGTGGTGTTCCCTCTTGGCAACTTGCTCAGTGGTGCCGACAAGGGGCTTGGCAGCTTTTTGAGAGGCGCCCTCTCAGCCTCGCTTGCCACTCCAGGGCAAATGTCTGCTTTGCCCCCAGGTTTCATTCTGGGATTCAGACAGCCAACATGGGCCGAAGCAGGTGGTGGGATGTTTTTGGAAGGGAGTGCAGAAGATGGGCTCCAGAACTCTGCTCTTCGGCCGATGGGTTGTGGCCTGATCCGAGGTGGGTTGCTGCAAGAGCGCTACCACTGCGCAAATATAGGGTAAAAGATTAAGGAAAAAGGGTCCCCAAACGCATGTTTGGGTTAAAAGTGGGTCCTGGGTCTGAAAAGACACTTTCTCTGGAGGAACGAAAGATTGAAATCTCTACACAGTGTTTGCTGAGTGCAGGCAGGCTGCACAGACGCAGTGCCTGAGAGTTATTAGCATGGCGGGGAGGGCCGTGTATAGCCGCCCTGCAGATCTAAACACTATTCCGGCATCGTTTTAGAAACCCTTATTTGGAAATAGGCTATAGCACTATCAATATGCGCGGCAGAAAAGATCTGTTCCTGTGCTGAGATATCTTTGAGACTGGCATGTGTGTGTGTGCATGTGGGAGGGGCATCTATTGGAGGAACAGGTGTTGCTTTAACTGGGTGGCGAAGAGAGAGCCTTGGAGAGATGGATCTGGCAGCCTCCTTAATGTAGTCACATTTATTGCATTTTATTTTCAAAAATAATCCCTTCTCATGTGACCTTGGGGTGGGTTGCAATATTAAAGCATCAATCACAAGCCAATAAAACAGCAGCAAATCACTAAAATCCAACCATTTGTTAACATATTATATAACACCGGCCGGTTATGCAGATCAGTCAAAATGTTTGACACAAAAGGCCTGTATCCAACTAAGTTTTGCTCAGAGTAGATCCATTAAAATTGACAATCCTAAATCAGGTCCGTTAATGTCAACAAGTCTATTCTTTGAGTATTGATGATGGATACAAACTGAAAGAGTTCAGCTGGTGTCAAAAAATAACATAGATGCCAGCTGGATCTTTAGGGCATGCTTGTTCCATAACTTGGGTGCTGTTACAGAGGAAGTCCTCCTGCAGGTCATAGACTCCTGAATTTTGCTGAATGATGGAACTACTAAAAGGATCCTGAGTGGATCTCAGACTACGTGCAGGACAGTAGTTGGAGAGAAATGAGTCCTTCATGTAGCCAAATGCCAGGCTTTTCAGGGCTTTGCATAACAGAACCAAACCTTGAATTGACAAGGTAACAAATTGGCAGTGAGTACAGGTCTTTTGAGGGACGCGGGTGGCGCTGTGGGTAAAACCTCAGTGCCTAGGACTTGCCGATCGTATGGTCGGCGGTTCGAATCCCCGCGGCGGGGTGAGCTCCCGTCTTTCGGTCCCAGCTCCTGCCCACCTAGCAGTTCAAAAGCACCCCTAAGTGCAAGTAGATAAATAGGGACCGCTTTATAGCGGGAAGGTAAACAGCATTTCCGTGTGCTGCGCTGGTGCTGGCTCGCCAGAGCAGCTTCGTCCCGCTGGCCATGTGACCCGGAAGTGTCTCCGGACAGCGCTGGCTTCCGGCCTGTTAAGTGAGATGAGCGCACAACCCTAGAGTCGGACACGACTGGCTCGTACGGGCAGGGGTACCTTTACACGTCTTTTAGGACTATTATTATATGGTTTTGAGCCATTGGATGCACCCAAACAGTCTTCAAGAACAGCCCCAAGTAGAGCACATTGCAGTAGTCTAAGCAAGAGGTTACTAGAGCACAAATGGCGATTTGTACTTGGCTCTCACTGGTCCAAGTCTGGGGGGGTGGGGGACATTTTTCAGCCTGAGGGCCACATTCTGGCTGAAGGTGAGAGGAAGGATGAGATTTTTCTTGGGAGGAGTGATTTGTCCCCAGTGAAGGCTGACAGAATTAGGCGCCCAAGATTTCCCATGGAGATGATGTTTCTTCTTCTCAGGGATATTGCAAACCCTGTGGTCTTGAGAACATGGGTGGTTGCCAGATAAGCTGGCCAACTTTTATCATATTGCAGTAATAGCCTGGATGAAAGAAAGGGACAGTAAAAACCAGTAGCCCCTGCGTGCGGTTTCAAATCTGCAGAGATTTTACACACAAAGAGCTTTTCCGTGCCGCAGGGATGGCGGTTCAACGTTGTCCTTTACATGGAAACAGTTAACAGTCCTCGTATTCTAATCCACGAATTGGCGGGGCCCCTCCCCAAAGCGAGTGAGGATTGTCACTTTTCTGCCACGGGGCTGAGTAGCCAACACACACGGCTGGAAGCATTACGGATCCCAAAGTCCCAGCGTTGGGTTCCTTGGCTTGGGAAGCAGGGCAGGGGAAAAAAAAAGGAAGAGTGTTGAAATAGCTTTGCAAGGTTCAATTTCTTCTTGGCTCCTGTGTGCGTATATGGTAATGGCGGGAGGGGGGGGATAACGGGGAAGGAGGTTGCAGGCTTGATAAACTGACTCGTGAGCGAGAGAAAAACCTAGCTCGCTTTTGCTCCTCTGGCCAGCTCCCCCACCCTCCTGCCCTTATTGGAGTACCTCAGCCTCCACGCTGCGATCATGCTGTTCTCTGTGAGTCTGCTTTCCTGGCCAGCACAAACCTCGGCTGTTATGGTTGCACCGCTTCCAAAGTCCGGGTTGTATTCACTGCCCAGTTTGCTTTAGTCATTCAGATTCTGGCGGGGTGCATTGACTTTTTCCCTTCTTCTTTTGCTTACAGCCTCTCCCCCCCCCCTTAAAGGTGCAAGAGGAAAATGGCTTATGCCAAGTCCACAGGACTCTCGTGGGAGATCACCTGGTTCACAGTGACCGCCATCTGTGCCCATCTACAGGTAGGCGTTGCAGTCTCAGCAGCTGTTTGTGGATAGGATGATGGATTAATCCTGCGGACGAAAGGGGGAAATCCCAGCAAGTCGCTGAGAGGGGCTGTGCGCTCTAGCGTGTTGCTGGTGTTCGAATCAAAGGCAGCTGTAATAGGAAAGGCAATTTTTGTTGCTGCTGTTCCCATCCTTCCTTTAGACGACTTACATTCCACCCTTTCTTTCTTTTTTACAAGCCACAAGGCAGTTTACAGCAAAACCGTATTAGATAAAAAGAATGCGTAAAAATAACACAGTCCTTAAAATAACTAATAACAAATCGCTGAGTAGCAATTGCGAATAGCAGCATCTAGGGGTGAAGGAGGAGAAATCTGATTTAAATCGTGCCTAAAGGCGAACTTGCCCGCTTAGTGCTTTCTGAAACACACCAGCCACCCTTGGAAATTCTCACTTTTTAAGATTTTGCAGAGCAGTTCTCCAGCCTAAGTAATGTGCACAAAAACGCATAAACTAGGGCAAAGTGTTCATTTAAGTGCATATATTAGTGAAAATGGCATACAAAAAGGCATTGTATTAGGAAATTGTGCTTGCAAAAATACAGAATGCAAACAAAAAAAGGGTGAATTTTCATGTGTGTGTTTTAAAATTGCAATGTGGAAAACTGGATTTACGATGGGAAAGATGAGAAACCGAGAAAACCAAAATCGACAGATTCATCTACACTTAGCAGCAGCTATTCCCCAGCTTTTACGTGAGTGGAACAAGAGGCGGGCCGAGGAAAGCTGCCCGATGTGGGATATCTTTAGGGGCCTGAGTGGCAGACATTTAAATGCTATGGAGATTGGATTTCTGAAGTTGGCCATAACTCAGAAGGTCCCACGTTCAATCCTTGGTGCCTCTAGTCAAAAGGACCTGGGAGCAGGGAAACACCTTTCGCCTGAGACCCTGGAGAGATGTTGCCAGTCAGAGCAGACAGTGTTGTGCTAGGCGGACAAATAGCCTGATGTGGCAGAAGTCAGCTTGCTGTGTTGGATAAATCTCTGTCTAGAGTCCAGATGTGTACAACAGCCTTGCAAGGAGCTGTGCTTGCCTCCTCCCACTCAGCCACCCTACAGCTGGGGGGAGAGGTGCTGTTATGTACTAAAGTTCTCACCCTGGGCCAGCAGGGGGATACTGTAGATAGTTCAGGTCCACATATGCAAATAAGGGATTGAAAGTGACGTTCAGTGATTGGATAGTTACAGAAAGTGGTTACTGTTGCGTTCTAGTCGAACTCTTTATAAGCAAGCTGGCTGAACCCTTCAGTTCAGTTCTGTTCTGGCCTGTGAATAAACAAGAGCTGTTTGAAGAATCGCTGTGTCGTCTGATACGTTCACCCACAACTTAATAGGCAGCAAGTGAACCATTTGGGCAGCGCGGAGCCTGCACACGCCCAAGCCATCGCGTTTTTCCCAGGAGAGATGCGTGGCTCGGGCGTGCTGCAGGCCCCGCAGTGAGTGCTGCCCAGCAATTTGTTGCCCCCCTCAGTGGTGACACCTGGGGCGGTTCACACCCACCGCACCCCCCTTTGTCCGCCCCTGCCTACTAGTCCCATATAGCAGGGCTGGGGTCAGCACCTGGCACCCTTACGCAGCTGGCAGGACCCACCACTGGTGCCCACTTCCATTTTTATTTTTTTTTGCTAGCCCAGCGCTGTGAACAAGCACTGGGCGGCTAAGCCAGGCGGCCATTTTTAACGTCACACAGTTTCACTTCCCCTGGCATGCTGTCGCTCTGAGACATTGTGGGAAATTAAAATGGCGACTAGGCTCAGACTCCCAACACAGTGCTTCTGGTGCTACCAGGAGGTAATCCCCCCAGAGCCACTGAGGAATGAGGGAATACTTTGCCCACAGCCCCTTCAAAGCGGAAGTCAGCCTTGCCGCACGTATCTGTGGAAGGCCACAGACTAGACAGCTAAATCCAAGGTCAGATTAAGACTTTTCCGTTGCCTGTGTTGGCAGATCCAAATGTCACAGCACTCCCCCTGCCCTGGTTAAATATATCGTGGGTTGGACAGAAGGAACGGTGAGTTGAAGGAAAGCAGTTGCTAATTCTCTCCTGCAAACCCAGGGTTAACAAATGCTTCCCCACTGTTATGTACTGAGTTGAACAGGATCCAAAATGCAGCAGTCTGATTGGTCCTAGAACAATAGGATCCAAAATGCAGCAGTCTGATTGGTCCTAGAACAATAGGATTCAGAATGCAGCAGTCTGATTGGTCCTAGAACAATGCAGCAGTATGATTGGTCTGCAGGAGCCACCCAATCCGGCTCCAGATGGAAGTGAATCCACAACCTGATTGGCCTACAGGAGAATTCCGGAATTAACCAATCACGTGGGCCCATTGTGTAAATAATGTATATAAAGCAGATACTTTGAGGGGACATTCATTCCTCCTCACCACTATGAGCTGAATAAAGAGCATGAAATCCACTCTCGACTCTGAGTATATTTCACTGGCCTCAGAGTTGAGAGTGGATTTCACCCACCAATATCATAGACGACAATTCCCACCATCCCCTGCCAGCATAGCAAATAATGGGAGTTGCAGTCCACAACATGAGGAGGGCACAATGTTTGCTACCCCTGCTCAAGTGCTAGCAATTTGAACAACTGGTTCTGTAGCAGGTCTCGCGTCTCATGAAGCAGAGCAACTTTCTCATGCAACTCTCTGGTATTAGGCCTAAAGCAGCTGTTGGGTGAGCATAAGACACCTTTCACATGTAAGAAGGCTTCCCCCCCCCCCCCCCCGGATTCAACCCAATGTTATAAGATAAATATTTGGCCATTTCCAGATCTCGTCTGGTTATTATAAGAACCTTGGCTGCAATCCTAACCCTTCTCACCTGGGAGTAAGCCCCATCGGATGCAAGGGGGCTTCATTCTGTGAGTAGACATCGTTAGGATTGCAATGCATTTTAATATGGAGGATTTGGGTGCCTGAGTTTTCTTGTTTTCTCTCTCCCCATCTCCTTTTGTATATTCATGTTGTGAGCCTGAGGGGTAGGTAGGGACTGTGCTGATTTGTAAGCGATTCTGGGAACCTTCTCGGACAAGGAGCAGGGTGGAAATGGTTTAAACAAATTTCTGCCTTTAAATGGTACGTCAGACTGGGAATGGGAGAATCTGTCAATAGAGGTTTCTCATTTTTCTAGATCTAAAATTCAGTCCTCTACGTTTCTTCATCAGTTTGTGACACACACACCCCGAGCCGTAATGAAAGTTTATCAGCTTTTTAGTGTGAATTTCTTCTAATAAACACACGTTTGAATGTTGTTTTCCTCACAGACACACTTTTCTAAAGCACTTGTTTATTTAATGCATTTTTGTGCATTATTTTTACAGTTATATGAATTTGCATGCACACCTTCCCCGAGTATATGCATTTTAAAAACACACGTTACTTGGCAGGGTTGCCTTAATCTACTTCAGGATACAGCTGGCCCTAGTCATCTTTGTTATGGTTTATAGCTAAACAATAAAAATATTACGATTAGTACTTCTCATCTCCCTGTACAGTGGTACCTTGGGTTACATACGCTTCAGGTTACATACGCTTCAGGTTACACACCCCGCTAACCCAGAAATAGTGCTTCAGGTTAAGAACTTTGCTTCAGGATAAGAACAGAAATCGGGCTCTGGCGGCGCGGCAGCAGCAGGAGGCCCCATAGGCTAAAGTGGTGCTTCAGGTTAAGAACAGTTTCTGGTTAAGAACGGACCTCCGGGACAAATTAAGTACTTAACCTGAGGTAAAGGTAAAGGTACCCCTGCCCGTACGGGCCAGTCGTGACCGACTCTAGGGTTGCGCGCTCATCTCGCTCAAGAGGCCGGGAGCCGGCGCCGTCCGAAGACACTTCCGGGTCACGTGGCCAGCGTGACGAAGCTGCTCTGGCGAGCCTGCACCAGTGCCGCACATGGAAATGCCGTTTACCTTCCCGCTATAAAGCGGTCCCTATTTATCTACTTGCACTTAGGGGTGCTTTTGAACTGCTAGGTGGGCAGGAGCTGGGACCGAACGACGGGAGCTCACCCCGCAGCGGGGATTCAAACCGCCGACCTTACGATCAGCAAATCCTAGGCACTGAGGTTTTACCCACAGTGCCACCCGCGTCCCATGAACCTGAGGTACCACTGTATAAAAGATTTGCTGCTTGTTCTCCCCTGCCCCCTTCTGATTATAAGATCAGTTAGAACCAGTGGCGTAGCTGGCCTGCAGGGTGGCTGAGGAAGAGGCAGGGGGTGACCGCGGGCCCCATGCCACCGGAAAAGGTGCCTAAGCCACCACCCCACCCCTGGGAGAGACATGTGGCTCGGGCATGCTGCAGGCCCCACAGTAAGTGTCGCCTGCTGGGTGAGTGGCGCCCAGTGTGCTCCCCTGGCCCCCCCCCCCAGCTATGCTGCTGGTTAGAACTGCCAACAACAAGATTGCGATAATTCTGAGGTAGAACGGTGGTTTTGTGTTATAAGCTCTAAATTCTGAGGTAAAATGGTGGGTTCAAATTGAAAGCTCTGAGGTAAAATGGTGGCTTTGCCTTCAAACCTATGCTTCTGCGTAGACTTTAAAAGCCAGATTAGAAACCTCCCCAAAGGAGAGATGCTTACGAATCTGCCAAGCGTACTGTTCAATGAAATATTTGGTTTTATCTCTGACATGGCTATTCAGTGACAGCATTACCGCAAAGCTTATGCAAGTTCCTGCAGTTGCTTTATGACTAATGGCAGCTTTAAAAATTAGTATTCTTGGGATCCAAACAGCTGCTTTCCCCAGTTTGCTGGGATAGAAAAAAAACAAGGGATATTAGAAAGTCAAGTAGTACTGCTTTTAAAATTAGTTTTATGCTAACATGCTTGTTTATATTTTCTATTTGCTTTGATCAAAATAACACCGAGAACCAGAGATAGCAATAATAGGTTGTTTGCCTCAGCATTTTATTCCTCTTCCCTCAGTCACTATTTCCTTGAGAATTGTAGCATTCTTAGAATAAATTGGAATAAATAAGAATTATCTTAAGATAAAACTTTTCCAACATGATTGGCTTGAATCTGCCACCAGTATATCTGTTTCAGTCCTGAGTATGAGAGGAACGCAGGAACTGACTTTATATAGACTAGGCATGGCCAAACTTGGCCCTCCAGCTGTTTTGGGACTACAACTCCCATCATCCCTAGCTAACAGGATCAGTGGTCAGGGAATTGTAGTCCCAAAACAACTGGAGGGCCAAGTTTGGCCATGTCTGATATAGACAGAAGGTCATCAGGCCCGGAGCCCAGTGGTTAGTTAACCTGTAGCCCTCCAGATATTGTTGGATTTCAACTCCCATCATTGCCAGCTGGCATGATCAGTGGTCAAGGATAACTGGAGTCATTGTCCAGCAGTGGACCACAGGTTCTCCACTTCCTGGCATGTATTGTTCACTCTCTTACGATAATGATATTTTCCAGATGTAAATCTGAAATCAGATCTGGGCATTGGGGATGCAAACCAGCCAACAATAATGGGTGCATACGAACCCAGTCCTGGATAATTTTTTCTTACTAATTTCATTGTGACAGTACTTATGTGCAGTGTGTTCTGGACCAAAGTGCAAGCCCTAAATGCCAGTTTGTGATGGGTGGTGTGTCCGTGTTGGCCACATAGGGTGCACCCAGATTGTTGCTATCACATCGCAGCAAATTCACATTGCACAAATATTGGTGGTTGGGAAGTTTGCACATCGAACCCACTTCCCCCAAAGATAACGTTTTGCGATAAGAAAAGTGATAGCACAATGCACTGGAAAGTATGGAATTAACACCTGCTTTGACTCAACTGTCATTTAACCTGCTGCAAACAATTAATGCTCATTACTTAGCTAACATCATATAATCTCCCTGCAAACAAATGCTTGAAGTGATTGTTTATTGATAAATGCACTTTAAAAAAAAGGTTGTTTAAATCACAATTGCAAAAGAACATTCATATAAACTGGGAAGAGGAATTGTATCTGTGTTTGATTTATATTTAATGTTGTAGCAAGAACAGTAAAACAACATTTGAAAAGCTGACTAGAAGAATCTGGTTTCCAGAAATCCTTGGGTTTGTCATGCTTCCGGACAGCTTAGAAACTCGCTGAATGCAAGTTAGCCCAGCTGAACTGTAAAACAATGTTCAAAGCGCTCTTAAGATGGTAATTACCCCATAGCTGATGCATGCTAACCGTTGCCATTACTGTCAATGTGGGCGATCCTCCTTGTTTAATAATGCTGTTTTCTAGGGCTAAGTAAGTGGAGAGTTTGTTTATGGGCGGAAATCAGGCTGTACTTCTCTTTCCTCTGCCAAAAATCTGGATGGTTAGTAGAAGTGATTTTAGGATGTTTTCTCCTGTTGTTAACATATGTGCTTCTTGCAAGCAGCAGCCAAAGTTCTACACTCCAGAGGCACACCCAGAACTTTCACATGCCTTGTAAACCTCAAGAAGTTCTTAAAAAAAACACCAAGGTTCCCATGTATGTAAGATACTCGTTCTCTTGGCACTTCGACTTGACTCCTTTGCGCCTATAAGCAGACACCTTAGCCCAGCTTCCGGATGTTGTGGACTACAACTCCCATAATTCCCGAGGCTCATGGGAGTGGGAGTCCAAGAACATCTGGAGGGTGTTGTGTTGACTGCCTCTGTCTGGCTGGGAAATATTTATAACCCCTTCCATGTTAGACCCCCAAGGCTGAAGGGTAAGCTGGTGGCCACAAGCAACAAGCCAATACCTCCAGATTACCATATAATTGCCGAGTTGGAAGGGACCCAAATGGTCATCTAGTCCAATCCCCTGCAAAGACTCCCTGGTGGATGGCCATTCCTGGGACCCAGCCAATAGATACATAGGAGGCTGCCTAATATGTCAACCTGTTTGTCCATCTAACCAAGGATGGAGAACCTCTGGCCCTCAGATATTGTTGAATTCCCATCAGCCCCAGCCAGCATGACCACTGCTCAGGGATTATGGGAACTGTAGTCTAGCAACATCTGGAGGGCTGCTGGTCCTTCATCCCTGATCTAGCCCATCAGTTCTGTCTGGTAGTAGCTCTCCAGTAGCGGTATTGCCCATCAGCTGCTTACACCTTCATTCTCTGACCTGGAGATGCCAAGGATTTCTATTTCACCACCTTTTCCTCCAAGGAGCTCAAAGTGGTGTACATGGTTCTCCCCTCCCCATTTTGTCCTTACAACTACCCTGTGTGGTAGGATAAGCTGAGAGACAAGGACTAGCCCAAGGTCACCTGGTGAGCTTGACTGCCAAGTGGGGATTCAAACCCTGATCTCCCAGGTCATAGTCAGACGCTCTAACCATTAGACTGCAGTGGGTCAACTCTGCAACCTTCTGCCATGTGCAAAGCTTATATTCTACTACTGGGCTCTGGAATGTTGTGCGAACTCCTGGCTTGTCTTATCTGCACCCCCCCTTCTTATAGATGCAGAGCTTATGTGACCCACAGATGCTGCTTTCAATCTATTTTGGGCTTTGTAAAGGATCTCTCTTCTGCTTCTAGACAACCACTTCCCAGAGATACCTGTTGTTGGCCCAGCTTGTTGGGTGTTGTGTATGCGCCAGAGAAGTTCATTTGAGCGGTTAAGCTCACCACAGGAAACAACTGTGTAGTAGAGAGAATATTTACCTGGCAAACACAAACGCTACACACACACACACACACACACACACACACACACACACTCTATTTGCAGTTGCTACCAGAAGTTTTCACTCTCTGAGCCCAGAGAGGGTCCCAGCTTAAAGTCCTTGCTGAGACATAGTCCACACAGGAAGTGCAAAGTCCAGTTGCTAACAAACTCCTGCAACTGTCAGACTTCCCTGAGTCCAGAAGTCTTGCAAGTTGTCCAATATCCCTCTGGCGAGGTCTTCCTTCACAAAGTCTTCCACGTTTTCACAGGGTCGTTCCATGTCTCCAACAGACTCTTCTGTACTTCCAAGCAATGAATGCTGTAACTTGAGTCCTTTTCTACCCAGTGTTACGCAGCAATACAGATAAGACAGCCACAAGATGCCTGCAGCTGCACTGCGGTGGAAACTCATGGAGAATTAACCCCCTTTTCACTTTCCTTAACACAGCTTTAGTTCAGTTATTTTGATATTTTCTTATTGCATTTCTAGCCTACATGTCCTCCTCTTCCTCCCAATTCTATCCCCACAACAATCCTCATTTAGGCTTAGAAAGACAGTGCTTAGCCCCAGGTCACCCAGTGAGTTTCATGGCGGAGTGGGGATTTGAACCCTGGCCTCCCAGGTCCTGGTCCCTCATTCTAACCATTACGCCACACTGGCTTCTGCCTTTAAGGATACAAATTCTTCAAAGGTGGCTGACAACTGGCATCAATACACATTAAAACACAAGAAAGACTAACATACAGCTATAAGGATCTAGGACAGCTGGCGGATCCTTTCTTGAGCTTCCTGGGAGTCATGTTTAAAGGAACAGGGCGAGATGGAATGTCTTGCAAGTGACTCACAAGCCATCGTTTGGCCACACCATCTACTGCTATGTCTATGTGTCAGCTCAGAAGTAAAGGAAGTTGTCTTCCTGGACATCTTGCACATGTGGCGCCTTGCATTGCACTGGTTTTGAGTGCTTTAATGCAAAATAAAATCCGGCTGATAATAATATTACAGGGAGATGCAGGTACGCAAAAATATAAAGCAGAGGGTTCTCTTGGGGCTCAGCTCTACAGTAAATGTTTCTTGGCTTGCACCTTGTGGAAGCCTTCACAAGGTTGCAGAAATCTTGGCTTCTCTCCCGTTTGGCTGATGCGTTGTGAATTGAGCCGCCTTCCAAAAAGGCTTTTATTGTTCTGTTGTGTTTTTTTTAAAGTTGTGTTGTGAATTCTCCGGGTCATGCTCTTGCCACTAAGAGGTGAGAGGCTAATGTGAATAACACCCACTTCGGATGTATTGAGATGGATTTTTCCGGACTCAGTCTAGGCAACTTGAGTTTGTTTCTCCCACCCTTTCATTCATTTTCCAGGTATGGTATTCTGTTATTGGTGTAACACTCAACTGCAGCTGCAGAAGGTTTAAGTGCGATCTGAGGTCTTGGTACGTGCGTAACAAAGGCAGTTACGTTGAATTTTTGAGCAAGATTCTGCCTCCTAAAATATACGGGCACCTGGTTTTTAAAGGTGAAGAACTATTTGCATTTTTTAAAAGTTGTTTTTAGCTTCTTTTTCCCACCCAGAGCCGTCCAAAAACCTTACATTGCTTTTCTGAATGTGTTGGCTGGCTGACAGCAGTAGCACAACAACTGTGGGTTATTGCACAGATCGAACAGTGGAATCGCAAGATGAACATTTTTAGGGAACCAGCATAGGTTAGGGAAACCTGTTTATTCCCTCATGTATATTGCGATACTTTTTCTATTATGATTGCACAAAACAATTTATAAGATAAAGACAAACATCCAAATGAAAATAAAATCTAACATGGTCATAGCCATTTTTGTATGTGTGGCATATGTGCTTAAAATAATAAAGGGGCAATACCACTTGCATAAGTGTTACATGAAGATCCCACACTTTCCAGAACATCACTGCAGCACTTTCTTTCCCACATGAAGTCTGTTGTGTGTGTGTGTTTTTTGGAAGCAGGTTGGCTGCACAAGAGAGCTGAACTCCACTTTAATCGTGCAAACCGAATTTGCCCCTATGTAATTTATTTATTCAATTTATAAACTACAATCGGCTCTAAGCGATTCAAAGAAACACAATACCAGAAAAGGGTAGGAATCAGTTATAAAACCAGACTTAAATTAAAGTGCCTGCAGGAATAAAAAAAAAAGTATTTGGCACACACTGGAGACATACCCTCCAACATTCCTCTGATGAAAATAGGACTGTCCTATTCCATAACAATAATTTTATTATTTATACCCTGCCCATCTGGCTGAGTTGCCCCAGCCGCTCTGGGCAACTTCCAACACATATAAAAACATAATAAAACATTAAAAAGCTTCCCTATACAGGGCTGCCTTCAGATGTCTTCTAGTTACTTATATCAGAGGTTTTCAACCTTTTTGAGTCCATGGCTCCCTTGGCAAATGACATTCTTTCTGCGGCACCCCTGTGGGGCTCAGGAGCCCAGTTATGTCACCCTTCCCTGCAGAGCTGGCAGCCTCTCGCCCTTTTTTGAACATCCTCCCTTGTGGAGGTTTCCTCAGCCTTCTCTCCTTAATAATCCTCTGGGCAGCCGCTGCTGCTGCCGCCCATGGTCTCTGAACTCACCCCACCCCCAAAGAGACATGAGTGGGCATCAGAAGAGGGAGGGAAGGAAAGAGGTACAGAGGCCAGTGTTGCTCGTGGCGCCCCTGACCATCCTTCAAGGCAACCCAGGGTGCCATGGCACACTGGTTGAAAACCATTGACTTATATCCTCGACTCGGGGGTCTCATAGCTCCATACCCTCCAACATTTATCCAATGAAGATAGGGACATCCTGAGGAAAAGCAGGACATTCCGGGATCAAATCAGAAACCAGGATAATCTGAGATTGTCCCTGGAAAATAAGGACACTTGGAGGCTCTGTGGAGATTCAGCAGGGAGAGGGCCTGTCAGCTCTCAACTGGAAGGGAGTTCCATAAAATTGGGTCCACAATACTCAATGGACAGCATCAGCTCCTGGTTGGATACCACCAGTGCAACTGAGCCATGGGGGACCACTAACAGTGACTCGCCGAAACACCTCAGCGATCTGAGAGGGGTATAAGGGATTAGGCGGCCCTTGAAGCATCCTGGACCCAAGTTAACGACATTGTAAATCGATACAGGAACCTTGAACATGGCCCAGAAGCCTATGGGCAATCTTCTGAGCACTGGAGGTGTATGCTGGTGATAGTCTGTCCCCATCAACGTTCTGGGCGCAGCATTTTGTACCAGATGGAGCCTCGGGAGCAGGCTTAAGAGTAGTCCTACACAGGAGTAGGCCAGTCTTGAGGTTACCATTGCATGGATCACTGTGGCCAGACGATCCCTGACCAAAAAGGGCTGCAATTGATATCAGCTTAATTCCACCCTCAAAGTAGTGGCAGTCTGGAAGTATCCTTGGACTCAGCTTTGCATGGTGCTGAGGGTTCTAAGTGCAAGCTTTGAGGCAGGGAAAGGACTGGCATTGTGTAGTTGTGCTGGAAGGCTGTGACAGGCATAAAGGGCAGCAAAGAAGAAGGGGAAGGGTCCATTTAGGAGATCAGGAGTGCACAGCTCTTCCAAACATCCTGTAGATGACAAATGCATTATATTTCCTTGGTTTTCCAGCTTGTTGTCTTAGTTAGGCCTGGGCAAATATATAACTGAAACGCTTCAATATACTGGCTTTGTGTGTTTTTGCAGCAGATAGTATTTTACTGAAAGAAAGCTGTAAATGCAATTTCAATTCCACAAGTTTGTTTTAATGTGTATTTACATCTCCAGTGGGAATAGCCTTGAAAATGAGAGAGCAATTAAATTACCAGGAAAATGCATTTTGTTTAGTGTTGTGAGTCTCGTGGGCCTTTCAAACATCCTGTTAGCTTACCCTGTTTGTAAATCACAACCTTTAAAAGTCATTTATATCTATATCTATCATGCATGTATGTTAAAGTACCAGAACTGTTTCAATGGGGAAACTATCTGCAGTTCTGTGTTTACTCGTGGACAGCTAATGGGAACTGGATGAGTGCTACTCACTTAACACAGGTCATTAAAATTTGTCTACTGTGTGACACACAAAGTGGTGTGTAATAAAACCAACGAAAACCACAATTTCCCCTCCCTGCAAACCCAACAAAAGATAAGAATAGAAAAACCTTAATTAAACAAAGAAGGAGCCACAGACTACAAAGAAAAAGCTTCAAATTCCAAAAAGCATTCAGAAATCAGTATTTGTAAGGTTGTCCTAATAATCAACCTAAAATAATAGCATCATATAACTTTGGGAGGACCTCACTGTTTTGCTGCTATAGCTGAGATGGTGGAATGTTTGCCAAGTGGATTTTGCATAGTTGAGGAACCCTCTTAGGTTGACATCAGCTTGTGTGGAAGGAGCTGTTGTCTAAGATACCAAGCTACATATTTTTTTATTTGCTGTTGTTTCCTGAGCCTGAGCCCAGCAGTGACACTGGCTCAGGGTCTGAGGGACCAATAATACAGATGGAGGAAGCACAGGGCTTGCGCACTGCTCCTGACCCAGGGGTCCTCATGGCCAGGATGGCAGAGACCTTTAGGACTGAGATGGAAGAGTCTGCACAAACCACACACACACACGCATATATGCATATATACATATATACATATGTATACATATACATATATATACATATAAGTCCTCAAGAAAGTTTTCCTGTTTTAGTTCACATTTCCCTTAAGTGCATTATTTGCATGCAATTTCTCCTAACACAATTCATTTTTGTATGTTACTTTCACTAATACATGAAAATTTCCTTGCATGTATATATATATATATATAATTTTGATTGGAGAACTGAATTGCAAAATTCAGAGAAGTGCAAATTTCGAAGGATAGTTGCATTTTGGTTCATGTCTTTTTTTTGAAATGCAAACTTAAGTTTGCATTGAAATGGGAACAGAACTGAATTTCTTCAGCATCCCTAAGCTCTAGTAAGGGGCCACCACACTTGCTTGTTATGTTCTTGCATGGGGCAGCTATGTTTATTCTGTAAAATTATCCCGGAGAGCAATAGGACGTCATCAAGTCCCATTGCTCCCAGGGGGACTTGCTATATTGTAGAAGCATCCCCCCCCCACTTACGCGTGATCCCACATTTATGCACGGCATAAATCAATAAATCAAGTTAAATCTATTAAAACCTGGAAATTGCAGGAGAGAGCTGGAAAGTTCTTGTGGCTCACGAGGAGACCCTCCCCAGAGCCTGAAGAGCTCTTTTAAAAAAGAATGGCGCACGGGAGCCATTGTTCCAAAATGGCGCACGGGAGCTCTCGCTGCCACCACACTACCCCGCTCAACAACTGTTGGGTGGGAAGCTGTATTGCAGTGGGTTCTGAGATGCTGTTCCCTACCCTTTCTGGTGATCTGGAGGCAAATGTACATATGGGTTGCTTAAAAAAATAATTTTGCATTTTCACAGACTTAGTATACACAACTTAGATTTTCATTCTTTAATCTCCTATCAAAAAAACTTCCACCTTCATGGTTCCTTATTTATTCTACCGCTCCCCCACTGCATATCCTTTTAGTACCACCCAATTCATTCTGCACATTTACCATACTGTTTTTGACTACAGTTCATATTTCTAACCCTACTTGGAAATTTATTTGTTTACTGTATCTCTTTAAATACTCCCCCCAAAATCCTCCCTCTTCCCGTATCCTTCTCACATCTTGAGAGAAGCATTGCTTTTTGTTGTGTAGGGTTCCGAAGAGTTCTGAACTTACAGTCATACCTCGGGTTGCGAACGTGATCCGTGCCGGAGGCACGTTCGCAACCCGCAGCTTTCGCAGCCTAAGCGCCATGTCTGTGCACGCACGTGATGTAATTCAGCACTTCTGCGCATGCGCGTGATGTCATTTTGCGCTTCTGCACAAGCGCGAAAGCCGTGGTTCGGCACGATCTGCAAAGCCACTTCCGACCTCAGGAGGAGGTGGTGTTGCAGGCTTCACGCCCCCAACATGAGTGCGGGGGCTGGCTTCCAGCCCCCGTGCGATCAGGGGAATCCTCGGGCTGCGTCATTGCCCGAGCCAGCCAATTGCCTCATTTAAGGCAGGCGTGGCCCCAGGAACTCCCTCTTTGACCTTTCCCACCCGCCCGCTCCTTTTTAGGTTCCCTTCCGACCTTGCTATGGACTTCGGTTGGTCGCCGTTAAGAGGCCTGGTAGGAATTTTTTCCACTTGGCAAATTGGCACCGGCCATTTGGTTTTTCGCCTACCTCGTAGCAAATCGTCACAACTTCTTTGGTCTTGGCGGTTAGGCATTGGTAGGGGTATTGTTATTTAGATGCGTTGGGGGGGAGGAGCGGCATCACCTCCCCCAAATTTTGAAGGGTGGTCCGTTAAAGGATTCTGGAGGGCGTGGCCTCGTCTGAAGCCTATGGAGGCCAGGACCTAAAGCGCGCCCCTGAGCGGTGGCCCCGGGGGAGTACCTAGTTGATGTGCATCAGCAGGGCTCCCCCTGCTGGTGTTAACCCTTCCCAGTCTTCAAGCAAACAGGCTGAAGCTGGATAGTCGGATAGGACCAATACCTAAGCCAATACCACTCTTATCTGTAACCAATAAAGTTGTGGCCAATTTTAGCCCATTAACCTTAATCAATGGTGTCATGTGTCTTTATTTCTACTGGGGGAGGCGGGAACTTGCCACGCAACCCGAAAATGCGCAACCTGCAGCGTTCGTAACCCGAGGTATGACTGTATTTGTTGTGAAAGAAGAAGAAATCGCCCTAGTTTCCTGCTCTGATGAGATTCCTCTCTTAACACACATTTCGCTTCTGCACGTGGGGGCCTCGTGTAAGTGGGGAGTCACCTGTATTCAAAGCAGGAAGCAGTAAATAGCACTGCATTCAAAGCCTTCTAGGCTGCGGCAATTTGGAATACCCATTGCTGAATTTTTAAAAACTCAATAAAGTAGAGTTGTTGTCTCTGTTTTACAAACACCCTGTTCCGCCTTGTAAAGGAATCCACAGGACTTTTGATTCCAAAGTGGCGTTAGGCATGGATCTGGATTGAATCAGTTGAGTCCACTTTGGAATCGGAGCTTTGGTGAATGCCTTCGCCATCCCTAACCACACATTCTTGAAGCCATGCTGAGTTTTTCAAAGTTTTTAGTGAATACAGAAAAGCTTGGGACTGTACAGCAGCGCAGTAGGGTAACTTAACTTGGGGGCGACGGTATCCTGTGCATTTTGTGAATAGTCAGGGTAAGTTTAACTTCTGTTTTTGCTGCCTACCTGGGAGTGCAAATCTCAGGCCGGGGTTGTGGACCACTTGGCTGGTGATATTACATCAGTCATAGGCTCACAAATGGCTTGGCTTGGTGTAGAGTAGACCAGGTGCTGTGATTCTCTGGGAACCATTGTGCTGCTGGTGGTACGATCTTTTGCTTCACCATTTTAGGCTGCTGCCCAAGTTTGGTAAATCGTGGCCTTTCCATCTGTGCATCTCTGCAGAGATTTCCTTGAGTGAATTCAGTGGCAGTTCTGACTGAGTGGAGTTTGCAGAGTTCCCAAGCCCTACGGTTGGCTCTGTTCTAAAACTTCAGTGAGAACATGCGTGGGCGTAAAGGCTTTGGGGCCCAAACGTTGTAATATTTGAGATAGTTGTTCAAATATTAAATGTGTTTTTATTGTTCAGAGAAAAAAAGACTATTGGGGTCAAAAGGAGGACATGAGCGCATTGTTTGTTCGCTCTGGTTGTTGGAGATGAATTCAGGCTTCTTCTTATTTTTTATTTTTTTAGCCCTAACTGGCTAGTTGTATTTCCTCTTCATGTGGCATGAATCATTTTATCTCTTTTTCATTGTAAATGTGCAAGGAAAAGAGCAGAGCTGTTTCCACTTCTATTAACTTTTCTGAGAAATTGCTTTTGGTTCCCCTCCCTTTTTTTTTTTTGGAGGAAAAAGAATAGAGTTATCCAAAAAGATAATTTGCCTGCTGAACAGACACACACACACACACACAATATGCCTTGCAAAATTGGAAACGATTTCCATTTGCTAATGTCGGTTTTTATTGTGTGTCACTGAAGAGCGTTTTATCAGGTGTTCCAAACTCTATCTTTTGGCAGAGATTTCCTTGAACTACTGCAGAGGGAAACATCAAAAAACCTATCCAAAAGCATGTACACTTTTTTCCTTCCTTTTTTTTCTGGAAAAAAATAATGAAGCAGAAGATGGAAACTCACTTTTAAAAACTTTTAAAAAAACCTGTGGCTTTTTGCCATGAAAACTGGATTTAAAAATCACTTGGAATGCTTGAATGGATTTTTATCTTCTGTCAGTGAAAGTATTGAGGAAGACACAGGTGCATGGAGATCTCGAAAAGTTGCTGGCTGTATGCTGCATTTTGTCTGGGGGTATGAATACTGACATCACAACGCTGGAATGTTGATTGACAGTGTGTTGTGGTTTCTGTTAGCGTCTTCTACTGGAAAGCATGTGCTTCAAAGGAAGTTGTCAATTTTTAAATATGTCTTTGCTTTCATAGTATTTGGCCAGGCACGCTCAACAGCAAATAAAATCAGGAAATACCAGGCTGTTCTGGTATAAAAACTGAGTGGAATATACAAATACTGACAAGTGCTTTGCGCTCATAAAAACGTTGGGTTTAATTTTGGGGGGTGCCAGAAATATATGCATGATTGTTCACTTCCAGTGCAAAACCTGTATATTCAACCGTTGCAGAGAGTATTATTGTTGAAACAACAAAAAGAAAAAAGGAGCAATTGTATATTCAAGCCATTGCACTAAGCCCAAGCATCCTTGCCTCGTACAGCAGTGGTTTTTACATCTTCACTGCACTAATGTCAAATAATTCATGTGTGTGCAAATGTGTGTGTGCTTTGCGTGGACAGGCGGAGTCCCCAGATCCCGAGCGTTCCCCCCCCCCGTCATGTGGAATAACGACTCAAGACAACGTGCTATGGGATTAAATTGGCCACAACTTTATTAAATTTCAAATGTGGGTAGACCTTGGCTCAGGCATTGGGCGTTCTCCCTCCCCAGTCCCCAGCTGGGGACCTAGGGAGCTTCAGGGTTATCCAGTGTGTGTGTGTGGGGGGGGATGGGCCGGCTCTGGAGAACATATGTTCAAGCAGAGATAGCCGCCCCTGTTACGCTGCCGCCGCAGGGGAGAGCAATGACGACCTTTCGGCGTACGGTCAAAGCCTCCCTTCAGAAACCCCTTTAACGGGGAACCATGGTATCGCCACCGCAAAGAGGAAGATGGACTAAAGGATTCCGCCCAAGGCCTGATACCGCCAAAGTTGTGACGTTTTGCTATGGGAAAGGCGAAACCTGCCAATGCAGGGAAATTCCTTTCCGGCCCTTTAACAGCGACCTTAACGTAGCAGCGCCCGCATACCTGTGAAGAAAAGTTACCTGTAAAACCAATGAAGAAAAGTTAACCTGCAAAGAAGACATTAACTGAGGGTGGGTAGGGTGGGAGAAGCTCTGGAGCCAAGTGAGGATTCCCAGGTAAGATCCTCCCTCTATTGTGTGAGCAGGTAATCCCTCCCCTACCTGGCCTGGTCTCCTTGGCAACGCTTCCCCCAGGTGGGATTGGACAAATGACTGAGGTAGGCGGAGACCTCCAGATATCCCACCTGAGGGAAGGCAAAGCCAAGCCTATGCTGATGGGGCCGCTCCAGATCCAGGGCTGCGCGCGTCCACGCAAAGGTCGCCCCCCGTTTTAAGCGGGGAGCGGTCATTATTGCAAAAGTTGCATTTGCACTTCTACATTTGTTTGAACTAAGGACTTGTACCCAAGTTTGCTTCTTTTCTCTTCCTGCACAATCCATTTTCCTTTTGTTTGGGTCTTTTTTTGGGTGTGTGGTGATCTGTAAGATGCTCTGGGAATATTTTATGGACTGAAGAGTAGTTAAAGCACCTTGGGTAGGTGGGTTGTGTTATTTAAGCTGCAAAGCAACTTTGAATGGTGGTTAATATGCATTTACTAAAGTGGAAATGGCTGGGGGGAGGGCGTGGGGGCGAAGCTTTCCAAGTAATAATTAAAGTGCTTTGAAATCCATGAGCGATTCTTGCTTTCGTCTCACTTTACATACAGCTTTTAACTCCATGATACTTAGGAATGACAGTATAGAAGAGTCTCTTTGCTTATATAAACCAAATAGTGCAACAGCTGCCTAAACTGTAAGTACTGTGAAATATCTTGGAGGTAGATTCTTATCTATAATAAGGTGAAGAACTCTTAAGCAAGTGTGGTATATTAATGGTTCAGAGTGGTTTTGCTCAAGACTAAACCCCCTAAAATTGCAGGCATAATAATTACATGTCTTGACCTGTTTGAACAGCTGCTGATAAAAGAGCACAAGGATCAGAATGATGTCTCATGCTCCGGGCCGATATATTTTGCTTGTCTTTGCATTTGTTCTGATTTGTGGCTTCCAACAGAGCAATAGCAGGTTTTCTAAGAAGGAACTTGGGTTACTGCAACACATTATGCATGGGGCTGCCTCTGAAGGCAGGTCAGAAACTACACCTGGTAAGAATTCAGCGGCCAGATTGCTCACTGGGGCAAGATGGTTTGAGCATATAGCTCCAATCCTGGCCCAACTGCGCTGACTGCCATTTAGTTTCTGGGCCCAATTCAAAGTGCTGGTTTTGACCTTTTGTTGTTTAGTCGTGTCCGACTCTTTGTGACCCCATGGACCAAAGCACACCAGGCACTCCTGTCTTCCACTGCCTCCCGCAGTTTGGTCAAACTCATGCTGGTAGCTTCGAGAACACTGTCTAACCATCTCGTCCTCTGTCGTCCCCTTCTCCTTGTGTCCTCCATCTTTCCCAACATCAGGGTCTTTTCCAGGGAGTCTTCTCTTCTCATGAGGTGGCCAAAGTATTGGAGCCTCAGCTTCACGATCTGTCCTTCCGGTGAGCACTCAGGGCTGATTTCCTTCAGAATGGATAGGTTTGATCTTCTTGCAGTCCATGGGACTCTCAAGAGTCCTATAAAGCCGTAAATGGCTCAGGACAGCAATCAAGAACTGTCTCTTCCCGTATGAACCGACCCAGACCCTGCAACCATTACCTGAGGCTCCTCTTGGTGCTCCACAAGAAGCTAGGAGAGCAGAAACATGAGAACTGGCCTTTTCTGCAGTGACTCCCCTTCAATGGAATGCTCTCCCCAGAGAGGCTTACCTGGTGCCTTCATTAGACACCTTTAGGCACCAGGCAAAAATGTTCCCCTTCAACCATGCCTGTGGCTGATTATCATTCTATGTCCTTTTAAATGTGTTTGTGTGGGGAGGTGGGGGTGGGTTATGGGTTTTGTTTTGTTACGTATTTTGTGTTCTCATTTTGCGTTTTTATGTTGTGAACCGCCACAGGGCTGGCCCGTGACATTTTGCAGCCCCAGGCAAAGGAATAAAATGTGGATTAAAAGAAATCAAATGCAGCTTTCCGAAGAAGTAGCATCCTGACAGCTAGCTTTCAACCATAGTAGCAAAACCTAGCTACCTAATTTTGCATCCCAGGCGTCCAATTAATATATCCATTTTAGCTACTTAAAGATTTTATATATATTTTTTTATTATATAAGTTAGTTCCAGAGTCCTATTTCAACCATAGCAAGCTTTATGCAAGCTTTATTGTTAGGACTGAAATTTAAGCTTTATTAGGATTAAGCGTTTAATAGTATAATTTGCTGCATATGTTGCCTATACAAAGTGCTATGAATAGATCCTCTGTATATAAAACGTATTTGATATTTTATACCAACTTAAACCCAATATGTTATCTTTAACCAAAGGAAATTATAAAAGAGCTTTTTTGAGGGGTCTTTCTCTCCCCCTCCCCTTCTGTCAAACTAATATCTCAAAACTCGCCTCCTGCCCCCCTGAACTGGGTTCTAAGATTGGGCTATTGAATTTAGAACTACCACCACAGGTTTTTCCCCCCTTCAAAATCAGTACAAATAATAGTATGTGGTTGCCTATGCTTTATAATTATGACAGCAAAATGTTGGCAAGGCAGGTACATGAATATTTATTTTAATGGGGCACATTATTTAATGTCCGTAGACCGTAACTGCATTGAAGATTTATGTACGTGCAGTGCTCTTTCAAGTGCTAATAGGATTTTTTTCATGTAAAGTTCAGGAATGGTAGCAAAGGGAAAATACTCTCTGTACCTTACTTAATTCAGGAGAAGGAGAATGATACTCTTTATTATTATTAAGCGGTGTTTTGCTCGAGGCCGAATTTGCAAAACAACCTTGTATTAAAAGCCCCTCCATCTCCCGCAACTGTATAAAAGTAGTTTCACTAATCCATCTAATAAATGCTCTATCTGCACTGTACACTTAAGGCGTCCCCCAAGGAATTCTGGGAGCTGTACTTCGTTAAGAGTGCTGAGAATTGTTAGGAGACCTCTAATCCTCTCGCAGAGCTACAGTTTGTGGAGTTTCCTGGGAAGTGATTGTTAATCAGTTTGGGAATTGTAGTACAATGTACAGTGTACTCAAGAGACTCGATATCACTGCTGCTTGATGTAGTTTTATTTATTAACTTAAGAGCATTTGTAAACAGCTTAATATTTTTAAAAATGTCTAAGGGGTTTAAAGGTAAAAGTAAAGGTACCCCTGACCATTAGGTCCAGTTGCAGACGACTCTGGTGTTGCGCACTCATCTCGCTCTATAGGCCAAGGGAGCCGGCGTTTGTCCGCAGACAGCTTCTGCGTCGTATGGCCAGCATGACTAAGCTGCTTCTGGCGAACCAGAGCAGCGCACGGAAACGCCGTTTACCTTCCTGCCGGAGCGGTACTTATTTCTCTACTTGCACTTTGCTTTCGAACTGCTAAGTTGGCAGGAGCTGGGACCAAGCAACAGGAGGTCACCCTGTCGCAGGGATTTGAACCACCAACCTTCTGATCGGCAAGCCCTAGGCTCAGTGGTTTAGACCACAGCGCCACAAGCCCAAACCAACCAAACAATATCTATTATTAAAACACTGAAACGAAACAAAAACACCACCTAAAATAAATAAATAGCAATATAAAAAACCCCCACAGAAAAGTACATAAATGCAAACGAAAATGAAAATCCGAGGATTCAAGCATATAAAACTGTTGTTTTTAACCTGCTGTTTTCGGTTCACTATTTAACTGCTGTTTTTTCACATGTTTTTTATTTTCATTCAGAAAGAATTCCAATCTACAACTCTGGCTGGCCATTTGAAACAAAGGGACTGCTTCCTCTCTGAAGGAAGGCTTTTAGAGTTGTCAGTGTTTCACACTGCTCGGATCTCAGGTCTCCTCAGAGGAGGAGCAAGGGGTGCTTGGATCCTTGGCAGATTTCCACACTGCCAGTGACCCTGAAAGACCAACTGATTCCACCAAATATCCTTGTTTATGGACTGCTTTAGTGAAAATAACATATATGCATTCTAACAAATAACAAAATGCATTATATTTGGGGGGGATTAGTTGCAAATTGATGTATATTTGTCAAAGCTGCATGCCAAAATGTTTTTATTAGGAGGAATTCACACTTAAACGCTGACAGACTTTCATTAAATTAAAAAAAGAGTGAATTGCTGTGGAAATGTGGAGAACTGTATTTAAGATTGAACAGATATGAAGATGGGAGTACCGAAATTGACAGGTTCGTCCATCCCTACTTGGGAGGAGAGGGAAGCACGCGCAAGCACTGCTTGGATCAGTGCCTGGCTGGGAGCTAGGAAGGGTTAGGGCTTCCAGCCCCTAGAAAAATTCCCAATCTGAGCTGCTCCATCGCTGAAGCAGCAGTTCTTACATAAAATCCAGCCTTCTTGATTTGAGGAAACAGTGGCTCTCTGATAACATATAATCTGCTTTAGGCTTCTCAAAAGCTGTCACTGCCTCTCTACTTTAGAAAGCTTTACGAAGTGATGATAACTGTCTGAGCAAATGTTCACACCAGGCAGTGGCACCTTGGCCAAGAGCAAAAAGGCAGGGCTGTGTTGATGAGGACAACGTTTTGCTGACTTCTTAAAGACATTGAGTGGCCAACCCGTTTCCAAGAGAATGTTGGCTTTTTGTTGTTTAATAAGTCTCTCACTGGTTTGTGGTGGTGGTGGTGTTCCTGCAGAAGCAAAGGGAGATGAAAAGGAAATGTTATTTGCAAGCATGTAGCATGCAACCTGTGATAAACGAATGTTGCGGGGCAGAGCAAAATGGCAGCCTGCCATAGCTGTCAACTTACAGATTTGAAAATAAGGGACCAGCAGCCTCGAAAATAAGGGATCAGCAGCCAAAATAAGGGATCAACAATTACTTTGATAAAATACATATTTTGTTGCGTGCAAATGGCTTTAGATACCTATTAGGTCCATAAATTACCATATAGCATATATTCAACACAAAAAAACAGCAACAATTTGTTGTTGACAAAGGACAGCTGGACATAGAAAGGGCCCCATTACCTCCAGTAGCTTATTTAAGGGACATCATCAATAAGGGACAGCAGTGGGACATGGCGCTGGGATAAGGGACTGTCCCGCCAAATAAGGGACACTTGACATCTATGAAGCCTGCATTGAGTCACCCATTGTTTCCCTAGAGTATGCAGGGATGGAAATGTGTGACGTGACATCATCACATTGTGCATTTCCTATCCTCTGCTCTACATCACTGGCTGGTGAATGAGCACACTTGAGTGTAATGATATGGTAACATCAGACTTTCCATGCCCAATTGCGCCCAAAGGGTTTTATTTCGCTGTAACATCAAGTGTTTGTTACCCGATCTTCAAATGCCTAATGATGGTACAGTTTGTCGTCGCTTTTCAAGTGCAAAGTCACCTCTACCTTAAGCGCTGCTTATTCCCTTTGCATTGTGCTTTTATTATGGAATAGGAATCCTCTTAAAAAATCTGGATCCTCGTCTGGTTCTAGCAGGTGTTTGGCAGCCAAGGCTGCGGAGCCTGTGTGCACAGCTTATGGATGAGAATTTCAGACCCTGAGGCCAATTTTAAACCCACGTATATGAAAAGCATGTTACGATGTCGGTTCAAATTAGATCACTGTTGAGGTAGGCTGGGGGGCAGGGGGAGAGTGGGGAAGAAAGGCTCTGAATGAAATTGAATACAAATAATCGCAGTAACACAACATTCAATAATTTAAATTAAAAGGAAATTCTGAGTCATCGTTCCCTTTCTACCAGACTTTCACTGTAAATAAAGGCTAGAGAGATAATAATCTCTTTTAGGAAATTTGAGATCTGCCAATGCATAGCACTATGTAAGAGTGATGTAGTCTTGTTAACCAAACTACAGGTTTGGAAAAACTGTTGAATTATCTCTCCTTGGGGGGAAGGTGTATGCATTTTTATTAAGTCAATGGTTCCTTTAAATGAACTGCCTGGGTCCTGTACAACAGTAACTGAGCATGGCTTTACAGAAGTATTTGTGTGAGTGTGTGAGAGCATGCAGATGTGGAGGGTAAAGGTAAAGGGACCCCTGACCGTTAGGTCCAGTTGTGGCCGACTCTGGGGTTGCGGCGCTCATCTCATTTTATTGGCCGAGGGAGCCGGCGTACAGCTTCCGGGTCATGCGGCCAGCATGACTAAGCCACTTCTGGCGAACCAGAGCTGCGCACGGAAACACTGTTTACCTTCCCGCCAGAGTGGTACCTATTTATCTACTTGCACTTTGATGTGCTTTCAAACTGCTAGGTTGGCAGGAGCAGGGACCGAGCAACAGGAGCTCACCCCGTTGTTGGGATTCGAACCACCGACCTTCTGATCAGCAAGTTCTAGGCTCTGTGGTTTAACCCATAGCGCCCCGCATCCCTGATGTGGAGGGTAAATGCCCTCTATTGGTGTACCCCCTTTTGTGTATAGGGTTTCCCTCAAAAAATAATTACGACAGGCAGTGCTACCAGTTGGGCTGAACCTCCTAACACAGTCTAGGCTGCATGCAACATTTCTGAGCTCTATTGCCAGGGACACCTCCCTTTAGCTAAGCTCTAGTGCAAAATAAACAAGAGAGAACAGCTTTGGACTTACTCCCCCAAAGCCCACAGGACACAGAACTTAACAAAGCAGTGTGAACTGTCTTTGGAAAACATGGAGATAGCTTAACACCCAGCCGCGCAACACGAGGGAAAGGTTTTTGAGAGAAAATCATTTTTATACCAATGAAGCCAAATGTTCAAGTGTATAGAGAATTTTATTAGGCGAAAAGAAAAAGGGAATGGCAACAAAACCTCCGTCTCGCACTCCCTTCCCCCAAAAGCCTTGCAACTAAAATAAATAGTCAATCTAACTTTGCATGGTAATTGCTTGCTTAGTATTGGGTTTCAGAGCATGCACAAAGTTAATTTCAGAGAGGATTATCCGAGAAAGGGAGCTTCTTTGGACTCCTGATAAGATGTTTTTGGGGTATAGTTTTGGTAATCTGAGGCCAGTAAAAGCTAGTTCCTTTTTGGAGACTTGTGGTATTTTGCCGCAATCAGGAGATAGCGCTCCATGTCTGATGTAGTAGTTTCTGTGGTCAGTTGGAGATTTACTTGTACAGTGGTACCTCAGGTTACATACGCTTCAGGTTACACACGCTTCAGGTTACAGACTCCACTAACCCAGAAATATTACCTCGGGTTAAGAACTTTGCTTCAGGATGAGAACAGAAATCGTGCTCCGGCGGCGCGGCAGCAGCAGGAGACCCCATTAGCTAAAGTGGTGCTTCAGGTTAAGAACAGTTTCAGGTTAAGAACGGACCTCCGGAACGAATTAAGTACTTAACCCGAGGTACCACTGTAGGCTGTTTCTACCTTCTTAATGACTCTGAACTTTCATGTTAAAAGGACTTACCAGTTTTGACTAGCTGAGCTATTGTAAAAAAGAAAAAGAAAAAAGAGTAACCTCAGAATGGTCGTGAGAGGGATGTAATTCAGCAAATACCTTTCAGAAGCATTCATTCAGTTTTAGGGTATAGATTCTTAAGGATATATTATTTTGGATTACTCCACCTCCCCTCCCCAACGAGACTCTGAGACTTTAAGAAACCATCTCAGAGCTGGACTGATAGAGTGACTTCTGCAATAGCGTGCTGATTCTGAGGGGTCTTGGTTTATAAGCAGCAATTTGCCAATTATTAGGTTACTGTGTAAATAATATAAAGGTGGGTTTCTGTTTGTAGAAGGGCTGAACATATGGTGCTGGGAAGACTTCAGTTACCTATGTCTGTGTCTCACTGAGATTTGGGGGGAAAGTGTGCACTAATGAAATGGCACCTTCTCTCTCATTTCCAGATGTTGCAGGAACCATTTCCTCCTTTGTGCTGTAACGTTGACCAAAGCAATCCACTGACAGGCAAAAATATTTCTTAGAGGCGTAATCTACTTAGACAAAAAAAAATATTGCGGCTTACAGCAACTTGACAGTACAAGTGTGCCCAAAATAAACAGTGGTCACAAGTAAACAAAAGACAGTGAGAGTGGACTAGAGTAGTTTGGGTTAGCAAACTAGAAGTGATATACTTATTTCCCCCTCATACCATTTTGCAAATGAAAAGTAACCTTGCAGGCTGTGATGGATAGTGGGGAGAGTTGCTGACCGGCGGGTGGTGAATAACTGGTTATGCCTTTCCCTTCCGGCCATTCCCCCCCTCCTTCAAAATCACCTCACCTAAAAAAAGGATATTGTAGAGTTGGAAAGGTTCAGAAAAGAACAACCAATCAAGGGGATGGAGAAATTACCTGGTGACGAAAGGTTATAGCAGAGTGGTCCAACCTGAACCAAAGGGCCACATGTGGCCCCTGAAGCCTTTTTGGGAGGCCCTCTGCAACATTTGACACTCCCGCAGCCCTCGCGCTGCCCTCCCAAAGCTGGGAAAGTGAGGCAGTGGGCTTGGGAAGGAGACGCGAGGGCTCTGTTGGGATCCTTGAGTCTTTCCATCTCCTTCCCAAACCATAGTCAATGCTTTTCCAGCTGTGGGAAGGTGTTTGGAGGGCTCCAGGACCCTGCCAGAGCCTTGCGACTCCTTCCCAAAGCCCACCGCCTTGCTTAGCTGAATTTGGGAAGGCAGTGTGAGGGCTGGGGGAGGCATCAAATGTTGGTCTCGCTCCCCTGCCCCCTGCGCAACAAGGCAGAGTGCAGCTTGGGTTCCATGTTGAAGTACTCTTGCCATAGCTGTCAACCTTCCCTTTTTTGTGGGAAATTCCCTTATTCCAGCGCCGTTTCCCGCTGCTATCCCGGATTGTTAGATATCCTGTAGACTGTCCCCGGGACAGGTGAGGCTGCTGATCTCTTATTTTCAAATCTGAAAGTCAACAGCTATGACTCTTGCGGCCCACTTGGTATGAAAGGTTGGACCACCTGGATTACAGTACCATCCTTTTATTGCACATTCACAGTGATTTGTGCTCATGATGCTATTGGGACAGTCATATTTGATCCCACTTCAGTACTACCATACTTTTCCGTGTATAAGACGCCCCCTATTTTGGGGGACTAAAAATTAAGAAAATGGGGGGAGATTGCCCTGCAGTTGTTGAGCTTTTTTGCGGAGGATTCACCAGAGTTGTTCAGCCTTTTTAGGGAAGGGGATTGCCGAAAATCACTCACCCACCTGGCCAACACTAAAACTTGTGCACATCGCAACAGCCTCCTAATGTCTATCCCCTCGCCGGCAGAAGCAGCTGATTGCCCACCCAGTTGCTGCTACAACACCCAACCAACACCACCCATGGCCGAAAACACCAATAACACGCTGCAGACCATCTCTGGCTCGCGGCATCAACCAATCCCATGTATAACACGACCCACAATTTTCAACATAATTTTTCAGTAAAAAACCCCTAGTCTTATACAGTGGTGCCTCACAAGACGAAATTAATTCGTTCTGCGAGTTTCTTCGTCTTGCGAATTTTTCGTCTTGCGAAGCACGGTTTCCCAAAAACCTCAAAAAAGGCTACCACACCGCGTGCTATGAGTTGCTCTTGCAAGACGTTTTCGTCTTGCGCAGCAAGCCCATAGGGAAATTCGTCTTGCAAAGCAACTCAAAAAACGAAAAACTCTTTCGTCTTGCGCATTTTTCATCTTGCGAGGCATTCGTCTTGCGAGGTACCACTGTACACAGAAAAGTATGGTATTTACACTTGCCAAAGGTTGGGGGTGGTCGCACTTACATTTCCAATCAGTGCACATCCTGTGACTTCCTGCTGAGACCCTGTAACTTTTCATACCAAAAATATTCCGGTTTGGTTTTTGTCCCTGACTGTGCACGTACAGCCCCTCTGGACAGCACTAATGTAGAAGAAGAAGAAGAGTTTGGATTTGATATCCCGCTTTATCACTACCTGAAGGAGACTCAAAGCGGCTAACCTTCTCCTTTCCCTTCCTCCCCCACAACAAACACTCTGTGAGGTGAGTGGGGCTGAGAGACTTCAGAGAAGTGTGACTGGCCCAAGGTCACCCAGCGCTGCATGTGGAGGAGCGGAGACGCGAACCCGGTTCACCAGATTACGAGTCCACCGAACAAACTCAAGCAGGATTTGGGAAGTGGGGAGAATCAGGGCCCTACATCCATACTATAGCATGCACTAGAGTTGTATTGTGTCCTCCTGTCAACTAGACGTGTACCACACAGTTGCTTCTCCTTTGATCCCCTCAACAACCCTGTGAGGTAGATTCGGCTGACTGGCCCAAGGTCTCCCATTGAGCTTCATAGCTGAGTGGGGATTTCAACCCTGGTCTCCCAGGTCCTAATCTGACACCACGCTGACAGCTGTACCACATTGGACATCCTACCCAAGGAAGGATAATTGGAACAAGCCACCTGCCTGCTTTGAGACCTTTTCTTCCTAGATCAAGGTGGAATTACGGTGTGTCAGGGGAGCAAATGTGTGTCTGAAGAAGCTGGGAGTCTGTGACCCTAGTAGATGTTGTTATTGATTTTTCTCCCGGAAGAGGAATATCAGGCATCTGAGCTCAGATGACTGAGGAATAAGCGTTCAATTTGAATCACATTAATAAAGAGGATTTGATCCTGCCTAACACAGCGTTTAGAAACAGCACGCGTGGAGGTCAGGAAGGAATTGGAGGGAATACACAAGTCATATTTCTTTTGGAAATGTGAATTGGAGATGGGGTTAAGGTAGATTTCAAAAACCAAACAGTATTTTGGCTAAGCACTGTTCCCTAGCATTTAGCACAGATTTTTAAATCTTTTAGTCAGGCTGTATCTGGAGAGCACAATCAGTTGCTGATAAATATCCAAGAAGCTTAATCATTGGGATAATTTTCTTTTAAAGCAGAGGAGGGGGGGAAAGCCGTAAGAGTTCAGATTTATTTGATCTGCAGCGTAGCATCTTGCCAAAGCAAATGTGTTTATATTTAATCAGGAGAATTTGTGGGGTGGTGGTGGGGAGAACTGGTTTTTATAAGAGCCTGGGACAATGACAGCTTCATATTTTTTGGGAAACCAAGGAATCTGGACTCTCTTCCTTTCTTTTATGTTGCTGGCTTAAGTCAGTTCCTTAAAAAAAAAAACAAAGAAAGAGAGCATTACCTCCTTAAGAGGCAATTAGTAAGTGAATGTATATGAATTAGGGACCTGTTTACTCAAGCTGTCGTGCCAGAGAGAGCTATATGGGACTTTAAAATAATAATAAGTATAATAAAAATTATTTCCTGCTCTTTTAATAAAAGTATGCAGGGAGGTGTGCAGCATAATCACAGAGCTGTATAATACAATCAATTAAAAGTACATTTTCCCCTACAAACAATAGCAGATATCATGTAATATGACCAACAGTTAACGAGTTTGAGTTCATAAGTTTATTGTACTAGCCGTAGGCCATGGCAAACTTTTATTAGGCAATGATGTTAATAAAATAAAGTACATTTCCTCCTGAAAGCACTAGCAAATATTATATAATACAACCAACAGTTAAAAACTTCATAAGTTTATTGTTCTAGCCAAAGGCCATGACAAACTTGTATTAGGCAACAATATTAATAAAATAGTATAGGACATACATCCATAATATAAAAGCCCATAATATAAAAAAATACTTTTCCAAATTCCTGAGTGTTTTTCTACTGTGCATCTCTGACAGCTCCAATTCTAATATTATTCTGTTTTTCTAAATTCCAGTTTGCCAGCATCAAACTCAAATTCAGCTTGATTTCAGATTAAACCTCTGAATCACCATAGCAATTTAAGTGGTTTTATCTAACTCCCTTTTCCTGATCCCCTGTGCATAGAGTACCATTTGGTGTGTTACGAAGCTTTTATTGTCACTTAAAAGAAAGTGAACCATTTCTCCCGGGGTGTTTTCCAAGCTATAAGTGGTGCTCATCTACGCACCATTTATACCTAGGACTGTCTTCACTAAAAATCATAATATTGGTCTTAGAGTATTTTATGGATAGGCTTCCCTGTTTACAGTTTATGCTGAACATTTCCAAGAGATTTTTGAGGCTCAATCAGGAAAGAAAGAGGAGCACTAAATCATCTGCATACATCAATTTTGAGATATTTTCCTAATTACAGTGGTACCTAGGTGCTCAAACGGCTTGGCTCCCGAACAAATTGGCTCCCGAATGCCACAAACCCGGAAGTAAGTGCTCTGGTTTGCGAACGTTTTTTGGAAGCTGAACATCCAACATGGCTTCTGCGGCTTCCACTGCTTCCAGTTGAGTGCAGGAAGCTCTTGCAGCCAATCGGAAGCCGCGCCTTGGTTTTTGAATCGTTTTGGGAGTTGAACGGACACCCAGAACAGATTAAGTTTGAGAACCAAGGTACCACTGTACTTGAGAGGGGGAGTTTGCAGTGGCTAAGTACAGCTCCAAAACATTACAATGGTACCTCGGGTTACAAACGCTTTGGGTTACAAACTCTGTTAACCCGGAAGTAGTACCTCGGCTTGCAAACTTTGCCCCAGGATGAGAACAGAAATTGCGCGGTGGTGGGCCATTAGCGAAAGCATGCCTCAGGTTAAGAACGGTTTCGGGTTAAGAATGGACCTCCAGAACAAATTAAGTTTGTAACCCGAGGTACCACTGTACAGTGGACGCTCGGGTTGCAAACGTGATCCGTGTGGGAAGGATGTTCGCAACCCACAGCACCGTGTGCGCGCATGCGCGGGTTGTGGTTTAGCGTTTCTGCACATGCGCAAATCGCAATTTAGCGCTTCTGCACATGCGTGACCGCTGAAACCTGGAAGTAACCCGTTCTGGTACTTCCGGGTTTCGGCGCATCCGTAACCCAAAAAAACGCAACCTGAAGCATCTGTAACCCAAGGTATGACTGTAATATAAAAAAAATTTAAAGAGTGGGAGCCAGAATGCAAACTTGCTTTACTCCTTGTGACGTTTTAAAAACATCAGTCATACCACCATTTAAATCTACTCTGACACTCATTTCTATATTGTGATGATTTGCTGGAAGAGCTCAAGATTTGGAGATTTGCTCATAAAAAGTTGGTGCGAGCTTGTCAGATGATTACTATATAGTGTCTCTTGACTATCGCTTCTCAATCTGTGAGATCATTTCAGTCTTTTTATACCCTGTATTTCTCTACACAGTCTAGCAGATTTGGTTTTTGGTGTGTGTTCTGTTAAAGGACATGGGGGTCACTGATATTGAAAGTGGTCGTTTTCTGTTCGTTCTAACACTTCAAAGGTGTTCACAAAAGTAAGCAATGAAGGAGAGGCTATATAATGCGATGGATGGCATTTCCATGTTTGTTCAGTTGAGCATACGACCCTTAGATATGTCTACAGGACTCCCTTGAAGGATATAGAAATTACGTTGGAATACAAATTCCAACAATTTCAGGCCCTGTGCATTATATTTCTTGTCCAGAGACCAATGTGCGGTTGGGAAAAATATCTCCCAAGCCTAAAGGTAGCCAGAGACTTTGTGAGAGCTAGAGTAAAAACATGTTACACATTAAACTGGCACAATAAAACCTAGGTGTGATACATAAAAAAGCCTGTTGAAATCAGTGTTTTCTGAATTTCTGACCAGAGAGGCACAAAAAGGGAGCCTGACAGATTTCAATTGGGAGAGGATCCCTTGAACTTGTCTCACCTCCCATTCATCTCCACAGTAACACTAATTCTAGCATCATTCATCACTCCCTCACTCCATAACTCTTTTCCCTCCCACCTGCTATTTAACTTTTTTTTCATTTGTCTCTGGATAACATTTCCAGAATTCATGTCAAGCCGGAACTAACACTTACTTGTTGGACTCGATCGTACTTGTGCTTTGTGTAGCAGCTGTGCTTCCTGAAGATGCACTGAGATTGCGCCAGCGTTTCTCATAGGAAGCATTCAACGTAAACAACACACTCGCTTTTTAAGCGCCCACGTACACACATCATCAGGGATCCAGAGCTACACCATGGCTCCTAAAGCTCTGTCTGGTTATCCACAGATACGATAATCTTTACAGTGGTACCTCGGGTTAAGTACTTAATTTGTTCCGGAGGTCCGTTCTTAACCTGAAACTGTTCTTAACCTGAAGCACCACTTTAGCTAATGGAGCCTCCTGCTGCTGCCACGCCGCCGGAGCCCGATTTCTGTTCTTATCCTGAAGCAAAGTTCTTAACCTGAAGCACTATTTCTGGGTTAGCGGAGTCTGTAACCTGAAGCGTATGTAACTCGAGGTACCACTGTATTGTCATTGTCCCATACAGAACAACGAAATTGAAAAATCTACATAAGACATTCAAAACCCAACAAGCCTGCTATCCTAGCTATCCCAACCTGGTTAGCCCCCTAAAAACTCTGGTACCCCCATTTTTAAATACAATATACTCCCATACAGACTCCTTGTAATGTGTTTAAAACCAAAATCGCATTTGGGTATAAGCTGTTTCTCAGGTGGCTAGTCCTAGTCTTTATAACCCTGTAGCTTCTTCCAGAAGGCAGATGGTATGTTTTGAAGTCGATTTCCACGGGTCTCAGGTGTTTCTCTGTATCGATGCATGCCATCAATATGCTTGAAAGAGCTGTGTTCTAGATGGATCCAAGTGAACAGGTCAGAGCTCTTGTAGAATTGTGGGGAAGAGATCCATTTCTTGAATCTTGCCTAGGGTGACTTCAGTCAAGGCACAGCCTTATCACTATCCACAATATCCACTATCCCTTTGATACCAAACTCAGGTGGTATCACCTGTCAATAAAAGACATTTGGTGGAGACCACCACTGTGTTTCTTTGCGTCAGTGTCCTAGGCATTCCTCCTGATTGGCTAGAGGTGAACCCAGCCCAGTGAAATGGACAGTGGGCAGCTTCCAGGGAAGGCAGGTGATTTTGCAGTGACTTTTATTTTGGGAATGACTGAATGTTCCCACAAAGCCATTCATACCAGAATTACATAACCCAGCAGAGGCGGACTGGAAGGCGTAAGAGCTACAGCCGGAAATCACAAAGAGATGCAACGGGTAGCCTACCCTGAGTTGGAGTGTTTTAAGTTTGCATGAACAACTTTAATGGTTCATGACATACAGTTGGAATTATTGTTCTGGTAGCTGTTGACTCCTAAACCTGAAGGAGTGACTCCACTGCCATTGTTCTGCCCGGACACTGAGATCCAACACCTAGGGCAGCAACCTTTTTCAGCTGTGGGCCAGTCCACCATCCCTCAGACCATGTGGTGGGCCGAATTATATTTTGGAAAAAAATAATAATGAACGAATTCCTATGCCCCACAAATAACCCAGAGATGCATTTTAAATAAAAGCCCACATTCTACTCATGTAAAAACACCAGGCAGCCCCCCCCAAATAACTCAGAGTTGCATTTTAAATAAAAGGACACATTCTACTCATATAAAAACATGCTGATTCCCAGACCGTCCGCGGGCCGAATTTAGAAGGTGATTGGGCCAGATCTGATCCCCGACCCCTAGGTTGCCTACCCCTGACCTAGGGCCTTCTGACTATTCCCACATTGAGAAGTGAGATTACAGGGAACCAGGCAGAGGGCCTTCTCGGTAGTGGCGCCCACCCTGTGGAACACCCATTCATGTTGAGGAGATGAGTAATTATATAACATTTAGAAAACATTTGGAGGCAGCCCCGTATAGGGAAGCTTTTTAAGGTTTAATGTTTTACCATATTTTTATATATACTGGAAGCCGCCCAAAGTAGCTGGGGCAGCCCAGTCAGATGGGCGGGGTACAAATAATAAATTATTATTGTTATTACCCAAGTGAGCCATAAGCAGAAGTTGTGTTTGCAGATATAAAATCTTAACTAGTGGGTTTCTAACTGTGTTAACAATTGAATTTTTACTTCCTTATGTTAAGAGTGTGGCTTAAGGATGCAGTTTGTGGCTGTGGCGAGTTTATTCATGGTCCTCATTAGATTGAAAGACAAGTATAAACCAGTGGGGATCTTAAGTGGAGGGGCTCATTCTGACTATATTTGCCAAATGAAAAGCCCGGCTGAAGGGGGTCCCTAATGACCTCAACTGAAATTCGGAATCTGAAAGCTGCTTAACTTGACATATCTATTGGCCCATTAGCCATTGATTTTAGTGGGATTAAGACTTCAATTCTAAAGGCCACAGTCCTCAGTCCACTCAATCAGGAAAATACCCACTGGCCAATGTCTGCAGAACTGCTTGTTTAAGAGATTTCAGGAATGCAATTCAACTATCATCAAGGCCTCCGTTTTTTAAGTGGCTTAATTGTTCATAATTTAATTATTAGATGATGTGAGAGTTGCATTCTTACTCCCGTAGGCCTAAATGGAATTATGCTGAAATAATTGTTGGAATGCCATTTTAAATGGCTTGGGGAGCCAAGTTTCAAACGAAGAAAGTGACAGCTTTTGGAAAGCTGAATTATTGCTTGGCTTGGTAGTCTTATTAAAGCTGTGGTGCTTTTAATTATTATTGTTACACAGGATGTGTAGCACTCTCAGCTGGAAGTGATTCAGATACATCAAGGGGGTCACCAGTGGCTGCCATAACAGTGTGGCATAACATAAAAACCTCTGACAGGCATTATCTTAAGACTCTTAAAATGGGCCATTTTAAATATTTAGCGGTATGAATATTTAGCATTCTTGGGCTGAAGGCAAGAACCAGCAATGGGAGGGGATTGTTCATCCCACCACTCAACCCATGTAGACCAAGCTTCCTCAAACTCGGCCCTCCAGATGTTTTGAGACTACAGTTCCCATCAACCCTGACCACTGGTCCTGCTAGCTAGGGATCATGGGAGTTGTAGGCCAAAAAAACATCTGGAGGTCCAAGGTTGAGGAAGCCTGATGTAGAATCTCTGCTTAGCCTGCTACTGGCTCTGACCTCAGCTGTGAAGGAAGATGCCAACTTGCTGCCTTCCAGATGTTTTGGCTCACATCTCCTTTCAGCCCCCAGACAGCATGCCCATCTGGATCGTACATGGCTGTTGAAGGCTGCTGTGTTGTCTTTGCTGGCACAGCTGCAAATTTCAGCTTGGTTGTTGTAGCACTGTGGAGCAGCCACAAGGCAACGGAGATCTGATTTTATTTTTGTCGTACCACTTGGAAGAGTAAGGAGGGATTCATCACAAATCTTGGTTTGGGAAACAGTAAGCAGAATGCTAAAATATGTGTACTGCTTTTATGAAATGTATTGTATTCAGTCTCGTAGGCTCAAACTGGTGGAACTCCCAACTGATATGAGACAGGCACCCTCCTTGCTGAACTCCAGCCTTCGTTGGGAGAGGCACGCCTTTAAGTATTTGGGTACTGAGCCATTTAGGTTTATACTAAGAGCCATTATGGTGCTGGAGGAGACTCTTGAGAGTCCCATGGACTGCAAGAAGATCAAACCTCTCTATTCTGAAGGAAATCAGCCCTGAGTGCTCACTGGAAGGACAGATCGTGAAGCTGAGACTCCAATACTTTGGCCACCTCAGGAGAAGAGAAGACTCCCTGGAAAAGACCCTGATGTTGGGAAAGATGGAGGGCACAAGGAGAAGGGGACGGCAGAGGACGAGATGGTTGGACAGTGTTCTCGAAGCTACCAGCATGAGTTTGACCAAACTGCGGGAGGCAGTGGAAGACAGGAGTGCCTGGCGTGCTCTGGTCCATGGGGTCATGAAGAGTCGGACATGACTAAATGACTAAACAACAACAAACAAGAGCCAGTGTGGTGTAGTGGTTAAGAGTCTTGTAATCTGGGGAACCGGGTTCGCATCTCCGCTCCTCCACATGCAGCTGCTGGGTGACCTTGGGCTAGTCACACTTCTTTGAAGTCTCTCAGCCCCGCATTATACAAGCCCATTGAGTTGTCCAGCTCAACGGTGCAAATAACCCCCTCCTGTTGTTGTACCTAGGAACCGGTGGAGCTGCCAGTTTCCGTTTCTCTCTGTTTCTCATGTTCCCTGTTTTAAGTTTTGGTTCGCATATTATTTTGGCAAGTGTGAATTAGGTAATTTGGCCTTCATTGCAAATTGAATATTGAATTTCTGAATAAAGTTTCTCCTTTTGGAGGTTACTGCCCACACACTTTGGCTGCGCTTGCTGGTGGTGTGGTGGCTCCTCTGTAAAACCGCTCTAAACAGCTTGTAGCAGAGTTTCTTCCTGGCGGCAGATGACAAGAGGCTATGGGACTTGTGCAAAATACTCAGTCAAGAGTTACTTTATTTCCTGGCTGGTTCACAAGCATTTTAGTTGTGACTATATACAAAACTGGGACGCGGGTGGCACTGTGGTCTAAACCACTGAGCCAGGGCTTGCCGATCAGAAGGTTGGCAGTTTGAATCCCCTCAACAGGTTGAGCTCCCGTTACTCGGTCCCAGCTCCTGCCAACCTAGCAGTTTGAAAGCATGCCATAAAGTGCAAGTAGATAAATAGGCACCACTCCGGCGGGAAGGTAAATGGTGTTTCTGTGCGCTGCTCTGGTTTCACCAGAAGTGGTTTAGTCATGCTGGACACATGACCCAGAAAACTGTCTGCGCACAAACGCCGGCTCCCTCGGCCTGTAAAGCGAGATGAGCGCTGCAACCCCAGAGCCATCCGCAACTGGACTTAACTGTCAGGGGTCCTTTACCTTTATATACAAAACTATTTACATACACCTTTCCACCACAGCATAAACTCACTGCGTGTGGATACTCTTTCCACGTGCAGGCAACTTCGTCTTTTTATTTTCATCCCCAGCTGTAACCAATCAGCCTAGATTGTCACTCCTAACTATTAAAGAAAACTTCTTTAAAGCTAAAAGCACCTTTTTCTGTTTCTTTGCAGAATGACTTCCTAACATCTCCTCCATCCCTAGTTGTACCCTAGCAGCTGGTATTCAGAGACATAAGAGCTGAAAAAACAATGCACAAAAGTTTTGTAAAGGGGTGGGGTGGGGGGAACTGAGTGGATAGTGGTTTGTTTTAAGACTACCTAAATGTCCAAGAAGAGATTAGTCCCAGGATCCTTCTGGCTCACTTTCTTGACTGCTCTGTAGCACCAGCTCTCCCAAATCTTATTATTATTTCTGTTCTCATTATATCTGCTGGCCTGCCTGCTGCCTTTCATAATAACAGCTGGTGATAAGGCACGACAGCTTCCTGCAACAACCTTGTGGTAGAATTCTTGAAATGTGAAAACGGACTTCTGTGCAGCGGTTATATTTGTCCCCTGGGGCGGGAAGCGTGCTGTGGCAATCTATCAGACACCCCTCCCAAAGGCATTTCAAATGTAAAGAATCCATCAAGTCATCCTCTCTTTTGGTGGTATCTGACTGGACTTGCAATTCACGTTAAATCTGACAAACTTGTGCTTGCAAGTGAATGAGAAAGTGACTGTCTCTTTAAAGTATTGCTCATGCTTATGTAATTCTGAGATGCGTAGTTTTGTGTTTTTTCCCCTTGCAGAAACTTAATGCTTCCTCCACCAGGACCTACTTTCCACATTTCTAACAACCCCTCTCCTGATTTGTTCCTGATCAGGGTCGATAAAAACCAATGACTTAAAAAAAATAATAATAATGGATTTTTAAAAATTAAAATTGGATTTTTTTAAAAAAATTTAAATTGGATTTTTAAAATAAAATGCCTTTGGAGCAAAAATCTTTCTAAAGATTTTTTTTTTAAACTTACATTATAGTTCAAATGCTATGCAAGAGGTCATGCAAAACCTATTCTCTGCCACTAAGCTACAGTCTCTCCCCGTAAGACAAACCAAAAACACTGGTTTGGTGGAGAGAGAGGCGTTGCCCTCCTAATTTTTTTGTTTGTTTTTTTAAAAAAACTATAGTAAACTAGATCTGAACAATCAAGGCTGTTTGGTTTAGCCCTAACGGGAAGAGAGTGTTATGCCAGAGGGTTACTGGGGAAAAGTAGAAACATCCGGGAGGGAGGGGAGGATTACTGGGAGGGTAAAGAAAGGGCTGGGTTGTAGGTTCTGTGGAATAATTCTCTTCCTAAGCAGAAAGGTGCTTCATAGCAGAAGATCAAATACAAGACAAGTAATGTAGAGCGGTACATTATGCGCACAGAGAGCTCACTGAGCTCATTTATAAAAACAGCCAGGTAATAGCCTGGTTTAAGGTGAGGCCTTTGATGAAGGCTGTGTGTGCTTGTGTTTTTCTGCGTGTGCTTTGCTCCCCTAAGAGGAGAAATTCACACCTCTTTCCGAATTCTTAACTTTTTAAAAGAAGTCTCTCAATTTCAGCTTTTCTCAGTTTCCTTTCCAGTCTTTAAGCTTGGTTCACCCAATTGTGAATCCTGCCCCTTGAAAATATATATATGCATATTTTCCTTGAAAATCCATATGCATTTTCCTGCACAATAGGTATCTTTGTGCACAATTTTCTTGAGTACAGTCATACCTCAGGTTACAGACGCTTCAGGTTGTGTTTTTTCAGGTTATGGACCTCTCGAAACCTGGAAGTACTGGAACAGGTTACTTCGGGTTTCGGGGGTTGTGCATGCACAGAAGCGCTAAATCACGCTTTGTGCATGCGCAGACGCCGCTGCAGGTTGCGAACGCTGTGGGTTGCGAACGTGCATCCCGCATGATCCACTGTATAATAATAATAATAATAATAATAATAATAATAATAATAATTTATTTATATCCCGCCCTCCCCAGCCGAAGCCGGGCTCAGAGTGGCTAACAACAATAAAAGTAACACAGCATTCTAAAATCAATTCATTTTAAAATCAGTTCAAAATCAAATTAATGGCAACCATTGGGCTAGAGTTACCAAAGGACTGTGCCTTGGCCTAAGGCCTGGTGGAACGGCTGGTGGAACAACAATTTTACAAGCAATTTCCCTCTCGTATATTGCATTTCTGTATGTTGTTTTCACTAATATACACATTGATGTTTCTGTTGTATGATTGGAGAGTTGCAGCACAAGGTGGGGGGAAAGCGTGGGTTTCAAAGGAGAGCTGTGTTTCAGTTTGCATATTGATCTAGGAAGGGCAAATCTGCATAAAAATATGAGCAAAATCGACTTCTCCCCATCTTCTAACTGTGCCACCATCTTGCCCATTTATTTGTTGGCTTGGCAAGTCTTAGCATTTCCTGCTTTTGGCACTCTCTTCTGTTCACCTTTTGTCTGTCTCTCCACACCCCCCCCCCCCGAACGAATGCTCGAAGCACTACATACCAATGCTGCCTCTGTGGTTTTCTGGAGAGAACAAAGGCGGCGGGAGCCAAGTATGGCCTGGATCCATTTGTGTCTTGAACTGGTTGACTCTGGGCATGTTGTCAGGTGCCCTTGTACTTCCGCAAACCAAAGTAAGAATTGGGCAAAACAGAAGAAACTCTTGAGAACCTAAGGCTAGATCTGAACAGCTTTCCTGGGAAAATTGCCATATCCTAATTAGTTTATGTGGCAACTTATTTTCCAAATCTTCTGTTGGATTAAGGCTGTACCCAGACAGCAGTTTCACTCATTTACTTATTTGTCTCATTTTTACTGACCTCACTCTTGGAGGAACCCTGGAGTACTCCACAGATAATTGCGGTCCACTAGGTCAAATGAAGGACGCGGGTGGTGCTGTGGGTTAAACCACAGAGCCTAGGACTTGCCGATCAGAAGGTTGGCGGTTCGAATCCCCGCGCCGGGATGAGCTCCTGTTGCTCGTTCCCAGCTCCTGCCCACCTAGCAGTTCGAAAACACGTCAAAGTACAAGTAGATAAATAGGTACCACTCCGGCGGGAAGGGAAACGGTGTTTCCGTGCGCTGCTCTGGTTCACCAGAAGCAGCTTAGTCATGCTGGCCATGTGACCCGGAAGCTGTTCTCCGGCTCCCTCGGCCAATAAAGCGAGATGAGCGCCACAACCCCAGAGTCGGCCATGACTGAACCTAATGGTCAGGGGTCCCTTTACCTTACCATTAGATCAAATGAGACATTGCCCCACCCACTTCAGTCTTCCTGCAGCCAACCTTTGCCTCTCTCCCTTCTTTCTTACAGCCAGTTCAGAAAGTAGCACTGCCTTCCAGCTTCCTCCCCTTTAGTCTCAGTCTTGACCCCTTGCAGAATTCAGCTGGGGGGAGCAGGGCCCAAAATTAGAAATACAGTGGTACCTCAGGTTACAGACGCTTCAGGTTACAGACTCCGCTAACCCAGAAATATTACCTCGGGTTAAGAACTTTGATGAGGATGAGAACAGAAATCGTGCTCCGGCAGCGCAGTGGCAGCAGGAGGCCCCATTAGCTAAAGTGGTGCTTCAGGTTAAGAACAGTTTCAGGTTAAGAACGGACCTCCAGAACGAATTAAGTTCTTAACCTGAGGTACCACTGTTAGTTGGCTCTGGTTCTGTCTACTTCTCATCCTGCCCTTCTGTCTTGCCAGTTCCAGTGGGCACCAGTCACGAATGCCACTAATGTCTTAGCCACACTCTTTGATTCTCTTACAACATTCCTAGCTCGGATGTTTTGCATGAGTGGAAGCCTACAAGTTCAGTGACAATTACTCAAAATAAAATAAATCAAGTGTTCCGTGAGTTCTGCTCCAGTAACTTCTTCAAGTTGGTTTCGTGGTGCATTAACCTGTTTTTAAAACAAATAAATAAAAGGGTTGAATTCTAAAGCATTGTTTTGGCTCTTATATCACAGATTAAAAGACATCCTCTGGTTATTTATATATAAATATGAAACAATTACGATCCAGTCATCCAGAGAAGCTGGTTGAAGGCATGTTATGAAACATGGGTGAACCTTGGAAATAACCTTTAATGCTAAAATTATGGCAACAGCTGGAAATTTACCTGTAGATGTCAGTGTAATTAGGCAGCTTGAAATTACAATAATAGCCCAATACATAAACTATTTGTTTTTACTTTTTGATGGAGGTGATCATTGTGTTTGTGAATTTGTTTTTATATATATATAGTTGAACAGCTTTATAGCTGTACCTTGCATTGAGATCAAATGATGTATGCTTTTATTTTATTTTCAGAAATAAATGATATTTTTAGGGGAGTGGTTTGGAGGGTAAGGATATAAAATGCCGGTTTCAAATTTTACCTTCTCCATGAATGGTGTCAAGTGGCTCAGTCTAGACAAGCTCCTTATCCCCTGGGCAACCTTGCTGTGCTATGGTGAGGTGATTTTGTGTGAAGTACATCAGAAAAAAATGCCTATATACATTAGGACTGAGGAAACATTTGTAGTCCAAGGGCCACATTTCCTTTAAGGCAGCACTCTGGGGGCCAGATGCCAGCGTGTTGGGGGCTGGTTGAGTTAGGATGAGAATGATCCTGGGGTTGTGGGGGACCAGGATGAATAAAAATCAATGATTATTTTTTTTTTAAAAAATAAATTTTAAAATTGGATTTTTAAAAAATTTAAATCAGATTTTTAAAATAAAATGCTTTTGGAGGAAAAATCTTTCTAAAGATCTGTTTGAGTTACATTATAGTCCAAAGGCTATTCATCAGGCAATAAGGATTTGTTTCAAGTTTTTCATGTGTGCTAAAACTCAGTCTGAGTTTTGTTTTTTAAAAAGTTTAACCACATCAGTTAACAAACGTGGATACATATGCTATAATGTTACTGCTTTAGTTAAACAAGTTGTTTAAATTGTTATTAAGGAAATGATTGTTTTTCTCCTTCCCATAAAGTACAGCAGAAAAGTTGCCCAAATATAAACAGTTACCTCAGGGGTGTCAAACTCAAATTCATCGGGGGCCGCATCAGCAGTTTGGTCACCCCCAAAGGGCCGGTTGTATCTATAGGACTCAATATGTGCTCAATATAAAAACAAGTGAAGGTTTCCTGAATGCATGTAAAGTGGAGGTTTCCTGTGTAGAACGGCCAGCGCCGCTAAAGGGCAGATGTTCTCTGGCTTGTAGGCTGCCGCGCATGCGCTGAAGAGGCGGCTTTCTTGTGTCAAAAAAAGAAGAAGCGAGAATAAAAGGTGAAGGCTGGCGGCCACCGGTGGCTACACGGGCCATATGACAAGGTCTGGCGGGCCGGATTTGGCCCGCGGGCCTTGTGTTTGACACCCGTGAGTTAGCTTATTAAACCACACAATAATTTCATAATTATCTCTCTATGCATTTCTAATAGTATAAGCAAATCAGTAGTTTTTGACAAAACTGTAAAAGCTATTCTGAAAATTTATTATTCCAAAAATGAAACCTTCCTCTGTTTGTAAATATTAAGACTATACCAGCAAGAATGAGTCTTTCTGTTAAAAAGAAAGAAAGATTTAAGTCAAGTCTTACTGACTAGTGATTTAAGTCAAGTCTTACTGACTAGTGATTTAAGTCAAGTCTTACTGACTGGTGATTTAAGTCAAGTCTTA
>JAXCMG010000021.1:13147226-13169276 GCA_034642415.1 Podarcis siculus
CTTACTGACTGGTGATTTTAGTCAAGTCTTACTGACTGGTGATTTAAGTCAAGTCTTACTGACTAGTGATTTAAGTCAAGTAAAGTCTTACTGACTAGTGATTTAAATCAAGTCTTACTGACTAGTGATTTTAATCAAATCCACCCTGTAGGGGACCCACAAGAAATGAGGGAATCAGCCATCAGAGATCCAAGGGGAGGACGTGTAATCCTGGAGGGGAAGTTTCTCCAATCTTTTCCCATGCCGAGCCCCTCTGCCTCCTCAGTTCCTGCTGGATCCTCCTGTTCCGTAGAAACCCCTCGTGAGCAAACATGCCCCGAGGCAGCTGGTGGCTGGCCAAGGGTTCTTGGACTCCACATAGGGGGAGGCTACTCTCTTTGCAAGAGCAGGAGATGCCCATTCCATCTCCCAGGTCCAGCAGGGGCCAGAAGAGAAGAGCAACAGAGGCTGCAGCCTGTGTTGGTGAAGCAAAGCACCTGCAGAAATGTCCCCGTTTCCCCTCCATCATTCAGCCCATTCCCTACTTAAGTCAGAGAAGGAGAGAGCTAAGGGTCGGGTCAACTTCTATGGCTCTGAGCTAGCTAGGAAGTCTGCATTGTGTAGTAATGAATAGGAGATCAGCAATGTGGAGGATTGCCTAAAGTGCCGTATTTTCCCGTATATAAGACTAGGTATTTTCACCAAAAGAATAGGTTTAAAATTGGGGCTTGTCTTATACATGTGTAGTGCTGAGGGGTGTTTTCTTAATTTGGAGTCTCCCCAAAATAGGTAAAGGGACTCCTGACCATTATGTCCAATCGTGGCCGACTCTGGGGTTGCAGCGCTCATCTTGCTTTATTGGCCGAGGGAGCCGGCGTACAGCTTCTGGGTCATGTAGCCAGCATGACTAAGCCACTTCTGGCGAACCAGAGCAGCGCACGGAAATTCTGTTTACCTTCCCGCTGGAGCGGTACCTATTTATCTACTTGCACTTTGACGTGCTTTCGAACTTATAGGTTGGCAGGAGCAGGGACCGAGCAACGGGAGCTCACCCCGTCGCGGGGATTCGAACCGCCGACCTTCTGATTGGCAAGTCCTAGGCTCAGTGGTTTAACCCACAGCGCCACCTGCGTCCCTTCCCCCAAAATAGGGGGTGTCTTATACACGGGGACGTCTTATACATGGGAAAACCTTAGGGGCTTGTGCATCGCAGTAGCCTAACAAAAAACTTTGGAAAGGAACTTTTGCCTACTGTTTCGGGGAACTGAGAGTCTGGACTCAGTAGTGGTGGGCAGGCTCTGACAAAAGTGAGTGTGAAGCAATGAATGTTAATTTTCTTGGAGGACTCTATCTTCCACCCAGGCCAGGAAGAGCCATTAGCAGAGTTCAAGCATACCTGGAAGACCTGCTCTCTGCCTTGCAGACCTTTTCCCACCCTGACTGACTCCAGCTACAAAAGCTTGAGGCTGCGGGACTGACTCTTGGGCTGGGGTTTTGTTTAGGGGTTTTTGTTGTGGGGCTTGTTGCTGTTGATTGGTACAATTCTCCCCCCCCCATCTTTATTTTTGCTGAAGCAAAAAGAAAAGAAAGATGCCCATTCGTGCCATCTGTGACACGGGTGGCATGCCATGAGAAAACATGGTGTGAATCAGTCTCCTTGAAGTGTCCCCAAAAGTCAAATTTCCTGGGCAAAAGACTGAACAACACGGGAAAGGGCTGTGACCCTGTTATAGGAAAAAGCTTATTTTTCTGCCTCGCCCTGAATGTAAAAAGGCATTTTTCACGAAGGTCCGATCTGGTACATGATTGACATTTAATAACAGAAAGAAACCGGTGGAAAGATTTTGGGACACCTTGCAAGGAGTTAATTAACTCTCATGCCACAGGGGAAAAGTCTCTTCCCATTCAGTGCTGTTGCCTTTGCTAAAAAGGGTGATTTTACATTACACATACTTCTGTAAATCAAGAAAATCTTTAATAATAAAAAATGGGGAAAAAATAAATAAAACTCTACTAGACTGCACCATTAGCTAATCCATTGCAATTATCAGTTTTTATCTTTAACTTTTTACAGCTTCTTTTGTACATTACCATGCATGCAAACTACCTAACGTAAGTAGTAATAAAGCTGCTAATCGTAATCTTAATATAATTAAGCCTGATGTTCAATTAAAACTGCCCACTATGCTAAGCACAATGCCAGAAAAGACGATAGTAGATTATCTATCTTGCCAACATCCCTATTATACCACCTTCCTATCCCTGCTGGACAATAGTGTTTCAGTGGTTTGCAACCATCTTTCAGTGGTTTGGAAAGCCTTGACCAGCAATGATATTCCATGGATATTTTTTAACCTGATGGTTGCTGAATTACAATCTTTGTAAAATAAATACAATTTTTTTTGGGGGGGAGGGTGATTTTGAAAGGAAATGCAAAAAGGAATTCTCTTTCAGCTAATTCTAACAGAGTCTATTAGCAGTGCGCCCTTGCCCTGCTGGAAAGGGGTTGCACTTGGACTTCTCTGGAAATGCAGCCACTGAAGTTATTTTAATTAAAGCTTGTCTGTTGATACTCGTTTATTCCCAGTGGGGGGTTATTGGCTGAACCGACGGTGCTGCTTGCTTTAGATGTGATACTGGATTTGAGAATTAATTAGGACAAGGTTGCGGACTCCTGCTTGCAACTTGCACGTGCTGGAGTTATCACGGACTCTCACAATCGAGGCCTTTTCCGCCAATCACATTGATATGAGGAAGTGCAAATACATATAAGAAAGTCAAGATAGCAGGACCAGTTTTATAAAGGCCTTTGCTTCTTTGGGGAGAGTCTTGGCCATCAAAATCCCTGTAGGCAGTGTACGCCCACACTCTGCTTATACGAGAAGCCTAGGAGCCGGGCTCATAATTGTAGTCAAACCCTGAAGTAGGAGTGACTTGGACGGGAGTGAGACCTAAGGGGAAATAGCAAGAATGAGGCATGAGGAATAGAGCCAGGATCTCAAGGCAATAAACAAGGCAGATATCCAGCATTCAGCGTTTACTCAAGCGGAGAATTGCTGCTGCAATGAACAGGCAGCCTCATGCCTGCAGCTGAGGCCTTATATAAAGCTCCTGGGTCATTCGGGGTTGGTGAGTAGTGCAGCCAAGCAGAACTCTGTGGGTGGAGTAAGCGAAGCCACTTAAGGGTTGAGCCCTACTGGCTTCATCACTGCTGAGCAAGGCTTTGAGCCTTGGATCTCCCACAAGCCGCTGGGTTCAAAATGTCCTCCCCTGGCCTGGGGATGGGCTCAGTAAGTGCTGAACTCAGAACAACAGAATAAATAATTCTGCTACTTTTAGATCCCACCTCCAGCTGCCTTTCCCAAATTCTTGCTGTTTTTGTACTGCTCTGCAGTGTACCCACAAATCCTTTGTGGGGAGCGGGCAGGGCTTTGCAGGTACCAACTTAGTAGATTTATTTTATTATTATAAAAAAACATGCAGTGGATCTATGTTTTAAGGAAGCAGCTGAGGTCAGACATTTTCCCAGTACAGTGGTACCTCAGGTTACAGATGCTTCAGGTTACAGACTCCGCTAGCCCAGAAATAGTACCTCAGGTTAAGAACTTTGCTTCAGGATGAGAACAGAAATCGCGTGGCAGCGGCGCAGCGGCCATGGGAGGCCCCATTAGCTAAAGTGGTACCTCAGGTTAAGAACAGTTTCAGGTAAAGAACGGACCTCCGGAACGAATTAAGTTCTTAACCTGAGGTACCACTGTATAGGCACTCCCCCTCCCCCCAATGCACGAGCACATATACATGTGGCACAGGGAAATAAATATTGATTGGCTGCTCCTATCTGTGGCTCAGATCCCCACTCCTGGCACTGTGGGGGGGTGTGTACACCCACATACCCATTAACAAAATGAAGGACATCGTCCTCTTTCTATGCTCTATGGAAGCATGCAGATGGGGACAGGTCTACCCTTGCTGTAAGTTGCTTACATACTGTCTTCTCTTGTATATTATTTACTGCAAAGCTCGAAGACTACGCTCTTTAGCGACTAAATGTCTGATTACCGGAATGACACCCGAGCACTGAACCACTGGTGTATCACAGGTGGACTCTTTATTACTGCATTTGCAATTGTTCAAGATGACATCTAATTTGGAAAGGGAAGAAATGAGCACTGAGCCACTGATATATTTACAAGTGCTCTCTTTATTTACTGCATTTGCAGTTGTTTAAGTAAGATAAAACCTATTTGGGAAAGAAACTACTTTTGCCATTTTTATGGACATTTATGGTTTGTTTTGAAGATAGTTGCCTAAGTGATATTGTCTTATGTCGATAGAGATAAGCAGGGGGAAGGGACCGGAACATATGGGATTGGCATCTGTCTGCTGTGCTGCTGGGTCCTAAAGCAGCTCTTGGCACCCTAGAGGATAGGTGCCCCAGTGCGCCACTAGCTGCACAGCCCCGGGCCAGTGGGAGAGGCGCAAATCCATCTCCTAACAAGGTGGGTTTGGGGCACGGAAGAGAAGAGGGGTTGTGGGGAGGGGGTGTGAGTAGCTGAGCCGATTGGGGAGGCTGAGGGCAATGAGAGCTGCTGGGACAAAGCAGAGAGTGGAGGAGGAAATCAAAAAAGTGAACAACTACTGCCCAGAAGTCACTCGGGGCTGCTGTCCAGGAGAGACTGGAGGGAAGGCTTGGGGCAGCAGCCCTAGCAGTGTACCTGAGTCTCTCCCTCCCTCCCTCCTCATCCTGCATCTTCCTCGTTCAAGTGGCGTGCTCCCCACTTTACGAAATTTCACTTACATGCGCAGAGGCCCAGAACGTGACCTCTGCATAAGTGGGGGAATGCCTGTATATAGATCAGTGGTTCCCAAAGTGGATGGTAGCACCCCTAGGGGGGATTACCTATGGGGGATGCAAAGAAGCAAGGGGTGAACATTGGGGGGCGCGCTGGAAGTGTAAATGACTTGAAAAGCTAGTATAGTGGATCAAGTTCATCAGTTTTGTTGAAGTGATTGTTTAAAATGCGTTCTGAATAAATGTGCACTTGCTTGAATTTTTATTGTGTTATTTTCTTCCTTAGTAGTTTGTGCAAAGCACCATTCTGAATAATGCTATTTATAGGGTAGGGGGCACCGGGGATGAGTTTATGCAACCACAGGGGGCGTGGTACAAAAAAGTTTGGGAACCGCAGTCGATTAGTTGCCGGGGGGGGGGGGGACACACCTGTGGGCCCAGTCACTCTGCATCTGAGTCTGCAAGCCTCCCTAGCTCACTTGTCCAAAAACCTAAATTCTGTTCTACCCCTAGAGTGTGACCTCCTTATTTCCACTTCAATTTGTTTCTCTTTATTGCAGCCCATCCTTCACAGTTGGATTTGGCAGTATATGACTCCATTGTGATTCCACATTAGTAAATTTTATGTGTAGATCCCTGTTTCCACTCCTTAGGTCGCTACCAAAGTATAAGAAGGGCCCCAGGATTGCTCCTCAAGGAACTCTACCGGTTGCTTCATTGCGGTTTTGTCTTTCAACACTGCTATTTGTCTTCTTTCCTTCTAACCTTCTCTATTCCCTAATTCCCAGTGTCTGTATCAATGCCCATCTTTTTTCTGTTTTCTCATACTATCAGGTGCTCTGTGGAAGTTTGGACTAAGAACACAGTTTCAGTAGTTCTGTCATCTGTTTCAGCGTATATTGAAGCATGGTGCAGAGATGAGTAAACATAAGCAGTATGTTCCATTTGCCTTAGAAGCACCGTTGACTGGCTGAAACATCTTCAGATACACGAATTCTAAAGTAGCAGCATTGGCATGTCATATAATTGTTTTGTTTTGTTTTATGGACCTAGAAGTATCTTAGTTTGCCATCTCTGTGTTGAATTGACTGCTGTCTAATTGGTGCTGTGCCATCAGATGAAAAATATGATAAATGGTTATTGCCTACTGACAAGGATATGTCAAGGACAGCATCCATCACAATTTCAAACTCTTGTAAATAATCCTGAAAATTCTGCAAAGAGAAAAATATACAGTGGTACCTTGGTTTACAAACTTAATCCGCTCTGGAAATCTGTTCTTAAACCAAAGCGTTCTTAAACCAAGGTGTGCTTTCCCACAGCAGTGGGGGACTCAATTTACAAATGGAACAATCTCAACAGGAAGTGAAACATGTTCTTATTCCAAGGCATAGTTCACCAACCAAAACACCTACTTCCGGGTTTTGCAGCTTTCCTAATCCATGAATTCTGATTCATAGTACAGTGGTACCTTGGTTTAAGAACAGCTTAGTTTTTGAATTTGTTCATAAACTACCATATTTTTCACCCTATAGGATGCACCATCCCATAAGGCGCACCTAGTTTTTTGGGGGGGAAATAAAGGAAAAAAAATTATTTCCCCCCCAAGAACAGGCAACTCTCTGCCTTGCGGAGAGCTGCGCGAAGCCTGGAGAGTGAGAAGGGTCGGCGAAAGCCTGCATTCGCCCCATAGGACGCACCCACATTTCCCCTTCATTTTTGGAGGGGAGAAAGTGCATCCTATAGGGCGAAAAATACGGTAAGCTGTTCCTAAACAAAGGTACCACTGTACTATGAATCAGAAAGAAAGAAAGGGATAAAATAAGTGTGCCTGGATAACCTTCCCTGGCTTGGTATCCTCTAGATATTGTTGGACTACAACTCCCATCACCCCTTGCTGGCAAAGGCTGATGGGAGCTTTAGTCCAACGACATCTGGACGATACCAGGTTGGAAAGACTGCTCTTTGTGAATGTTTGTTGAATGCTATGCTATGCTTTTGCACTTGCTCCAAACGATATTTCACCCTCAGTAGTGTTTAGTAGGCTGCTGCTGTTATAAAATTTAATTTTTGCTCTCTCTTCCCATATTTTATTGGGTGCTTAATATCCAGGCCAGTAAAGATTGCAAAACTCTTTCCATTCTAACAGTTAACCTCTTGGGTTGAAATTTTCCATACTTCTGGACTGAATTCAGATTGCTGTAACTGAATGCAATCCAGAGCTATTAAAACAAACGGGAGTTCTGCCACATTGGCTTCAATGGGATCAGGGTTGTTTGCATCAGTAGGCTGCTGTTTTGCCCAGCGATGGATAACTTTTCTCAACTTGATGTCAGTGACATTATTTTATCATTTATAGTGTTCTGCTTCTCTGCTTTAAAGCACTAGCATAGTTTGTAATAAATCTGTAATGGTCTATAATGTCTTGAATATTTTAAATGTGGATTAATGATAGAGTGGATGAAAGCAATTTACAGTATTAATTGTCTCAATCTCATATTGGGTCCCAATGTTATACAGTTATTTGCTGAGATGTGGTAGATTCATTGCAGCTGTTGGGGGTGGGGTGAAATCTGGAATAAGACTGCAGTGTGAGGGAGGGAGGGTTTAATCTGGATCAGGACCATGTTGAGGACAAATGTTTACATTTCTTCCTCCCCTCACCCATGCTGTGGTCCTGATCAGGACTGTGCCTGCATAGCATAACAGCATCATTATGCAAATCATTAAAAATTGCATCGTTTGTTCCTAAATCATTTCCTTCATACAGTATATTTATACTTTTATTGACAGTATTGTACAGTACTTACCTACCCTAGTGTTGCAAGCTTGGAAGCCAACGCTTCTCTCAGGAAGCATTCACGTAAGGGCTAACATTAGGATTTATTCAGAATGTCATGCAAGTATTCCCACAGGCTTTGTAATAGGAGAATACAACTCCTATTTTTCACCCCGGGACCACTGTGCCAAGTTGAAGACCTGAGCTCTTCCAGAAGACCTATTTGTTGAGCATTTATCCTGATCGCATGGGAAGAAAAGGGTTCCTTTAATCGTAGTAGAGCACAGAAAATTCTTTACCTCTCTTGCTCTTCCCCTTTCTGCCCTTCATGCTCTCTGTTTTTGCTCTGTCCCAGCCCTTAGCATGGCTTTTTCCAATCCCAATAATAGAATTGTAGAGTTGGAAGGAACCCCAGGGGTCATCTGGTCCAACCCCCTGCAATGCAGGAATCCTGTCCACAGCTGTCCCTGGGTGGGCTCGAACCCCCAACCTTCGAACCACCACCAGGGCACTGACCCATTGTGCCACAGCTAAATCTTTGACCATTTCCTCCTCCCTCCTTGCTATTTCTCTCCCGTCACCTCCCTCTTCCTCCTCCCAGCATCTAGCCTTGCTCTTTCTCTCTCCACCACCATTTATGCTCCATGTACGCCTTTCTCTGCATGCCAAGTGTGTGTCTCTGAATTAAGTGTGCTCTAGTCTACCGCGAGGGACACGGGTGGCGCTGTGGGTTAAACCACAGAGCCTAGTACTTGCTGATCAGAAGGTTGGCGGTTCGAATCCCCGCGACGGGGTGAGCTCCTGTTGCTCGGTCCCTGCTCCTGCCAACCCAGCAGTTCGAAAGCACGTCAAAGTCCAAGTAGATAAATAGGTACCACTCCGGCGGGAAGGTAAACGGCGTTTCTGTGTGCTGCTCTGGTTCGCCAGAAGCGGCTTAGTCATGCTGGCCACATGACCCGGAAGCTGTACGCCGGCTCCCTCGGCCAATAAAGCGAGATGAGCGCGCAACCCCAGAGTCGGTCACGACTGGACCTAATGGTCAGGGGTCCCTTTAACTTTAGTCTACCGCGACCTCTGGCCCCCCCTTTCCCCAGCTCCACCTGTTGTAAGCTGCCCTGCCTTGTCCTTCACCCCATCAGCCCCAGTGAGCAGCTGCCCCTGCTGCAGAGCCTCCCGCCTGGTCATACGCCATAGCAGGTCTTGCAGATGGGTACTCACGCTTCTGAATGTGTTGGGCCTTTCTTTTTCAGCATCCGTAATACGATCTCATCTAATCTTTTACAGACGAGAGCAGAACAGTCCCAAGGTGCATACTTCTTGCCTGAGTTTGCATTATCACCACAAGGAAGCTTCTTGGAAGACACCACAGGAGAACAGTTCCTCACCTACCGCTACGACGATCAGGTTTGTCTGCTGAATATGAAAATTATGGAGCTCTTTTTAATCTTTCCAAGGGAACAATGGAGCATGTGTGCTCTCAAAGCAGGCCTGTTATCTTAATGTCTGGTGCAGTATTTATAAAGGGACAAACAGCAGTTTTAATATTACCGTATTTTTCTGTGTAAAAGATGCCCCCATGTATAAGACGCCCCCTGTTTTTTGAGCCCCAAAATAAGAAATAAATAATTGCAACATTCCGTACATAAGACAACCCCCAATTTTAAACTTAAAAAATTTGGGGGGAAATGTAGTCTTATACACAGAAAAAATGCAGTATTCACTTTTACTTGTGGGCTTCATTCTTTGACAAAATAAAAAAAATTAAAAATGGCACCAAGAGCAACATTGCAAAAGCCAAAAGTTATAAAAACTAATGCAAAACAAAGATGTTATAATGCCAAATTTATATAAAAAAGTATTTGTACAAATAACTTTGCTCATAGAAAAGATACAGGGAAAAGCAGGAGACGCAAAAAGGTATGTAGAATTGGGTCAGGAATAGTGCCAAACCATGGTTTAGTGCTGCAAAATGCGCCATTTGTATGCATGTTCCTCTTTCCCTCATGTGCTATGATACTCTTCCTGTCTGTCAGCAAACAAATTGGATTTTGGAACCAAGGCTAGTTTGTGTAGTGTCTAACTAAGGTTTGGCCATAATATTGCACAACAGTTTGATAGACAACTATAGAAGGGGAAATTGCATCATAGTCAGAGGTAGTCCTACCACCTAACAAGATCGTCTCAGCTGACAGTTTTGGGACACAATTACATGTGCAAAATCTATTATGACATTGTCTAGTTCAAGTTCTCTTGAAATGAGTGCAAGAAGCACTCATTGTCAGGGAACTGCCATCGGCTCAAGGGCGAGAGGGGAAAAGCCGGATGGATTACAGAGAGCCCCCCAAGATCGTGGGAAGCAGCACTTCCTCAGCGGAGGAAGGTAGCCACACCTCTAGTGGAGAGGAGATGCAGGGCTCGGAGGAGGTGAGGCGGTGCCAGGACACCTTGCCTGAGCAAAGCGGGGAGGAGAGAGGTCCCCCGTTACCCATACCTTCCTTGCGCAGTAGGCTTCTGCGCAGAGAGGGGAGGCGCAGACTGGGCGTCAAGAAACTACTCTGCTGGGGAAACTTTAAGGACCGCCCACTCTCAGATTCTGCCAGTGAATGAGCAAGACACGGAATAGAGGCGCTCTGCATTCCAAAGGTTTTTATCACCAATAAGAAACCTTTCACCGAAGAATTGATGTTTTTGAATTATGGTGCTGGAGGAGACTCTTGAGAGTCCCATGGACTGCAAGAAGATCAAACGTATCCATTCTTCAGGAAATCAGCCCTGAGTGCTCACTGGAAGGACAGATCCTGAAGCTGAGACTCCAATACTTTGGCCACCTCAGGAGAAGAGAAGACTCCCTGGAAAAGACCCTGATGTTGGGAAAGATGGAGGGCACAAGAAGAAGGGGACGACAGAGGACGAGATGGTTGGACGGTGTTCTCGAAGCTACGAACATGAGTTTGACCAAACTGCGGGAGGCAGTGGAAGACAGAAGTGCCTGGCGTGCTCTGGTCCATGGGGTCACAAAGAGTCGGACACGACTAAACGACTAAACAACAACAACAAAAGAAACCTTTAAAACAGACTATTGAAGCATATTGCCTGATTGCTGTCTATCAACCAACTGATACCTCTAACACACAGCAATGTGGCTTGAGGCCTAGAGCATCTTCTGAATTGTACTTTGCTCAGAGGGGGTACTGTTTGGATTTCCCCACCCTTGGTACCAAGACGACCTTGCCATAGATCATTCAACTTTTCTGGCACTTGCCTGTTTAGCATCTTGGGAAGGCCAAATCTGATTGAGTTCATAATGCAGTTTGAATTATGTGTAGCTTATAGGGAAAGACCTGCCAAAGAAGCTGAAAAACATCTTCATGTATGTGACAACGGCGGCGAGAGTCTTAATAGCACAAGGATGGAAGACTGAGGAAACTCTGACGAAAGAAGTATGGCAAGAGAAGCTGATGGACTATGCAGAATTGGCAAAACTGACACATAAACTACGGGACAAGGATAAGTGTGACTTTAAAGATGAATGGGGACCTTTTACAAAGTACTTAAAGACGCAACAAAGTGAATTGGACTCCTTGGCAGGTTTTGAATAAACAATCACAAACTTTTTATTGATAACAAACAAATTAAGGATCTATACAAATCTGTAACATGCAGAGAATAGCATTTTATAGAGAAACCAGAGATTGAAACTGAGGGAAGTCGGGGTGGGGTGGGGAGGGTGGGTTTTTTATGGGGGGAAGGGGGGGAAATGGGGAAAATGGGGGGAATTAAGGATGATATGTTTTAAGATAATATGTTTTGTTTAAATTTTTAATAAAAAATCTATTTTAAAAAATGAAGTATGTGTAGCAAGGAGCTGTATTGATGTCTGGTTTTAAAAGCCAATTGCCTTTTCTGAAAAGGAATTTCTTGAAACACCTTTCACAAGGTGCAGCCCATAGCAGATGGTAAGCTAATTCTTGTGTTCTGTTTTTTTAATGTAGCATTTTGACTAAATGTGGTTTCCTTAATAGAGAATTGCTCGTTTTTACTGGATAAATTTATATATGAAATGAACAGATTTTCATTTTACACTTTCACAGTTTTTGTTTACGTTGAGCTTGTTGAAGTAGAACGTTAAAAAAGTTAAATTGTAAAGAGAGGGTAGTAATGGATGAAGCAGGGAGTCTGGAAAATAACAAACCATGTTTCTTATAATTAAACCAGCAGTGCGTACTCCAGAAGCCATAGATACATTACACTAAATGTGGAATAGATATAATGGCAAAGAAAGCAACATGAAAGGGACCCTGTTAATCTTGGCAGACGATCTAAAGTAAACCTAGGAAGTGTGTGGCCTGCTGTGGAAATTTACTCATAACACAATGTGTCCCAGAATCCCATTGAACTCCACATCAAAACAATCAGAACTGCATTCATGGGTACTTAAAGCACATTGCTAGTGCAATCTGAATAATGCAGAGATTTATTGAACAATGTGAAAGAGGATGGTTTGTCTTTCACACCAGCACCATTTCTGATCACACAGCATCTTGGCTTCTGGAAATTCTGTTGTTGGGAGACCACTCTTCACACCTCCACCGTATTTTTCCGTGTATAAGACTACTTTTTCTGATTTTTTTGTGATAAATTGAGGGTCGTCTTAGGTAAAGGTAAAGGGACCCCTGACCATTAGGTCCAGTCGTAACCGACTCTGGGGTTGCGGCGTTCATCTCGCTCTACTGGCCAAGGGAGCTGGCGTAGGGCGTCCGGGTCATGTGGCCAGCATGCCTAAGCCACTTCTGGCAAACCAGAGCAGCACACAGAAACGCCGTCTACCTTCCCGCTGGAGCGGTACCTATCTATCTACTTGCACATCGTGCTTTCGAACTGCTAGGTTGGCAGGAGCAGGGACCGAGCAACGGGAGCTCACTCCATCACAGGGATTCGAACCGCCGACCTTCTGATCAGCAAGCCCTAGGCTCTGTGGTTTCACCCACAGTGCCACCCGCGTCCCAAGGGTTGTCTTATGCACTGGTAAATATGCTGAGTAAGCGAGAGCTGGTGCTGCAGCGGTAGCAGGGAAATGTCGGAGAGGAGGCTACTTCCCCTCCCCTCCCGGCTTAGGAAGAGTATTTGGTGCGGTGTATTACAGCACCACTTCCATCTGCCAGAGTGGGGGATCGTCGAAAAGCTGCTCAACAGCTCAGCAAACTTACAAAAGAAGCTCAATAACTGTTGAGGGCTCCCAAAAAATAGGGATCGTCTTATACATGGGGTTGTGTTATACAGTGGTACCTCCGGTTACATACGCTTCAGGTTACAGACGCTTCAGGTTACAGACTCCGCTAACCCAGAAATATTACCTCAGGTTAAGAACTTTGCTTCTTGATGAGAACAGAAATCGTGCTCCAGCGGTGTGGAGGCAGCAGGAGGCCCCATTAGCTAAAGTGGTGCTTCAGGTTAGCAACAGTTTCAGGTTAAGAACGGACCTCCGGAACGAATTAAGTACTTAACCTGAGGTACCAGTGTACATGGAAAAATGCAGTATGTGGTGTTGAGAGGGTGGTTATATGGTATTGGATTGCTAGCTAGTTCCAAAATCCTCAAGGGCAGGAACAAGGCTGTCTAGTTTCTAATCAGGGCTAAGGTGAAAGCTCTCCATTTAGGGGTGTGTGTGTGTGTGTGTGTGTGTGTGTGTGTGTGTGTGTGTGTAGCATTGCCTATTGATTTTATTGACCTCTCTTGTGTACACTGTTGGCATTTTTGTTGGTATTTTGTGGGTATTTAAAGAATAAAAGAATTCCCTGGATGCCAAGATCCAGTACTCTTTGGTGAGAGAACCCCAGCAGAGATTTAAAATCACGAAATATGCAGCAAAGTAAAGCCATTAGACCTTCAAAATAGCCCCTTCTAAGTCGCTTACATCTTGCCAACCTAGCAGTTCAAAAGCACGTTAAAGTGCAAGTAGATTAATAGGTACCGCTCCGGCCGGAAGGTAAACGGCGTTTCCGTGTGCTGCTCTGGTTCACCAGAAGCGGCTTAGTCATGCTGGCCACATGACCCAGAAGCTGTACGCCGGCTCCCTCGGGCAATAAAGCGAGATGAGTGCCGCAACCCCAGAATTGTCCGCGACTGGACCTAACGGTCAGGGTTCCCTTTACCTTTAAGTCGCTTACAAAGCTCCCCACTGTTAGAATAGAAATAGACCGCACTTTGGGTAAGTTAAAAATGGTTTGATTACAAACTTTTCAAATGTAAGATTCATTTCCTTTTCCATACAGCTGCAAGAAAAGACTTAGTTTCAAAATTGGTAAATGTTTACAAATTATTTGTATAGAAACACAAAGACTGTTTGCTTAAACTGCGTGGTCTGAGCTTGGAGCAGCCAGCCTAGACATCCTCCTGGTTGGGTTCACGTGGTGGAAAGGGAAGAAAAGAAGAAAAATGAGTTTCGTAAACCTTCCTTCCAAGGTGAGGGAGTGTGACCTAGCCAAACTTGGCAGAACAGCTTCCTCTGTGCTCTTAACCCCTTCATGCATTAATTAGAGTTAAGCATTTTGGTTATATGAGGCTGATTTACCCCACACACGCTGTATTAATTGTGCATATTTCCCTTCAGTGATGCCATCAAGTAGCCAAATCTGCTTCTCCACATAATGTGGTGATGTCATCCACTTTACAATATAGTGAGTGATTGGCTGGTATCTCTCATGTGAATACATTGCCCTTACACTCAAATAACTAGTGTGCCTGCAGTGATGTCATTCTGCAGCCAAATCTGATTGGCAGCATGGCACCATGACATTGCCATGTTCTTTCCATGACACCTGATCAGCTGGGATCATCCATGCCACGAATCCAGGAGGGAGACAGAAGCAGTAATCCATAAGGGTAAATGCAACCTACTACTTCTTATTAAAAGGGACGCGGGTGGCGCTGTGGGTTAAACCACAGAGCCTAGGACTTGCTGATTAGAAGGTCAGCAGTTCGAATCCCCGCAACGGGGTGAGCTCCCATTGCTCAGTCCCTGCTCCTGCCCACCTAGCAGTTCGAAAGCACGTCAAAGTGCAAGTAGATAAATAGGTACCGCTACAGCAGGAAGGTAAACGGTGTTTCCGTGCGCTGCTCTGGTTCGCCAGAAGCGGCTTAGTCATGCTGGCCACATGACCCAGAAGCTGTCTGCAGACAAACGCTGGCTCCCTCGGCCTATAGAGCGAGATGAGCGCACAACCCCAGAGTCGGTCACGACTGGACCTAATGGTCAGGGGTCGCTCTACCTTTACCTTACTTCTTATTAATTATTATTAATAGCACTTGGGGAGAAAGGGAGCACTTAGAATCTTTGAGCATGTTGGAACTACTGCTCATGCTTTTGGAGATGCTGTTGAGTTATAAAAGCAAAGTACTTCTTGCTTGGGTTTACCCTAGGGGTTTCTGATTCAGATGACATGTACCCTGTTCTAGACACCTGGGAAAGTAATAATATATCAAGCAGTAAAACGCAGCTGCAATGTGGGGCACGTTTATGACAGTCTTGTTAAAAGGAAAAGTGGTTGCTTTTTGATCAAAAGAGTTTAACTGAATGGAGAGATATTTGGATGAGGAGGCAATAAAGCCCAATTTAATCAAACATGTTTTGGAAACCGCAAAGCATATGTCAGCGCTGAAAGGAGATAAAGAGCACGATCCATTGGACAATAATGCCTGTGAAGGTGTTGAAAAAAGATTTCTTTCATTTTCAGTCTGGGGCGAAATCAGAGCCATAAAATACATGATTTGCAAAGCCAGCATTTGAGTGAGTCAGCAATTGTTCATCCCACTCCCAGTTTCACAGAAAAGGGACTTTGCAAACTATCCTTTTCTGCGCAGTTTCCCCCTCACTCTCTTTTCAATATTGCCATTTCTGCAACTCAACATTCACTTCCTTTATTTTATAATTTTAAATAATTTTTTCAAGATGGCAATTTCGCTTAAGAGAAGGGGAAGGCTTCTACATAATGTAACCTGGACTTCCATTCCTGAGTTGGTATGTAACCTGTTTAGAATAATGTCGCTACTTCCACACCTTTCAGAAAGCATTTGCTACCCTAAAAGACTTACTGTTAGTGTGAAATGGGAGACAAGTAAAATATTAATAGGAACAACTTGTGCTCTGTTCTGTTGTAGCAGTGTTGCATATGGATTCATGTTCTCCTCTCATAGTTCATTATGCACTCCTTTGGTCTGGCAAGAGTGTGCTTATGGTTTTAAGCAAGGCTGTATAAAAACCTTTCTAAGCTGTATTGTAGGTATTAAGGAACTACATGCAGATGGAAAGGTTTGCAGTTCTACACGCTCATATATTATCAAATAACTGGGTGGGGGAAGTAATAGTGATTTGCCAAGGCAGTATCTCTGTAGGGCCTGTTTCATAGTAGGAATACAGTGGTACCTCTGGTTACGAACTTAATTTGTTCCAGAGGTCTGTTCTTAACCTAAAACTGTTCTTAATCTGAGGTACCGCTTTAGCTAATGGGGCCTCCCTCTGCCACCGGCCACCGCCGTGCGATTTATGTTCTCATCCTGAGGTAAAGTTCTTAACCTAATGTGCTACTTCCGGGTTAGCAGAGTCTGTAACCTGAAGTGTTTCTAACCCAAGGTACCACTGTACAGTTAGACACCAGTCTAGTGTAGTCCTTGTACAATACTATTAAACACAACAAGTTAAGGAGATCCGAGTTTAAATTTCCACTCAGCTGCAAAGCTTACTGGTTGAGCCCCGGCCATTTGCTATCTGGTGCAAAATCCCCATGTACACAATAAGTTTTTGTGCACATTATTTACACATTTTTGTGGCTGCATCGTTTTTGGCATTTATGTACATTCTTTGTTGAACTTGCATTAACCATGAATCTCATATTCAGCGTGTGTGTGTCTACCTACACTCACGGCTTTGTGTGTTTGCGTGCGTGCACATTATACATATCAATAAAATTCGACTGAATTGCTAGGCGTCATATCTCACTTGTTGCATAAGTTATTTTTCTGTAGTGTTGAAGTACTTTGACTTTTAGACATCGTGTGCCAGAAACAAAATACCTTCCCTCTTTCCCCAAATGATTTTGGGAAAGGGCATTTATGTTTGGGTCCCCCCTCAAACAGCCGAATATGCTAACTGAGCTTTACCATAAAAATAGCTAATCCTGTTATTTCTTTTCTACATCCTCTTTTAATTTTTGCTCTTGTCCCTCTGGTTGCCTGAAGAAAACAGTTATTTTTTCCAAATATTAGTAGGACAGGAAAACATATATCCTCTAGTTTTCTTGACACTCAAAAGTACCGCTTCAAAGTAATAAAATCATTCCAGATGACAGACCACCAACAAGGACATTAGCGCAGAGCCTGTTTGGTAAGACCTGTACAGAGCATCTCTTTCATCCGGTTTCCTGGCTAAGATCTACTCGGTTGAGGATAAAGATAAAATCTTTGAAGGGAAACAGCATCTCAACTAGGTGAGGAGCCACAGAAAATTTCATGGTGTTTATCATTTTTAAGTATGCCTCAACCCACTTTACTGGAAATTACTTTAAAGGCAAGCGATTTTTGGCAGTGAAACACTTCCATCTTCTTTCTTATTTGGTTTATTAGTCACAAAAAAAACCCACTAGGTGACTCCAGTAAAAATATATGTCATTAAATGTGCTTACCTATGCAATGCCTGCTAGAACTGTTGAATAAATCCACAGAAGTTGCTATCACACAGACTTTCTTTTCTTTTCAAAACTACCTTTGCTTAAGTAATTTATGTTACTTACTTGTAGCAGCTTGATAGTGTGAAAATGATAGTGGCAAGGGAAGGTTTTTCTCTTTAGTTGCTTAGAACAGATTATTACCTGCCCCAGATGTCCATGCAAGGGACTTATTTACAAACTGGAATTAGAGCCCCACTTACAAGGATGCTGTACACAGCTTGAGTTTTGCAAACCATTGGATTTTCGCTGTTAGCTTGATGCTTTTCAACACTGATCAGAATGGTTGCCTGGGAAGATGAAGCTTTTGTGTAAAGGATTGTGAATGTTGATTTGGAACAGTTATCACCAAGGAACCCTTGTTGATGGCTTAGAGTGAGATTTTAAAAAGCACGTGGGCCTGAACTCTATATCCTTCGATTTTTAATTAGAAAAGTTCCCTTTGCTTTGCAGGGCACAAAATATTTGCTAGTTGGCTGAAGGGAACTGGGCTGGGGCTCATTGGTAGAGCAACCAGTCATTAGTCACACAAACCATTCATTAGTCATGCAAAGAAATACTTAATGGACCTGGCTAGAGCCATTAACTTAACAAAAAGACTGGTTTTACCGTTTTTTTTTAACAGACCATTTTCCTGAATAATTCCCTTTTGCAGATCTAAAATCAAAGGCTTGGATGAGATCCTGAAGATGACATCTAGATTGCACCCCCAATCTATAACAGTATTGTCACACTGATTTTATTTTATTTTTTGAAAATTTACTTGGCTCATTATGTAGCTTGATAAAAGATCAGATTGAATATGTTTAGTAATATCACATATAGGTCCTATCGTAGTTAAGCCTATTTGGAAGCCCTGTTTCTTCAACTGGATTTATTTCCATGAAGGCATCTGGGATGCGGGTGGCGCTGTGGTCTAAACCACAGAGCCTAGGGCTTGCTGATCAGAAGGTTGGTGGTTCGAATCCCTGTGACGGGGTGAGCTCCCGTTGCTCTGTCCCTGCTCCTGCCAACCTAGCAGTTCGAAAGTACGCCAATGCAAGTAGATAAATAGGTACTGCTCCAGCGGGAAGGTAAACAGCGTTTCCGTGCACTGCTCTGCTTTGCCACATGACCCGGAATCTGTCTGTGGACAAACGCTGGCTCCCTCAGCCAGTAAAGCAGATTAGCGCTACAACCCAGAGTCGTCCCCAACTGGACTTAATTGTCAGGGGTTCCTTTACCTTTACCTAAGCATCCGTAGGACTGCAACTTAAATGCAGTAAGCACTAAATACCATGATGGGAGTTACTTCAAAGTAAATACAGATAAGCCTGCTGTGTAAATGTTTCATTTTGTAGGCTGAAATGGTTCCTATGGCGATGATCCAGCCGTATGTTGCGTCTTAATAATTTTAATACTTATTTAATGATGTATACCCCGCTTATTTAGGGACGCGGGTGGCACTGTGGGTTAAACCACAGAGCCTAGGACTTGCCGTTCGGAAGGTTGGCGGTTCGAATCCCCGCAATGGGGTGAGCTCCCATTGCTCGGTCCCTGCTCCTGCCAACCTAGCAATTCAAAAGCACATCAAACTGCAAGTAGATAAATAGGTACCGCTCCGGCGGGAAGGTAAACGGCATTTCTGTGTGCTGCTCTGGTTTGCCAGAAGCGGCTTAGTCATGCTGGCCACATGACCCGGAAACTGTATGCCGGCTCCCTTGGCCAATAAAGCGAGATGAGCGCTGCAACCCCAGAGACGGTCATGACTGGACCTAATGGTCAGGGGTCCCTTTACCTTTACCTTTTACCCCACTTATTGATCAAGTGATCCTCAAGGCAGTTTAGAGCAGTTAGTAGTGATACAAGACCCCACGTATATTCATGCTCAACTGAGCTGCCACTAGGCTGCTGGTCAGCTAGTCTGCTAGTTTTAACCGGTCTCATATCCTAAAATATAAACGCAAAGCAGCGTTTTGGGGTTTTGTTTTGTTTTTGTTTTTTAAAAATTAATGTCCATTCTTCCTGTCTCTGAAAGCTGTTATAAAAGATTGAACAAATAAGCTGCTTTGCAGCATGAAAAAAAAGTGAAACAATATGAACAAACGGTCAGAAGAAATTAGTTCCTTAATCACCTGCAATGTGTGTTTGATTTGTGGCTGTGCTGTTGGAGGAAGGAGGCCAGGAAATTCTTGCTTGTGCTTACAAGTCAATCTTATGTCATAGGCAGATATGGCATAAATCAAGCACAATGAGTGGCCTCGGTTCGAAAGTGGAGGTGGGGTGGTGGTTGTTATTTTGCAACTTTTCTTTGGGCTTCCCAGTTGGCTGGGTTTCTGTTAACCACTTAGCTGCAGTGCAACTTATGCACACTTTGGTAATCAGTACTGGGTAGTGAGTTTTTGCTGCTTGTATTGGCTTATATTGGATTACAGGGGTACCTCGGGTTAAGAACTTAATTCGTTCTGGAGCTCCGTTCTTAACCCGAAACTGTTCTTAACCTGAAGCACCACTTTAGCTAATGGGGCCTCCTGCTGCCGCCGCGCCATCGAAGCATGATTTCTGTTCTCATCCTGAAGCTGAGTTCTTAACCTGAAGCACTATTTCTGGGTTAGCAGAGTCTGTAACCTGAAGCGTATGTAACCCCTGGTACCACTGTATATTGTTAAATTTTGTTGATCTGCAGACTGCCTTGGTATACAAATAATTTTGAAAAACAAACAAACAAACAAATAAATAAATAAATAAATAAGCAGTATTGAATGCATTTAAGCTCTTCCTGTGATGAAAATTTTCACTGACTCAACATAAGGCTCAAGCAAGTTGTGATGGCAGCAGACCAGTTTGATTTTAACCTGGATTTGTCCCAATGCCATACAAATTGAGGAAATGTGAGGGCCTGATATTTTTCTGGTGCCTGGGCCAGTGGCGTAGCGTGGGTTGTCAGCACCCGGGGCAAGGCAAGTAATTTGCGCCCCCTAACCCATGGATTTGCGCCCCCTAACCCTACAAATCTATGCCTATGAATGATGGTCCCTCTCTCTCTCTCTTTCTCATATTCCAATTGATTCCCATTTCCGCTGATCGATCCCCGAAGCTCTCACCCAGCGAAATTCGTGCGTAATTACGCTTCGCCATCCCTAATCCTGCCGCTTCCACCGGGAAATCATGACGGTGCGTTTCTCCTCTCCAAACTTTCCCCTTTGCCGGCCGGCGCAGCCCTCTTGGCTACGAGCTCCCCTCCTTCTCTGCCCGCTTCCGACCCCACCTCCCCGTCCAGCCTCCCTACCTCCTGAAAAAAGGCGCCGGCGCCGAGCAGGACACCCCCCGCGGCCATCGGAGAGAGGCAGGGCCGAGGGAGGCGAGCCAATGGGCAAGGCGGGGCGGGGTAGGTGGCCATGGGGGCGGGCGCTGCCGCAGTCCTCGGGTGGGCAAGGTAGGAGCAGGCGGAGGCTGGCCGGCCGCTCTGACAATAGGGGCGGGCCAAGGGCATGACGCGGCTGGGCCCTCTGGACTCGCGCCCCCCCAGATGTTGCGCCCGGTGCGGCCGGCACCCCTGGCACCCCCCACGCTACACCACTGGCCTGGGCTACATATAAGACAGATGACCTCTTTATAGACTTTTTGATGCCAGTTGAAAACATTTCCTCTTCCAACAACCCTTTTAACGGATTATTATACACACATCCACACACCCACACCCACACCACTCTTCACCATAAGATCTCAGGGCGGTTCACAGAAGAAAATACAGGATAAAAACAAGTAAATAATTAAAACAACAAAACAGTACCCCCTTCCTACAGACACACTTAAAAGGCTGTAGAATATTAATCAGCCAAAGGCCTGGTTGAAGAGGAACATTTTCTGCCTGTCGCCTAAAAATATATATAATGAAGGTGTCAGGCAAACCTCCCTAAGGAGAGCATTACACAAACTTGGCCCTCCAGCTGTTTTGAGACTACAACTCCCATCTTCCCTTGCTAACTGGACCAGTCGTCGGGGATGATGGGAATTGTAGTCCCCAAACAGCTGGAGGGCCAAGTTTGGCCATGCCTGCACTACAGAGAAGGAGATCCCACAAGTGGTTCAAGCCATTAAGTACTGACCTCATATACAAAGAGTAACACCTAGAACTGTTTTGGCTTAACCAGCCTCTTACCTGACAACAGCCAGATTGGACACTAGACCAGCCATGAAGCAGCAGTCTGGGCTCAGATAAGGGCCATCTTATACATCTTCATTCAGGAATTTAGCATCAGTTTTCAAGGGACGCGGGTGGTGCTGTGGGTTAAACCACAGAGCCTAGGACTTGCTGATCAGAAGGTCGGCGTTTCGAATTCCCGCAATGGGGTGAGCGCCCGTTGCTCGGTCCCTGCTCCCTGCCTGCAGTTCGAAGGCATGTCAAAGTGCAAGTAGATAAATAGGTACCGCTCTGGCAGGAAGGTAAACGGCATTTCCGTGCGCTGCTCTGGTTTGCCAGAAGCGACTTAGTCATGCTGACCACATGACCTGGAAGTTGTACGCCAGCTCCCTCGGCCAATAAAGCGAGATGAGCACCGCAACCCCAGAGTCGGTCATGACTGGACTAATGTTCAGGGGTCCCTTTACCTTTACCTTTGAAGGGCTCCAGAATATAAAAATCCCCTTGTGCATTTTTGTTATATGATTTACTTTGCCTCTCAACTGAATATCGTTTGCAACTTTTCCCTCCTGCATTGTGGCTTGCCTTGCCACATCAAAATTTCTTCTTCTTCTTCTTCTTCTTCTTCTTCTTCTTCTTCTTCTTCTTCTTCTTCTTC
>JAXCMG010000021.1:13169286-13217884 GCA_034642415.1 Podarcis siculus
TCTTCTTCTTCTTCTTCTTCTTCTTCTTCTTCTTCTTCTTCTTCTTCGCTGATTTTGACAAATTCATGAAGGATAGTTATTAATGGCTACTCTAGGATTAGTGGCAGCATGCCTTTGATTTCCTGTCAAACATCACAGAACATCAGTGGGGGCGGGCTATTGTGTTCATGTCCCATTGTGAACTTCTTATATGGGCCTTTGCTCTTCTCGTGTTCTTCATTTTGTGGTACCAAGCGCTTACGTAACATTATTCAGTTTACTATGGCCTGTCACTCTCAATATTTAACATGCCTTTCCTAAGACCCTGCTAGAAGTTTAGTCCAACCAATACCGAGAAGTTGTGGAAAGGCAGAACAGTTTAGTAATGAATTAGTTCCATCAGTAACTCATTATGCATTAATCAACGACATCTTGTGTTTGCTTAACTAATTTAAGCAGAATTGTGAAAGAATGCAGCACAGCGAAGTATTTTCCCTTCAGCCCCAGTTTGTGGCAGATATAAATTGAATGAGACTCCATTTAGCTTTCGTGTTTATCTCCATTAGAGGGTTCATTATGGCGTGTAACATGTGCCATAAATTTACTCTCCACTCTTAGGACAGGAAGGGTACTAGGGGCTCAGAACAAGCGTCAGGAATGTCTTCCACATGGCCATTCACACAACTCTGGTAGCAGGGGAAGAGAAAAGATTCCCTTGTGCAGTGATGAGACTACATGAGAAAATCATTCATAAAATGATGGAGTCTATAGCCCCCCCCCCTGTATTCAGATCTTTCTCCAGAGCCAAAACAAATGGAAACATCAGAAGATTTACTTCTACACAAAGGATTTGTATATTCCCTTTACCAACTAAATTTGCAGGACATTTATCTAAACTGACAGGGTTTCTTATATGTTCCTCGAGATGAAAACAGACCAAAAGCCACTTCACACTTCACCTGGTAATTGCATTTTGCTGTGGTTTCCCCAGTGTTTCCTCTCTAGCAAATGCATAAAATGAAGAGGGCAGGCAGGCATTCTTAAACATGCACCAGTCACACGCTCCAGGACCTGGTCATCCACTAGAGCGCCATGGTTTCTGGGATGTTTGTCTGTCTTTTACATATTGTGCATTTCTTGTGGGAAATTCCCAGAAAGACCCTAAAAATGAGGCCCTTTTATTCCCCCAGTTTATTCAGGATTGGGGCAAATCTAGGTTTTAAAACAGTCAATTAATTTCATTTGGTAACTGCTTCCTATAATGCACCCTGAAGCAATTTAACAATAAAAATATAAAAGCATGCACAAATGCAATTTCTAATCCAGTTGTAGAATTAATAAATTTGTTAAAATTCAGTGTGCTGGTTTTGACATATAAAGCCTTAAACGACTCAGGACCACAATACTTCTAGGACCGCCTCTCCCCATATAAACTCTGCGTTCATCATCTGAGGCCCTTCTTCCTGTGGCTCTTCTGTGAGAGATCCAGACCGGGGTGACGCCACGAGAATGGTCCTTACCTCCATATGTGCTCACACGACTTCCTTGATTTGTGGAACTAGCACTGCTACAGGCGCCACATAATACTCATTCCACACATGCAAGAAGTGGTTCTTTTAGTGTAGTTCTTTTAAGTTTAGTACTTAAACTTCGGAACTTCTTGCCTGTTGATATCTATGCACCATTTTGGGCACCCATTTAAAACAATTTTTATTTAGGCAAGCCTATCCAGATACATAAATGTTGACATGTTTCAACCTCTTTTACTGTTAATTTCAAGTATCTTAAAAACATTATTATTATTATTATTATTATTATTATTATTATTATTATTTTATTGAGGTTTATAGAGAAAAATGCAAAACTTAAAAAATTTCCCCTTTTAAAAAAACCAAACCAAGACTTTTCTCTAGATACAATAAAAAACACAAAAAGGGAGAGGGGAGAAATAGAGAAAGACAAATAAATAAATAAATGAATGAATAAAGAGTAGAAAAGAGGTTAAAAGAGAAAGAGAAAAATAAGATTCAGAAAGTAAAGCATCTCCGCTTCTTCATCTGTCTGCTATATAAAAAATAATATTGACTTTGTCCAATCCAATATAACACCCAACAAAGCCACTTTCTATAAGCAAACATTATCTTCGATCCTCAAATCCAGATATCATTATTTCTTTTTGTCATTTTCACACAAAAATGAACCTTTGGGAGGTTTCCAATGTTTAACAAATGTTCACAATTACTTTCCCCCGATTAAACATGTCCGTTTCACCATCATGGATAAGTCTGTCAGTTTGAACATCTTTAAAAATATTTTAAATTGTTTTTATTGATAACTTTGATATTCCTTGTATACCTCTTAGAGGTTTCCCTACGACGAAGCACATGCATAAAAATAACTGTGTAGCCAGCAGCAGAAGCAGATTCCTCTAGTCCTGAGTTGAGAAACCTCCATGTGTTTCTGGTCCCCCAGTTCCCCATCAGTGACAGCCAGCATGACTAATGACCAGGCATGACAGCAGCAGTAGCAACTGGTGTGTTAGGGCAGAGCTACGGGAGGAGACTCTTGAGAGTCCCATGGACTGCAAGAAGATCAAACCTCTCCATTCTTCAGGAAATCAGCCCTAAGTCCTCACTGGAAGGACAGATCCTGAAGCTGAGACTCCAATACTTTGGCCACCTCATGAGAAGAGAAGACTCCCTGGAAAAGACCCTGATGTTGGGAAAGATTGAGGGCACAAGGAGAAGGGGACGACAGAGGACGAGATGGTTGGACAGTGTTCTCGAAGCTACCAGCATGAGTTTGACCAAACTGTGGGAGGCAGTGGAAGACAGGAGTGCCTGGTGTGCTCTGGTCCATGGGGTCATGAAGAGTCGGACACGACTAAACGACTAAACAACAACAACACAACCCTCCTGACACAGATGTTGCTGTAGCTTACCTGGACCTGGGGAAAGTCAGGTCGGCGGTGAGATTGGGTGCATACCAGATTGCCTCCACTAGGGCATCTATCTGTGTTGGGAGGGTAGCTCTGCTCCATCTCACCAGCTGTTACTGGAGAGCAGTTGTGCAACAACATCTGGCGGCCACTGGTTCCCCATCCCTGCTGTAGTTGTTCAAAAGTAACCAATAACCAAATGTGACCTAGGAGCTTTGGTTGAAATCTGGAAGTACCCCTTGATGTACTCTGGTCTACTGTGGTAGCCAGGCTTACTGGCTTGTGTGGGTGGTCATCCTGTAGTTCCATTTCATTTCATTTTCATTTCATTTCACTTTTAATTTGTCTTCCGCCTTTCTGTATTACTATACACAAGGCAGTTTACAAGCTGAATAAACAACAAAATAGGCAGCAAAGATCACACACACCTAATCACAATCTGACCCAATACAAAAAAAGTCACGATAAAAACATAACTTTAAAATAAACAACTTGTATCAAATAAAGCAATATTCAATAATCCATTAGAATATAATAGTAAAATTAAATATCCAGAAATGATAATTAAACAGTTTTACACTTAATTACAGTAGAGAATTCCTAAACTATAATCAATAAAATAACGGCAAATCACAATGCATGAAATACCACAAAACATACGAAACCACGTAAAAGGATCAAATTGAGAAACAAGGACACACGACTAATAATATATATATATATATATATTAAAAATATCCCATCCTTTGGCCCAACTAAGTTGGTGTACCAGTAAGGGAATTCTTGGCTGACTTTGCTAAGGTCCCAGGTTTTATGAGTTGTTAAGGTGAAATTCAGGGGTGCAAGTGCTCAAAAGGCTGAATGACATGGAACTATTCTTGAAGAAGTTGCAATAGTAGGGTTTAGCAGAGACCTCTTGAATGTAGAATAAATCTTAAGATTACGCATGTGATTCAATTACTTGAGGAACTGGTGCAACAGCCAGAAAATATCAAAGTCCTTGGAACTTTGGAATCTGATTAAGATTCTTTGGGTATTACTTAAAGGGCAGTTTGGATCTGATGGTAAATGGCCGCATTGCTAACTCTTGTGATACGGTATTGGATTTCTTACAACAAATTAGTAAGCTAAAACCACCTCTTCCTTTATAGCTAGCTAATTTGATTTTCCTTTGCTGCAGGCAAGCACACATTAAGGTCAATCTGTGTTTACAGGCGGCCATATGGACTTCAGAAAATTGAAAACATTTGAAACTTTTGTTTTATGAAGGACGAACTCTTCCCTATTTAGACTTGATCTTCTGCCTCTTGTGACTATAAGGTCTCGTTGTTAAATCAATCCCAATTAAGCAGACCTTCTCATATTTGTCACATGCTTATTTTTTTTAATAATAATTATTAAACATTTGTTCCAGGCATGGGGAACCTTTAGTCCTCCAGGTGTTTCTGGACTCCATGGCCAGGGCTGATGGGAAATGTAGTTCAGCAATGTCCAGAGGGTCATAGGTTTTCCCACTACTGGCTAGAGAGATGATAGGGATTCTTCTCCCCCACTCTTTTTGGACACCAAATGGAAAATTAGTCCTTGGAGGTAAACTAATTGAATGAAGATTGACTTGTACAGAGCTGAGTAGGGCTGGGCAAGATCTGGTTTTCAACATCACGATATACCACCAGCTAAACATCATGATATATTGATACATAACAATGTCTGAAATAAGGATAGAGCTATGTAGAGGCTTGGGATGCGGGTGGCACTGTGGGTTAAACCACAGAGCCTAGGACTTGCCGATCAGAAGGTCGGCGGTTCGAATCCCCGTGACGGGGTGAGCTCCCGTTGCTCGGTCCCTGCTCCTGCCAACCTAGCAGTTCGAAAGCATGTCAAAGTGCAAGTAGATAAATAGGTACCACTCCGGCGGGAAGGTAAATGGCGTTTCTGTGTGCTGCTCTGGTTCGCCAGAAGCGGCTTGGTCATGCTGGCCACATGACCTGGAAGCTGTACGCCGGCTCCCTTGGCCAATAGAGCGAGATGAGCGCCGCAACCCGAGAGTCGGCCACGACTGGACCTAATGGTCAGGGGTCCCTTTACCTTTATGTAGAGGCTTTAGCTGTCTTCATGGTTTTTCCCACATTGTGATTTTTGCATAGCACACACATCATGATTCGCAGTATATTTCCAGGTCAAAATTCATGAAACGAATATCATTATATTTGTGAGACCTGTTTTTGGACAATATATCACTCAGCCCTAAAACACATCATGATTCACGTTAAATTGCCAGGTCAAAAACGATATCACAATATGGACTTAAGCCGGTTTGGGACAATATATCGCTCAGCCCTAGAACTGAGCAGGATTAAATCCTGGGTGGGATTTTATGGCTTTAAGGTAAATGAACAGAAGGGGAGTTGAATGGGAGGGTCGTGTTTGGAACTCAGGCTTCACCTCTACCTCTACCCTACACTCAGTTTGTGACTTTCCTCCACCTAGTCCAGGGTTGGGGAGCCTTTTTCAGCCCAGGAGCTGCTTGCTCTTCGGGTGGCACATGCCAGCGGTGGGCAGGACCAGATGCAAGTGGGCAGGACAATGAATGCAAATGCTTACCTCCGTACAGCAGGACCATTGTTGGGTTTGGCTGGGAAGCAGTTGTGGCCTGGGACGAATCCCAATGAGAGGGGCCAGGAGAGTGACATTTAGTACCTAGGCCTGAGGTTCAGGAGAGTCACATTCAGTACCTAGGCCTGAGGTTCCCCACCCCAGATTTAGTCCATCCAGCCCAATATTCTGTTACCACGTGCAGCCAGTCAAATGCCGCAAGCAGGGCACTAGGACAGCACACACACCCCTGCTGCTAACCCCAGCTCAAATAAGCTGAATGAGCTCATTGCATCTTTTAAAAGGGACTTGGATGTGATTAAATTTTCTACTCTATTTCCCCATGCGTATTCAAGGGAATATGCGCACCCTGCAGTATCACACTAAGAGGTCCGTCCCCCCCAATCCAGGATTCTGTTTTCAGCTGTGACTCGCCAGAATGAACCAACATTCCAGTGGAATAAATCAGCGATGGGGAACCTTTGGCCACTTCCTATGTTCCCAATACGGGCAGCTTTCTGCGTTCCTAATTTGGAGCTAATCTTTAGTCAAACTTCGTTGCTTTAGCTCAGTTGATGCATTGCAGCTCCCAAAGTTCGCCCACATCAAAGCCCCGACTTCAGTTAAGCCCACTAAAACGCACCTTTTGAAGATGGAAAAACAAAGACTTGATGAAGGATGGGGATGGTACCTTGTAAGAGGAACACTTTTTGTTAGCATTTCCCTTCCTGTTAGAATGAGGAACAGAAATTCTGTCAATGGCGGCACAAGGAGTGTAGTCAGCGATTGCATATTGTGGTTAGTAGTATCTCATTTAAGCCCTTTGTCTTGCTTCTGCTTTGCTTGGAATCAGCTGACATACAAAATTATTCATCACCTTATGAGATTGGAAGCGTTGTATCTGTTTTCCCCTCATCGAGTATAGTAAAAGATACTTAGGCAAGTTTATTATTGCCATGCAGATGTAATATTGAGTCCTCCTAGTGTAGAATGATACCGCAAAAAAATGGTACTTAAGAGCCATGAAAAATATATATGTTTTGAAAATTCAGCGTATCAAAAGCACCCAGTAGTAGTTTTCAGAAAAAATCGAAAGCGCCCAGTGTGGTTTTATTTAATTCAAAAATGTGTATTCAAGTTGATGAACACATAACCTGTTAGGAAAGCAACAGATGAATTAGGTTTACCATGCTATGATTTAATTTAAAACCAACATTTTGTTGACAACATAGTTCATAGTTTAAAAAAGAAGTATTAAGTGTAGGGTGTAAGTTTTCTGTATTTCCTACCACTCAGAAAAAAGACACCATTAATTCTGACATCTGTTTTTAACACTTTCCCTCACATTTTTGGATGGCTGCCTGGCCAAAGCTGGAAAGTGACTAAGAGATCAGGCAAAGATGGCCTAAGGGTCTGTTCCCAGCTGGTACGACATCTGGAATGTTATATATTGTGGATGAATTCAGAGTTATAGTTTAATAAGTTTGGTATTCAAGCAGCCGGCCTACAGCAGAGGGAAAGACAGCAGTGACAGTATATATGCTATGAACACAGACCTGCTGAGGTGTCCAAAATATAATTTGCAGAAGCTTCCCTTCCCATTTGGCTAGTTCATCTTTTTTGCTTCCATATAGATTTCATCCCTTATTGATTTGAAACTTTAAAAGAAAGACAGTGAAGTCATATTTGTAGTAGATCCAACCTCTTATCTTATCCTGCAAAACTTTAAGATATGTCTGGGATTTCCCTCCCTCCATCATTCTGCTCACTTTGACGGGAATAATCTTTTAAAAAGGACTTGCTTTGAAATTATTTACTGCGCTTGCTCCTCAGATGCCTGTTTTTTTCCCTTTGAAGGTATTGCTCTTGGTCTACCAGAAGAGATACAGTTATGCATCGCTTGCTGACATGTTCCACTTATATTCAGTATTAAAACAATCTCATTGGAAACAGTTAAAAGTCCTGTTCAAATAAAAAATAGTAAAAGTCATTGCCTGGTACCGGAAAGATTGCAGAGAAGGTACCAGACAAGTGCCTCTGGGGAGTGAATAGCATGCCACAGTCACGAAAAACAGTTTAATAATAATAATAATAATAATAATAATAATAATAATAATAATACTTTTATTGTCGTTGTACAACCTGTCTACAATGAAATTAAATGAGCCTCCCCCCCAAACAGTATTCCTCTCTGTGTGCTTATCGAACAACACACCACCTCACAAGGCAATTGCGCTATGTTATTTTCCGTTCAGCAGCCTAACAGCCCACGGATAGAAGCTATTTTTTAGCCTGTTGGTACGGCTGATTATAATTCTTTATCTCCTGCCTGAGGGTCGAAGATTAAAGAGGTGATGGCCGGGGTGTGAGTCATCCCTGAGAATTTTTCTCGCTCTCCTAAGGCAATGATCCCTTGCGATGTCATCTAGCGGACTCAAGGGACAGCCCATGATATCATGCGCTGTATCCACCACCCTCTGTAGAGACTTTCTGTCTGTGGCTGTCAAGCCAGCATACCACACTGTGATACAATATGAAAGGACACTTTCTACTGTGGACCGGTAAAAGGAGTTCATCAGTTGTTGTTTAACATTATTCTTTTGCAAGACCCTGAGGAAATGGAGTCTCTGTTGGGCCTTTCTGACCATCTGAGTTATGTTGATTTTCCAAGTGAGGTCCTCACTAAGGTAAACTCCCAGGAATTTAAAGGAGGAGACTCTCTCCACGGAGCCCCCCTGATATACAATGGGGCAGGTTACCCTCTCTTCCTCTGGAAGTCCATCTCCTTTGTCTTACTAATATTTAGGTGCAAGTTATTCTCTAAGCACCATGTAGATACTTTTTTGAAGCTCCCCCCTGTACACTGTTTCATCTCCGCCTGCAATTAGGCCCATTATGGTAGTATCATTTGCAAACTTAATAATTACTTTGGATGGATCAGATGATTTGCAGTCATATGTGTACAGTGAGTACAGGTAGGGGTTTAGCACACATCCCTGTGGGGTGCCAGTGCTAAGCTTCAGGGAGGTAGATGTAACAGCCCCAGTCCTCACTGTTTGTGTCCGATCCCTCAAAAAGTATTTAATCCAGTCACAGATAGTAGAAGAAAGGTCCAGATCTGCCAGCCTTTTAAGAAGAATATCCGGGAGGATGGTATTAAAAGCCGAGCTATAATCAATAAACAACATTCTGACATAATTCCCCAGTCTCTCCAGATGACTCGCTGCAAGGTGAAAGCCTGTAGCTGAAAGAGACTGCCTAAGTACACAGATAGATTGAAGTGGGGGTAGATGTGTAGTGGTTTAAAGGTGAGCCCCACACTTGTGTTTTGAAATGGATTGGGAGCTAGTGGAATTGTTCATGCAGTGGCAAGACTTGTTCTCAGCCAGCAGCTGCAGTTTATAACCTTGTGCTTGTGTTTTGAATAAACTGCAGTTTCCAGGCGGTTTTACAAATGCAAGCCTGCAGGTAGCACATTATGTCGTGGCTCCAGAACCCAGTGAGGATTGGGAAACCAATCTGGGGCCAGGAGGAACATGGGCACCTTGCCCCCTAAGCCTGAGGAATGGGAGAGCCTCCCACAGTAGCTTCCCACTCCAGCAGCCCTGAATGGGCAGCAGGGAGAAGGCCCTGGAGCCCAGGAGAAGTGCTTGTTTTCTCCAGGCAAGGGGGTTGGTCCTATAAGAGACTCTTTCCAGAAGGGGGTGGAGCCTAGGAGAGAGAGACTGGAGGCAAGAGCTCAAAAGGCTTCCATTCCCTTCCAATCCTAATTAGAGCAGGTAGCTCTCTAGGAGCTGTCCTTGGTACTACCATTAACAGATCTGCCTTGCCTCCTTGCCCTTCTGTCTTCTCTGCAGGATTGGAGCAGGATAAAGGTAAAGGTAAAGGGACCCCTGACCATTAGGTCCAGTCGTGACTGACTCTGGGGTTGTGGTGCTCATCTCGCTTTATTGGCCGAGGGAGCCGGCATACAGCTTCCGGGTCATGTGGCCAGCATGACTAAGCCGCTTCTGGCAAACCAGAGCAGAGCACGGAAACGCCATTTACCTTCCCGCTGGAGCAGTACCTATTTATCTACTTGCACTTTGACATGCTTTCAAACTGCTAGGTTGGCAGGAGCAGGGACCAGGCAACGGAAGCTCACCCTGTCGTGGGGATTCGAACCGCCGACCTGATTGGCAAGTCCTAGGCTCTGTGGTTTAACCCACAGTGCCACCCGCGTCCCTAGGAGCGGGATGCATTATTGTAAACAAGTCTGTTTATATTTATTTCTTTTGTTTAGAAAGATTTATAGCGTGCTTGGTCATAAAACTGAGCAACGTACATTAAGTGGCGCTTAGTGGCATTGGGAGTAAGATTTGTATCGCCCTTGAGAAGTACCAATATACACATTTAAAGCTGAGGCTGAACTAGGGCAAGTCATGATATTAGGCACGGATTAAGCAACGAGAAGCATCTCTTAGAACAAATTGGTTGAAAATTGGCTGCTGTGCCCTTATTCAGAGGACCCTTTGGCCATAAAAACATCTGGTAAATAACTGTCTTGAGATCTGCATTCAGGTGATTAGGATGAGATGATAGTGGTACAGCAGCACAGTAACATCAACAATCGTGATGGGGTTATAGGAGCGTTAGCCCAGTTTTGTTTGCAAATATGCTTGCCCGAATGGACTGTAGGCTCAAGACATGGAAAGTTAATTCAAGGATGGGGAACATCATTTCAGCCTGAGGACTGAGTTCCCCTGTAGGCAAGCTTTTGGATCTACATGGCAGTGGTAGGTGGGACTAGCTGCAAACGTTGGCACAGCAACCATTATTATTATTATTTCCTTTGTACAGTTTGCTACTCAGACCTGGGCGGGGCAGGGCGCAGCTGGGTACACTTGCCCTGGGCCCTGAAGGGCTAAGCCAGCCAGGGGACCTTGTTTTTTGTTTGAGTTTGTAACTTTATTCTAACAAGGCTCCTGCCCTGGGCCTCAGACAAGCTCTGCATGGGCCTTTGCTACATTCCAGCCATACAAAAGTCAGAGGGTTGTCTGCATTCATCAACCTAGGGAAGAAAGAACATTTTCCAGGCAGGCAAAAAAACTGGGAGAGTGCAGAGCAGGGCTGGTGAAGGCTGTGGCCAGAGTAGAGTCTCAAGGGCCATATAAGACTGCATATGGCCTCTGAGCCTGCGGTTTCTACCCCTGCTTATGTTGGTCTTCATTTTCAATATGGCCAGGAGAGCTGCCATTTCCCCTCTTACCAAATTTTGCACGGGTCTGACCCTGTGCTGTTCACGTCAGACGGAATTCCCATCCAGCCATGCATTTATCTGTGCTGTGTTTACTTTGTGAGATTTAAATTAAAACATATGGGGGAGCCATTCATTTATTTTTATTTTTTTCATTTTGGTTGCTAATAATGCTCAACACATAACCGGAGGAGTAGTTTCAGACTAAAAATGAAGGATGTACTTGGATCTTGGCTGGAATTTAATAATCGTGTTATAACAGCTGTAGAGCCGACCAGAGAGGACCTGTGGTTAGTGTCAACACCTTATCTATTAAATACCATTTTGTATAAGAATGTATAACAAATTCTACCGTAGATATAAAATACCGCTGTCAGAAGCACAGTGCTTTTTCAAGTGCAATACTGAGCTCTTTTATTACAAGCTCAGTAGGAACGGAATATGACACGCAGGAGCTGCGGGTCTTGATTCCCTCAGAAAATCAGAGGCATTGTTGGTTCCTTCCATTTGCCCGTGAAATTATGTTTATAAAGGTACAGCTATTCTTGATTCAGTTACAGATGTTGGCCTTGCTTAACTTACCAACACTAATACTTGTTCCACCCTATACTGTACGGGGCAGGCCTTGTTTGGGAGTAATGTGACCAGTTCTGGGCATCACATTTTAAGGAGAACACTGGTCAGTGGTTACTATTGTTGAATGGTCTCTTTAAATGTGAAGGTTCATTATTGTTCCCCAAGATGTGTATATGACTTTAAGGGCCAGAGCAAATAACGAGACCCAGTTTTACAGCTGTGAAACAGTATAGCAGGTGCTGCTAAGTTGTGTTAATTAAGCTGTGTCAGCAGTTGGGTATAGTATATGCAGAGCAGCACCTAGCTCTCTCAGTACCCTGGGGGTTGGGTCATGCTTGTTGATATATTTAGTGTAAAAGGAGTTTTTGTTTTTGTTATTAAAACCTTGTTAAAGTTATTTTTGAGTTCCTTGTAATGCGTGGTCTCCCCAGCAAGCTTTCTGCAGCGCAACTAAACTGCAAAGAGCCAACATCTTTAACCCTGATGGCTACATTTTGCCTCCACTGCTGGAGGCACTATCCTTCTGAAGACCACTTTCTGTAAACCACGAAAATGGAAAGAGCCGCAGTTCTTATGCCCTGCTTGTGAGTGTCTCATAGACAACTGCTTGGCCACTGCGAGAGCAAGATGGTGGGCTTTATGGGTTGCTGGACTAATACAGCAGGCTCTTATAATAATAATAATAATAATAATTTATTATTTATACCCCGCCCATCTGGCTGGGCCTCCCCAGCCACTCTGGGCGGCTTCCATAAAAACCAAAAATACAATAAAATATCACATGTTAAAAACTTCCCTGAACAGGGCTGCCTTAAGATGTCTCTTGAATGTCAGGTAGTTATTTATCACTTTGACATCTGCTGGAAGGGCGTTCCACAGGGTGGGCGCCGCTACCGAGAAGGCCCTCTGCCTGGTCCCCTGTAGCTTTGCTTCTCGCAATGAGGGAACCGCCAGAAGGCCCTCGGCGCTGGATCTCAGCGTCCGGGCAGAATGATGGGGGTGGAGACGCTCCTTCAGGTATACTGGACCGAGGCCGTTTAGGGCTTTAAAGGTCAGCACCAACACTTTGAATTGTGCTCGGAAACGTACTGGGAGCCAATGCAAGTCTTTCAAGACCGGTGTTATATGGTCTCGGCGGCCGCTCCCAGTCACCAGTCTAGCTGCCGCATTCTGGATTAGTTGTAGTTTCCGAGTCACCTTCAAAGGTAGCCCCACGTAGAGTGCATTGCAGTAGTCCAAGCGGGAGATAACCAGAGCATGTACCACTCTGGCGAGACAGTCCGCAGGCAGATAGGGTCTCAGCCTACGTACCAGATGGAGCTGGTAAACAGCTGCCCTGGACACGGATTTGACCTGTGCCTCCATGGACAGCTGTGAGTCCAAAATGACTCCCAGGCTGCGCACCTGGTCCTTCAGGGGCACAGTTACCCCATTCAGGACCAGGGAATCCTCCACACCTGCCCGCCTCCTGTCCCCCAAAAACAGTACTTCTGTCTTGTCAGGATTCAACCTCAATCTGTTAGCCGCCATCCATCCTCCAACCGCCTCCAGACACTCACACAGGACCTTCACCGCCTTCACTGGTTCTGATTTAAAAGAGAGGTAGAGCTGGGTATCATCCGCATACTGATGAACACCCAGCCCAAACCTCCTGATGATCTCTCCCAGCGGCTGCATGTAAATGTTGAAAAGCATGGGGGAGAGGACAGAACCCTGAGGCACCCCACAAGTGAGAGCCCAGGGGTCTGAACACTCATCCCCCACCACCACTTTCTGAACACGGCCCAGGAGGAAGGAGCGGAACCACTGTATAACAGTGCCCCCAGCTCCCAGCCCCTCAAGACGGTCCAGAAGGATGCTATGGTCGATGGTATCAAACGCCGCTGAGAGATCCAGCAGAACTAGGAAACAGCTCTCACCTTTGTCCCTAGCCCGCCGGAGATCATCAACCAGTGCGACCAAGGCAGTTTCAGTCCCATGATGAGGCCTGAATCCCGACTGGAAGGGATCCAAATGGTCCGCTTCTTCCAGGCGTGCCTGGAGTTGTTCGGCAACCGCTCGCTCAATCACCTTGCCCAGGAATGGAAGATTTGAGACTGGGCGATAGTTGGCCATCGTGGCCGCATCTAAAGATGGTTTTTTAAGAAGCGGTTTAATAACCGCCTCTTTCAGCGGGTCTGGGAAGGCTCCCTCACGGAGGGAAGCATTCACCACCCCACGAAGCCCATTGCCCAGTCCTTCCCGGCTAGCTTTTATAAGCCAGGATGGGCAAGGATCCAGGAGACAGGTGGTTGGTTTCACTCGTCCAAGCAGCCTGTCCACATCCTCGGAGGTAACAGATTGGAATTGATCCCACTCAACTTGACTAGACAGAACTCTAGCACTCTCCCGCCCCGGCCCTGCTCCCACGGTGGAGTCTACTTCTTCCCGAATCTGAGCGATTTTATCTGCAAAAAACTTTGCAAAATCATTGCAGGAGAATATGTGGCCCGTACTGGGCCCCGATGTTGCAGGTGGTTCCGCTAAATTGTGAACCACCTGAAAAAGTCTCCTGCTGCTGTTTTCTGCAGATGCAATAGAGGCGGTGAAGAAATTCTTCTTCGCCGTCGCTATCGCCACTTGGTAGGCTCGACGTTGAGCTCTAACCTGTGTCCGGTCAGATTCGGAATGAGTTCTCCGCCACCGGCGCTCTAGCCGTCTCAACGATTGTTTCATTGCCCTCAGATCCGTGGAAAACCACGGGGCTGTCCGGGCTCCATGCAATCGGAGAGGGCGCTTCGGAGCCAAACAGTCAATAGCCCTGGTTAACTCCACATTCCAGCGGGCCACCAGGGAATCAGCTGAAAGGCCATCAACATGGGATAAAGCATCCCCTACCACTCTCTGGAAACCATTTGGATCCATTAAGTGGCGGGGGCGGACCATCCGAATTGGTCCCACCTCCCTGCAGAGGGGATGGGTCGCAGAGAAGTCCAGTTGCACCAGGAAGTGATCTGACCATGGCACTTCTTTCGTTTCGCTTTTACTTAGTGTCAGATCACCAACATCCATAGAGGTAAACACCAGGTCCAAGGCATGTCCACGGCTATGGGTTGGGCCAGACTTATTCAGGGACAGCCCCATGGAGGCCATGCTTTCCACGAAGTCCCGAGCGGCCCCTTGTAAGGTCGTGTCGGCATGGATGTTAAAATCCCCTAGGACGACCAAGCTAGGTGTCTCCAGGAGAACATCCGCCACGACCTGAAGCAGCTCGGGCAGGGAATCCTTGGTGCAGCGGGGAGGTCGGTACACCAAAAGGAATCCTGTACTGCCCCTATTGCCCAACTTCCAGAACATGCACTCAGAAAACTGGGTCTTCCCAACAGGACGCCTGGTGCAAACTAATTATATTCCTTATGACTAGCTGGAGTGCTTTAAAAGAGGATGACCAGGACAGCAAGAGACCTGAAAACCAAGTACTAGAAGCAAAGGTCAAAGAGAAGAAGAAGGTTAAGAGGAGACCTGATGGTAGTTTTCTAATAAAACAAGGGCCGTCATGCAAAAGGTGAGGCAGATTTGTTCTCTTGTCACACCTGAGGGCATAACTAGAATCAGTGGGTGGAAATTTCAGGGAACATTTTTTTGGTTAAATATTGGTAGAAACTTTGTTAACAGTAATAGCTGTTTGGCAGTGGAGTGGATTGGCTTGAGCAGGCTCTCTTGCCATGGAGATATTTAAGCAGAGGCTCAGCAGACATTTCTCAGCTGTGCAGGCTATGCAATCACCTCCAAGGTTCCTTCCAGCTCACTGCACGTGATTTATAATAAATAACAAATTTACATTCTACGCTGAAATTTAATAGGAAAGGCATTCATTGTCTTGATTAAGCTGATCAGTTGCAAGTTAGCTTTACCATTTGGGCATGGGTGCCATATTGATGGAGCTAAGATGGCTGTTTCTTTGTGCAGCATTGATGGTAGTAGTAGTCATCTTGGCCTCACTGTTGATTCCTAAGGCTATTCTAGTGTCGCAACTTTGCATTAGTGGGTTAAGGAGACCCTAGTGCTGGTGGAGAACGGGAACCCAACTTTCACATTCCCAACTCTTCTCCTCCCCGCCTTATACCAAAGTACTTATGAAGGCACAGCAGTTAACAGTGATTTGATTTGACTACTCTGTTGTAATTTGGAGTAACATGAGCAGAGACTAGCTGGTGTAACTCTAGGAAAGGATTGCACTGTTAGAGCACAGTGTTGTTGTGTGTGTGTGTGTGTGCGCACACACACACTGATTAGTGCTTCGTTATATCCACAGGATTACTGAATGTAGCATGGCTTAGATTATATGGGGAGTATGCTTTTTGAGGAGACCTTAGCAAACACTAATAAATATAGTGGTACCTTGGGTTAAGCACTTAATTCGTTCCAGAGGTCCGTTCTTAACCTGAAACTGTTCTCAACCTGAAGCACCACTTTAGCTAATGGGGCCTCCCGCTGCTGCCGTGCCGCCGGAGCACGATTTCTGTTCTCATCCTGAAGCAAAGTTCTTAACCCGAAGTACTATTTTTGGGTTAGCGGAGTCTGTAACCTGAAGCGTATGTAACCTGAGGTACCACTGTAATGCATATTTATTAAGGAGAGCCAGCATAATGTAGTTGCTAAAGCGTTGTTGTTGTTTTATTCATTCATTCATTCATTTATTCAATTTATATACCACCCTTTATCAGAAAATCCCAGGACAGTGTACAACATTAAAAGCACATTATAGAACATCAGTGATAAAACATAATAAAAACATGATAAGAAAACCATACTGACAGACAGACTAATAATAAAATAGTCATTATAATAACAGTCCACTCCCCCACACTTTCACAGGCCACATATTTTTTAATAGCCATAGGTCTGGGCAAAGAGGAAAGTAATAATGTATAATGGAACAGAGACATCAGTACTCCACAGGAAATTCACTTCCCGTCCTTGAGGCAGTTGTACTCTTATCGTCTGGCCTACCTTTCTAAGTTGTTGTAAGTAAGGAGAAGAACCATGTATGTCAGCCCGAGTTCCTGGCAGGAAGAGTGACGTGGAAATGTAATGAATTGTATTTGGCCTCAAATAAGAAATACCCATTATAAACAGAATGTGCTTGACACTGGTAGCAGGGTTCATTGCAGCCTTGAAGATGAAGTCATTCAAAGATTTGCTGTGTGCGCTGAGGCTGAAAAGTAAAAAACCGTTAAAGCAGGATTCAGATAAGAGTTTGCCAGTCCTAAAATAGATGGCTGAAGCCTTGGCTTGCTACTGCAGTTTTCTTTCCACCCCCCGCCGTGATGTTAGCAGAAAAATATGCATCTAGCATACATGCTCGCATGCACACAGACACACATAGAAATGCACAGACAGTTCATCATTGCTTGCTCATTAAACTTAGGATCCATTAGATAGGAACCGAGTACAACTTTTCTGTCTTGTCATTGTCTAGCAATGGCTAGTATTCACCAAGCGAACTTTTACGTATTGGAATTCATGGTGAGCAACAGGAACGCTGTCAGACAGACACCATCCTGTTTAAAAGTATACAGTGGTACCTCGGGTTACATACGCTTCAGGTTACAGACTCCGCTAACTCAGAAATAGTACCTCGGGTTAAGAACTTTGCTTCAGGATGAAAACAGAATCATGCGGTGGCAGCAGGAGGCCCCATTAGCTAAAGTGGTGCTTCAGGTTAAGAAGAGTTTCAGGTTAAGAACAGACCTCCGGAACGAATTAAGTACTTAACCCAAGGTACCACTGTAATCAAATGGTGTTGCATCGTAACAAATACTTAACATTGCTGATGCAGGAATTGGCGGCCAAATGGCAAATTTTCTCCTGTAACTTTTAGATCCATGTCTTGAACCAAGGAGAGAGTGGCGAGTGTGGCCAGTGTAGTGTAGTGGTTTAGAGCAGTGGACTCGTAATCTGGTGAACCGGGTTCGCTTGCCCGCTCCTCCACATGCAGCTGCTGGGTGCCCTTGGGCTAGTCATACTTCTCTGAAGTCTCTCAGCCCCACTCACCTCACAGAGTGTTTCTTTTGGGGGAGGAAGGGAAAGGAGAATGTTAGCCTCTTTGAGACTCCTTAGGGTAGTGATAAAGCGGAATATCAAATCCAAACTCCTCCTCCTCCTCCTCTTCTTCTCATCTACCCATCTGCCTCCCCACCTCATATCAACAGGAAGTGGGGTCGAAAAAATGTTTACGAGAGAAAGGACTAGGTGGGCAAAAATGGCCAAGAATTAGCAGAGGATTTAAAAGTACAGAATGTGGCTTGTGAATGTGGTGTTGGGACTGGCCATTTTTTTGGCCCCTGTGAGGTTGCTGGACTAGATGGGCTGCTGGCTATTTTTCTAGAAAATGATGAATTCCTCCCTTGTTCTCTTATAATGGCAATGGTGCCCACCTGAGAGGTGCCAGAACTGAGTTCTGGCAAATTCCTGCTGAAAAAAAAAAGCCTTGGCTGTTCTTAAATCTCCTACTATCAAGCTTCATTGGTTGACCCCACATTCTCGTCTTACGAGATTATGTGAAAAAAGTCTCTCCATTCAGTTTTTTCATACAGTGGATAATTTTACACACCTCTTGTCATTCCTTCCCTTTACCTGCCTGCTTCTGAAGTTAACAAAAGCCCCAAAGTGTTGTAAAAAACCCCTAGGGAAAGGTTGGATATGTTACTTGGATATATATATCTGCCAGATATGTAGCTGTTGATGTATTAATAATAATTGATTGAGGCTCTTTTTTCGTCCTTGGAAAAAAATAGGTTACAACATGTAGATTTGTTTTATTCCAGGACTTGATGTGCATTAAAGTACAAGGGTGTGAATTTCAATAACCAATCAAAGCTAAACTTTGCAAGCAGGAAAGACTTTTCCAAGGTGCCATAGTAATTTTAGAAACAACTGTTCAGAATCAAAACCAGGAGGTGTTACTGCTCTGGCAAGGCAATGTTAATAAAATTAAACATGTATTGATTTTTCTTTTTCTGTGGGCAGGATTAATTAATTCACAGGCAGGCTAGTATTGCACGTCAGCTTGAGAACACACCTGTCAATTTTAAAGTGGGAAAAAACATTAAGCTAACATGAAACAATAACTTGAAACCTAAGAGCACATTGGAAAGTACTGGATTTGACATTTCCACTTTAAAAAAACCAGGCGAAAGGTTTTTCTGAAGGCTATATTACACATGACAGACAGTTCAATGATTCTTCCTCCTGACTTTCTTTTTTTTATTGCTAATGAAAAGCAGCAGCAGGAGACTAAAAACAGGAGTGGGGGATTGGTGGGCAGAGGTTGCCGAAACCTTTCTGTCTCTGCTGCTTGCCGGCTGAAAACCTCCAAACTCTGCTGCTTTTTTCTCCAGAGGGATAAAGGGAATGCTCCTGGAGGCAACCTGCTTACTGAGCATTTTTTTCTGATTTGCTTGTATAACACTTATGTAGAGGTAAAGGACGCGGGTGGCGCTGTGGGTTAAATCACAGAGCCTAGGACTTGCCGATCAGAAGGTCGGCGGTTCGAATCCCCACAACGGGGTGAGCTCCCGTTGCTCGGTCCCTGCTCCTGCCAACCTAGGAGTTCGAAAGCACGTCAAGGTGCAAGTAGATAAATAGGCACCGCTCCAGTGGGAAGGTAAACAGCATTTCCGTGCACTGCTCTGGTTCGCCAGAAGCGGCCTAGTCATGCCGGCCACATGACCTGGAAGCTGTACGCCGGCTCCCTCGGCCAATAAAGCGAGATGAGCGCCGCAAACCCAGAGTCAGTCACAACTGGACCTAATGGTCAGGGGTAAAGGTAAAGGAACCCCTGACCATTACGTCCAGTCGCGAATGACTCTGGGGTTGCAGCGCTTATCTCACTCTATAGGCCAAGGGAGCCGGCGTTTGTCTGCTTCTGGTGAACTAGAGCAGCACACAGAAACACCGTTCACCTTCCCGCCAGAGTGGTACCAATTTATCTACTTGCACTTTGACGTGCTTTCGAACTGCTAGGTTGGCAGGAGCAGGGACCAAGCATCAGGAGCTCACCCCATCGCAAGGATTTGAACCGCCAACCTTCTGATTGGCAAGCCCAAGAGGCTCAGTGGTTTAGCTTGTATAACACTTATGCAGAGGTAGGGATATGCAAATACATTAACTTCAGTTTTTCTCAGTTTCCCATTTTTCCAAAGTTTAAGTTCAGTTCTCCATATTTCCACAGCAGGTTACAATAACTTCTTTTTAAAAATCCTCACGAAGATTTATCAGCTTTTTTATTTTATTTTAACCCACTTGTAGACATTTTTCTATGCAGTTTTGCCTAACACGCATTTTTGCAAAGGAATTTCCCCATATATGACGTATGAATCAAAGCAGGGTTATGAACAAGATTTGGAATTTTGGGTTCAGAATATTTAGATCAAGGCCTAGAGTCAGAAATGCATATCCACACAGACATTTATTCCACTTCCCTTGATGACTTGTACCTGAATAGGTGACAAGCTTTGAGTTTAAGCCACAAATAGCCAATGTGTTGCCCTCCAGATGTGGTTGGACTACAACTTCCAGCATTCTTGATCATTGGCTGTGTTTGCTGGGGCTGATGGGAGTTGTAGTTCAGTAACATCATGAAGACACCATGTTGGCTTGCTTTGAAGAGATTATCGTCTTTGTTTGCTTGCTCTCACATGCAAGTAATTGTGACCTCCCAAGGTTGGCAATGGCCAATTGTGTAGTGATTGCTTGTGTGCCTTTATTGCATTCTTTTCCATGGTGAATTCTGAAACAGTCACATTCCTTCTGCTTAATGGCACAAACAACTGGAACAATGATTTGGCACTGTATTGCTGCATTGGCTAGTGCTTAAGTTGCTTGTTCTCAAGCTGGCTGAAAAACAGGCTGTTGAACTGCTATGGCACCACTCGCTTATTGTCATTTGGTCCTGCACATTGATTTTCCTTTTGACTCTTTGATTTGAAGGTGGGTTTTTTTCCTGTAGGCTTATAAGTATGTATATAAGTTATTCAGATGACTTGCCACTCATTCACCTTCTCATGTCCTTGCTTTGGGTTATCGAAACTGATTAGTTGAAGCCATTGCTTCCAAGGCTTTAATATAATACTGCAAAAAAAAAACCAAACAAACTTGGTGCAATGGTATGTATAATAGCATCAAAATACTTACCAATGCACAGGGTTGCATATGCAGATCTGTGAAATGTGCAGAAAGAAATCCTGATGCAGTTATATGTACAGTTTATTGGCAGTTTTATTAATGTATGCATTTTCATCAGTAATGTAGGGTGAGGAAGACAGAACTGAGCGTAACAAACTGAAAGCTGTAGCAGACTGTGCATGTTTCGATGCAGGAAATAATTTTAGACATTCTTCTGGTTCAAGTGGAATTTAGGAGGAGTGGAGTAAAAGGGCAGAATGAACCAGAGGAACAATAAATCTTCATTGGGGGAAATCTTCTGGTTCCTAATTGAAGCAAAATTATTACCAATTTAGAAGCAAAAAGTTGCCAAGAAATATTCTCAGTGTTTAGTCCTTTCAGATGTATTTGAAATAGCATTTTCTGTGTCTGAGTCTGTTCCATTCAAGTATCTCATTTTCAAAACAATTTTGGCAGCATCTTCAGAGCAGTAGAAAACCAAGAATTGCTCATCAGTGCATTATTGGAGTAGCTGGCCCCCTCTCTCTCTCTCTCTGTCTCTTTGAGCTTTGATCAGTTTCGTTTCTGCTAAGTAAAACCCATTAAGCCTATGAAAATGTTCCCAGATGATTTCTGTAAATGAAAGATTCTGTGATTTTTCAGTTTGCCAACTTCCCCCATAAATAAACATGCTAATTCTTCTGCTCACCATGCAAAAAACTTGGCAAAAAAAAAAGGCTTTGCACTGAGGGTTGATTTACCAGTCTTGTGATAGGGTGGCTATCTCTCTGCCAAAGCCAGCCCAAGACATTTTGCCATCTGAGGCAAAGGACAAGATTGCTTCCTTTCCTACATTGCACAGTCAGAAGCCAGCTATATGGGCAGTTGAATCTTGCTTCAATGATGGCAACAGGATAATTTCCTACAGTGCTCCTGAAGGCAGCATCTAGTTTAGGGAATTCCGTGGGATATATCTCCTCTGTTCAAGGATGGAGAGGAGAAGAACCTGGTAGCTCAGGAGGAGCAGCCAGGGAAGGGAGGCTGCCGCTGTCTTCTCCAGCATCGTCTGCCTGAGGCAGATGCCTCATTCTGCCTAATGGTAGAGCCATTCTGGCTTCCTTCACTGTGTGTCCAAGCATGGTAAGTACAAGAACTAAATCACACATCTGATAGATACAGCCAGCATTACCTACCTTGCAGTGGGCTAAGGGATTTGGTAGTGTAAAAGGTAAAGGGACCCCTGACCATTAGGTCCAGTCGTGGCCGACTCTGGGGTTGTGGCGCTCATCTCGCTTTACTGGCCGAGGGAGCCGGCGTACAGCTTCCGGGTCATGTGGCCAGCATGACTAAGCCGCTTCTGGCAAACAAGAGCAGCGCACGGAAACGCTGTTTACCTTCCTGCTGGAGTGGTACCTATTTATCTACTTGCACTTTGACATGCTTTCGAACTGCTAGGTTGGCAGAAGCAGGGACCGAGCAACGGGAGCTCACCCCGTTACAGGGATTCGAACCACCGACCTTCTGATCGGCAAGCCCTATGCTCTGTGGTTTAACCCACAGTGCCACCTGCGTCCCATTTAGTAGTGTAGCAAGTGCTTTTTATAGTGATTGGCTGATTTGCTCTCATGTCACAGTCTATGGGCTGCTCAACGTGATGCCGCAGCTAGGATGCTGGGCTTGGAAGGAAACCTTTCCAAAGCATAAACTTGAGAATATAAGAGCCTGCCTGATCAGACCAGTGGCCCTGGGATTCCCAGGAACTGGCATATTGCCTTTGACCGTGGAGGAAGCACTGGTGCAAGGCTGATGATAAAGGAACAGTGCCATTGCATAGATTGGTGTCTGCTTAGTGTGTGGTTAAAAGGTGGTTTCTGCACGTGCTTTGGCGGAAAGTGAGGGGCAGATGGGCCTTGTCAGCCTGGGAAGGTAGCCCACCTAAGAGAAGGCAAACTGATCTTAAACCTCCGCTGCCTTGCGGAATATCTTTGGCGGAAGAAAATGCTAAGCAGGAAACTCTACACAAATCTGGAGTAGAGTCCCTAAGACTTTTGAATGGCACCTTGTATGCCTTCTTGAGAGGGACGCGGGTGGCGCTGTGGGTTAAACCACAGAGCCTAGGACTTGCCGATCAGAAGGTCAGCAGTTCGAATCCCCGTGACGGGGTGAGCTCCCGTTGCTCGGTCCCTGCTCCTGCCAACCTAGCAGTTCGAAAGCACGTCAAAGTGCAAGTAGATAAATAGGTACCGCTCTGGCAGGAAGGTAAATGGTGTTTCCGTGCGCTGCTCTGGTTCAGCAGAAGCGGCTTAGTCATGCTGGCCACATGACCCGGAAGCTGTACACCGGCTCCCTCGGCCAGTAAAGCTAAATGAGCGCCGCAACCCCAGAGGCGGCAACGACTGGACCTAATGGTCAGGGGTCCCTTTACCTTTTTTATACATTTCAATGGAATTAATGTAGGGTCTTCTTCAACACCTAAGCTTCTAATGCTGCTGCTTTGGAGTAAAGAGGGGGTCTAATTTAATTTAAGGTACAACGAGGAGTGAAGTTGTAATATGGATGCTTTTCAAGAGACTTAAAATAAGACGGTCCACAAATAAACAGAATACTATTTTGCGGTATATGAGTTATGTTATTCTGTCATCAGCACTCATAACTTTTGATACTAAAAATGCAAACCGTGCTACATTTTTGCCTGTTTTTCAGCACAAAGGGATATGTATCAGTTAATTCTGCTCTATTCACAAAATGCACATGATCCTGCTTATCAGCATGAAATCCTTATGCTCCAACAGAAAGTACATGCAACACATAAATCTTGTTTTTTTAAAAAAATGTTTTCAGCAAATCACTCTTGAGAGGATCATATACAAGAAAATATTTGCTCATAGGTTGGTGATTAATGTTGAGCAACTGATAAAAGTTACATTGTTTAAACGAGTTTATAAATCACCCAGTCTATATGGTCATTTCCTGTAATCTGTCACTCGAACTTCAAGTATATAATTGTGAGAGGCAGAAAACTGGCGTCCGCCGTGAAAGCTGGTGTGTGGAGTTGCGGTTCTATTCTGTAGTCCCCGAAATGGATCATGTAGCCGAATAATACCATGAGTTCTTTACAAGATATACTTTGTGGTTTCGAACACCTGATAAGTCATTTATGTTGCTTTCCCTCCATTCATACACCAGTCTCCTGTCTCTTTAATGCTGCCATAAAACTAATGCACATGGGTTGTGATCATAAGAACTCAAGAGGGAGCCCTGCTGGATTAGGCCAATGGCCCATCTAGGCCAGCATCCTGTTCTCACTGTAGCCAGCCAGATTTCTATGGGAAGCCCCAAAGTAGAACCTGAGCTCATTTAGCACTTTCCCCACTTGGCCACCTGTCATGGATGTTTTAACTAAGATTCCTGCGTTGCAGTGGGATGGACTAGATGACCCTTGGGATCCCTTCCAACTCTCACAGTTCCATGATTCTTTGATTCCCAGCAACTGGCATTCAGTGTGCATTTTTCCTCACTGCATGAGTACATTAGTACCTTGGGTTACAGACGCTTCAGGTTACAGACTCCTCTAACCCAGAAATAGTACCTCGGGTTGAGAACTTTGCTTCAGGATGAGAACAGAAATTGTGTGGCAGTGGGAGGCCACATTAGCTAAAGTGGTGCTTCAGGTTAAGAACAGTTTCAGGTTAAGAACGGACCTCCAGAACGAATTAAGTTCTTAACCCGAGGTACCACTGTATCTTGGTTTTGAGTTCAGTTGGGTCAGAAGTTATTCTCTGGGCAAACTGGAAGATTTACACCGGGGCTGGTGTTAGGTGGAGTGGGTGTTTTCCCTGAACCTAGAGCTGAGGTGAGATGACTGGCTTGGTGTTTGCTAGCTACAGTGTCTGCAGTGCACTATTATTCCTCATGAAAACACATATGCATTTTAGTAAGAATTTCTCCTAATAAGCACATTTTCAGATGCGGTTTTGCTTGATGCACACAATTTTGCAAACTATTTCCCCACATATAATGCATTTTGCCTGTTATTTTTCCACAAATATTTAAGCACACTTTTCTGTAAGACAGAGCTTTCCAAACTGTGTGTCTCTCGACACGTTACTGTGTCGGCTGCAGTGTGTAGGTGTGTCGTGGAAACGCTCCCCGTGCTCTTCCCAGGGCTGGAAAGGGGTTAGTTTAACTTCCGGTTTGCTAGTAAAACTGAATTGCCGTATTTTTTCATGTATAACACGCCCCCGTGTATAACATGACACCTACGATTGCCCAGAATTGTTAAGCTTTTTTGGGGAGGGGTTTGCCTGAAGTTGTGGTGGAGCTTTTTTGGGAGGGATTGCCAAGACTTGTTGAGCTTTCTTTGGGGGGGGGGGATTGCCAACAATTGCTCGCCTGCCTGACCGCCGCTGCCAACCACACAAAGCCATCAATCGTCTGCCCGCTCACCACCAGCAGCCGAAAATCGCATACCCAATTGCAGAAGCAGCCAGTTGCCAGCAGACCTTGCTGCAGCCACCATTTACCCCCCCCCCCCCAAAAGGCCCCTGACAATCTTCTGCTCGGGGCAGCCACCAATCGCACGTCCCATCTCAGCACTTTCCGTGTACAAGACGACCCCCATTTTTTAGCATTTCAAAAAAATATACAAGCCTTGTCTTATACATGGAAAAATATGGTACTGTGTCGCAAAATGTAAAGGTAAAGGGACCCCTGACCATTAGGTCCAGTCGTTACCGACTCTGGGGTTGCGGCGCTCATCTCGCTTTATTGGCCGAGGCAGCCGGCGTACAGCTTCCGGGTCATGTGGCCAGCATGACTAAGCCGCTTCTGGCAAACAAGAGAAGCACGGAAACACCATTTACCTTCCCGCTGGAGCAGTGCCTATTTATCTACTTGCACTTTGATGTGCTTTCGAACTGCTAGGTTGGCAGGAGCAGGGACCGAGCAACGGGAGCTGACCCCGTTGCGGGGATTCGAACTGCCAACCTTCTGATCAGCAAGTCCTAGGCTCTGTGGTTTAACCAATAGCATCACCCGTGTCCCTTCCATCGCAGAATGATGCATGCCTAAAAAGTGTGTCATGAACAGGAAAGTTTGGAAAGCTCTGTGGTGAGAGATTCGTTTTTGTACACATTCTTTGGTTGGAGAACTGCATCACAAAATTCAGTTTGAATTTCAAAGGATAGCGCCATTGTTTCGGAAACTGTGAATTAGGGCAGGTTTGTGTTAAAATCTGATCTTGCGAATTGCTCCCCTGTCCCTAAACAACATACAGTCCATTTCTGAAATGATAGAAGGAGTCAAGTAGTCATGTGCTCCCCTGGCTTCAAAAGTTCCCACCAGAATGCATGCGACTAGGCAGGAGGCCAAGTTGCCTCGCTGTCTCATGCCACGGTTTTCTACTGGCTGGTTAAGCAAGTCATAACACTAGATCCAAAATTTTTGTTACAGAGACCGAGATGGTTCTCAGTCCCCCCTGAAAGCATTCACATGTATAACAAGGTGTCAGGAGAAATCTCCAACGGTTACTGTGGTTGAGGATTAAACGGAGAAAAGCCAGCACCCCTGAAACAAAAAGCTGTGTTCATAATAGTTTATTCGATTCACTTACTCGCATTTCTATCCTGCCTCTCTATACAAAATATTTAGGGGGGAGGAAGTATAGCAAGAATGAAAACAAAGCACCAGACCTTATAACATTACAAGTGGAACAATTGAAAAGCCGGGTGTGTATACAACAGTGATGGACCTTCTGGTCTCAAAGTTCAGCAGCACTCTTTGTGACACCAAAATTCAGCACCCTCCCGCTTCTTGAGCTCCGTTCTAAATCATAGCTGTGGCGTCCCCTGCAGCGCCCATGAGGTTGTGTGCCTAGTGCAAGCATCCCCAACCTTGGCCCTCCAGATGTTTTGGCCTACAACTCCCATGATCCCTAGCTAACAGGACCAGTGGTCAGGGATGATGGGAATTGTAGTCCAAAACATCTGGAGGGCCGAAGGTTGGGGATGCCTGGCCTAGTGCAACCAAACTGGTCACATTCCCCATAATCTCTCTTTGTATACAAATAGCACTGGGGAGGGGGGCATTTTTAAAAGCAGTGCCTAAACACCGACCGGAAGCATGACATAGTTGCTCAAAGACTGAACAATTGTAGGGCCAAGTGGACTTAACTTTGGCAGAGTGTTCCAGTGTCTTGGTGCCACCACAGTCAAGGCCCTGCTTCATGAGCTCATCTGCTATTAGAGTGCAGATTCATTTGGGCTCAAAAACAATATGCATAGGCATGCATTTGGGTACAAGCAAGTTACACAATAAAAGGTAGATGATGGCAGCCTGGTGCTCTTCAGATGTTTCCAAAATATCTGGAGAGCCCCAGGTTGGAGAAAGTTGGATTATGGTGTTGCATTTTATTTTAGCAACTTGTGATTCCACCCTTTTGGAGTTAGTGATTTTTAACAACCAACAAAACCATTACCTTTTTAATTGGAGCAGCCCTTGCCTGCTTTCTTTTCTTCCCTTAAATGAAATTAGCTAATCAAGAAATAAAATTAATCTGCAAAATCCAGCTTTATTGGGTGATTTATTGCCCTGGGTGTGCAATAATCTTAGTACTGCATTGTCATTTCTGGTAGATGGGGTCAGAGGGAATCTTTTACTTACAAGAAACGGGGGAATTATCAGAAAATTATAAAAAGAAACTATCATTTTGCTGCATATGGACATCCTATCTTGGAATAAGCTTTTCGCTAGTAGTATATTCTGCCAAGTGAAAAGGCTGCCAAGAGTATTTTTAGTACTTTTATATGTTGCCCATGGAAATTGTGGAAAATTTCTTTAGAAAATTGGATAAATTGGCCACTCATTTTTATAGCCTTTTATAGGACAGGGTCTTTTTTAAACACACACAAACACACACCCTTATTTTATTTAGTATCTAAGAATAAAGCATTTTTATTCTGGACAGCTAATTTAACAGGTATAGTGCATTGAAATGAAAATGCTTCTTGATAGCTGGCTTACAATGACACTGTTGCTGACTCGTGGCCTTTGAACAGTCTCTTAATTCCCCATCCAATACTTCAGTTAAGCCTATGTATATGCAGCCAGACTAATTGCATATTTCCCAGTAGACCCCTCCTTTCATCTTCTTCTACCTCATGTCAAATTTTAGACTGTCAGCTCCACGGGACATGACCTTGGTAAATCACCTTTCAGGGCTAAATCAGGGTTGGAGAATTAGTGACCCTCCAATATATTGTTGACTGTAGCTCTTATCACTCATGACTATTGTCCATGCTGGTTGGGCCCCTTCCTTGGTCTCATGGACCAGGTAGAATCTCTTGCATCATTAGGCCCGGCTTGACATGAATGCTGCAATATCATCCTTGGGCGATATTGTAGCATACAGTAGGCCACCAACTCCATTCCCTGGCAAACTATTACAGTGGCAAAGAGTTGGGGCGGGGAAGAAATTGGATTTTTGTCTGCATTTTAATGAGAAACTGTGATTGATACTTCTCGAGCCAATAAGTGAACTGAAACACAGCTACGGTCTTCAAACAAAAACATCCTGAAGGTCCCAGGCCACAGGGAGGTTAGGCTGGCCTCAACCAGAGCCAGGGCTTTTTCGGCTGTGGCTCCGATCTGGTGGAACGCTCTGTCACAAGAGACTAGGGCCCTGCGGGACTTGACATCTTTCCGCAGGGCCTGCAAGACAGAGCTGTTCCACCAGGACTTTGGTCAGGGCACAGCCTGACTCCCTCCTTTGGCAATCTTCACAGAACTTTAGTCTAATGGTTGCCATCAAATGATTTGAATTAATTTTATAATGAAATGATTTTAGAATGTTGTACTATTTTATTGTTGTTAGCCGCCCTGAGCCCCGCTTGGGAGGGCGGGATATAAATAAAATTTATTATTATTATTATTATTATTATTATTATTATTATTATTATTAAGCGTGTTCTCCAATAAATGAGAGCACGTGTTGCGGTGTGGGCCAACGGGCCAGGCCTCTTGTTGCCAGGCAGGTTAATAGTTGTTGCCTGGCATTGTGATTGGATAACCGGGTTGCTGGGGCAAATTGTATGTGCAAATTGGGTGGGTGGGACCATAGTCTTCAAATATTGGTGCACTCTGGTTTCTCTTTCTCTTTGCAGAGTGCATCGGATCACCCGCCCACCCGCCCTTTTTTCTGGTTGACCTTGCTTTGCCTGTCATGGGGTCATCTGCCTTGGCGCAGGGGCCTAGTAGGAATTTTGCCATTTGGTGATTGGCTGTGCCATTTGGTTTTTGCCTACTACTCAGCAATTCGTCACAACTTGTAAGGTTGCGGTTAGGCATTGGTTATAATATGCTGGTGGTGGAGGGGTCAGGATAGGCTGTGCCTGCCCCTCCTATTGCGCTGAAGGGAATTCCATTAAAGGAATCCTGGGGCTTGCCACGATTTCGTCCAATCCCTGTCATGGGAATCCTTGTCATAGGACCAGGGCCGGCAAGCTTTCGGGGAGCTGCTGGGGTGAGCGGCATGGGTCCGACGCTTAGCTCAAATGACCCCCAAGTTTGACTTTCCCTTCTACTGCCTACCGATCAGACCTCGGGATGTCAGTTCTGTCCCAGGCGGGGGGACAGATAGGCATAACCAATGTCTAAACAACCACTCACTGATTTTGTATTTTAATAAAGTTGTGGCCAAAATAGTGCCCAAAAACCAAAACTAAATTACGTGTTATGTGTGAAGTTATTTGAGGGGTGGCCTGGGGACCTACACACGCAATTATTATTATTATTATTATTATTATTATTATTATTATTATTATTATCCTTGGAAATTTGCACTTCTCCCGATTTTGTGATGCAGCTCTCCTACCAAAATTCTATATACAAGAAATGCACATATTCAGGCAAAGTGTGTACAAAAGTGCACATAGTAGTGAAAATAGCATACAGAAATACATAGTAAGGAAAGTACAGTTGTACCTTGGAAGTCGAACGGAATCCGGAAGTCTGTTTGACTTCCAAAGTGTTCGGAAACCAAAGCGCAGTTTCTGATCAGCTGCAGGAACCTCCTGCAGCCGATTGGAAGCTGTGGAAGCCCCTTCGGACGTTCGGCTTCTGAAAGAACGTTCGAAAACCCGAACAGTCGTGTCAGGGTTTTGATTGTTCGGGAGCCAAAAAGTTCGAGAACCTAGGCTGTTCAAAAACCAATGTACAGCTGTAATTGCAAAAGAAATATGTTTATTAGGAGAAGAGGCTTTTGACATTTCAGATGGCTGTTTTTAGAACCCAACTTATTTCTGTGGTTGTAAGTTGTTTTAAACTGTTTTTAATATTGTGTTTTTATATTCCAGGGACCTTCGGGTGAAGGGTGGGTTAATAGTAGTAGTCATCGTTGTCGTCGTAGTAATAATAATAATTTCTTTAGAAGTAAGCTCCAGTGAATACACTGTTTACTGAAGGTTGCATGTTATCTAGATCCCAAAATAATGTTCAGTCACTCTTCAGCTATTTAAATTAGGAGTAGATAAGGACCTATTGTTCTGTATGACATCCCATTCCAAAACTCTAATTAGCCTTAGAGAACGATCAAAGCTCTCATTTGTGCTGGCAGGTCTTTCTTCGCAACCATTTGACTAAATCAGTGCCCACACTGTTGACTTAAACTCCAGCCAGCCCAAATCATTAGTCCCATGGGAAAGGAGTTAAAAGTAGTTTGAGCTGGCCCGGTAATTTACTAGCAAAATAATATTTGATTTACTAGCTGTCAGCTTTCATCATATCTTCATATTATATTTGCCTACGCTGTGAAACCAAATTTAAATAAGGGGAAGAAAAATCGGCAAAGTGGGCATGATTGGAACCGAGGAGAATCTCAAGGTTCGCAGCAAGGCATTAAATCAATAGCGAGTCGCCAGCAAGCACGGAAGAGCAATATTTTGTTTAGGGCCTGTGCTTGAGGATTGCTTGCTAATTTGCTTTTCTAAGGCTTTTGTTGGTTTAAGCCCATGTTTCCCAAACTTTTGATACCTGCAGCACAGCCCCTTCCCCTTCCACTGCCAGATTAAAACTCAAAGCACGCATTATCAATCTACATCTATATTGTTAAGCAGATAGATGATAGATACGTAATAGTGGTAGTTTATTAGTGCTTAAGCCATAGGCCATTTGCATATAAAATAAATGAGTACAGTGCAAGAACCAACAGTATAAAATACTGCATAAAATCTCATTTCTACCTAGAATCATTTAGAAACCTACATCTTGAAAATACTAGATAAATCACACGTAACATATATAAAACTTATATATTGATAGGGTGAAGTTTAATATAGATTAAAAAAAACATTATTAAAATATATTATGGTTAAATAAGTGCATATATACACTTCTCAGTCTGCTTCTGTGCTGGTCCCGGGGGGGGGGGGGTACTGTGAGGCGTGGTCAGAGTCCGGTCCTGGGTCGAGGGTCTGGAGACTGTCCACCAAGGGCGACACGGGGTCCAAAGCAAGAAGCCGGGCATGGTCGGGAACTCTGGAATAACAGGTCAAGGTGCTGGCAGAAACAGGTTTCCAACGTCGTTGCTCCCGCAACCTGGGACCGGGCTGACTGGCCCTTAATTCCTCTGAGGCCAGGGGCGGTCCCTGCCCACAGGTGACCCGCCTCTCCTGGCCTTAAGGCAAGCACTCCTCCTCAGAGAACCCAGTTCCCTCTGCCTCTCTGCCCTGAGCCTCTGCAGCCCAGGAGAGGCTGGAGGGTTACTGGACCCAGGGGGAGGCTCACCTTCCCCTGACAGGGCTGGGAGAGGTGCACCTGTAGGCAATGGGTCCTCAATCACCTCCGGAGCCAGAGTGGATTCATCTGGTGTCTGCTCCTGAGGATCCGGCACAGGTGCAGGTGCTTCAGATCCAAGGCCCTGCCCCGGCTCAGCCGGCCCTGGAGGCAGGGACTCCTGTGCAGGCTTTGATTCCTCCGGTTCAGCCTCTGAATCAGATTCCCAGGCCATCCCAGCTTCCAGCACAACAGGCAGGCATACTCCTTTGAGGTTGGTGAGAAAGACATAGACCCAGATCTTTGAGTTTAGATTTGGCCCTAACATTTTCAATTAACTATGTTCATTCAGTGATGAACTGGAATCAGGATGGGGGAAGGGGAGTGGCAGGACATGTGCGTGGGCCCTTTCATTAGTCAAGTTGAGTCATGGGGCTCAGGTGGCAAATCAGGAAGGACAGCAGGTTGCATGCCATCTGCCTCTCAAACTGCTGGCCAAGGGGCTACAGGGAATGCAGCTGTTTCCTCCCACTGGCACTCGCTCCCACCTCTATCTTCTCACCTGCCTACTGGCTGCCAACAAAGAATCAGAAGTGAAGGCATTCCCTGTGCCTTGTCACTCTGGGAAAGGGGTCCTTTATGTTGTTGTTGTTTAGTCGTTTAGTCGTGTCCGCCTCTTCGTGACCCCATGGACCAGAGCACACCAGGCACTCCTGTCTTCTACTGCCTCCCGCAGTTTGGTCAAACTCATGCTTGTAGCTTCAAGAACACTATCCAACCATCTCGTCCTCTGTTGTCCCCTTCTCCTTGTTCCCTCAGTCTTTCCCAGCATCAGGGTCTTTTCCAGGGAGTCTTCTCTTCTCATGAGGTGGCCAAAGTATTGGAGTCTCAGCTTCACGATCTGTCCTTCCAGTGAGCACTCAGGGCTGATTTCCTTAAGAATGGATACGTTTGATCTTCTTGCAGTCCATGGGACTCTCAAGAGTCTCCTCCAGCACCATTTATAGCAAGGCTCAATGTGCAAGTTTGCCCAGTGAGTGCCTGTGCCAACGCCACTTGGCCTCAGCTCTGGTGTGGAGACGACACCTCTCTTTCCCTATTCATCTTCTCCCCATAAATAGGTCTGGATGCCCTCTTGGTATCGGTGGGAACTTTTTGTCAGTTTGCATTTCTTAGTGCAGAAAGTATTGATCTGATGTGTAGAGATCTTTCCTATTCTAATTCATTCAAGAGGGTTCTGGAAGCTTCTCTGTGTGAAAGAAACAGCCAGATGGTTCCTGATGTTTGGATTATTCCTTCAAAGAAGCTGAATACAGCTGGCTTAAACTGGTTCTCTTATCTCTTTCAGTCAAGGACATGCTGACTATAAAAGTAGGATCAGAAGGAGCCTGGGTTTCACTTTCTATCTCTTTTACTTCTGGTGTAGTGTTCTGTACATAATATGCTTAGCGTTAAGGTTCAGAATTCTTATAAGTTATTGTAAGTTTAAGTTAAGTCTGCTGCAACTGGATTTCTTGTGGACAGTGCCAATCCTGAATGTATTGGATTTGTGACCATTGTGCTCATTTGCCTTCAGTAGCAGTGAAGCTCTGCTGGGTGAAATACAATTGCCTCTGGTCCAATTTTTGGGAATCCTGAAACGTGCTTAAGTTTTTATTCTGCTAACTATACATTGGAATCTACTCTGGATCAATATTGAGTAGAATTTTTTGCTCTATAAGACTCACTTTTTTTGCTCTATAAGACTCACTTTTTCCCTCCTAAAAAGTAAGGGGAAATGTGTGTGCGTCTTATGGAGCGAATGCAGGCTGCGCAGCTATCCCAGAAGCCAGAACAGCAAGAGGGATTGCTGCTTTCACTGCGCAGCGATCCCTCTTGCTGTTTTGGCTTCTGAGATTCAGAATGTTTTTTTTCTTGTTTTCCTCCTCCCAAAACTAGGTGCGTCTTGTGGTCTGGTGCGTCTTATAGAGTGAAAAGTACGGTACATGACACTTTTCTCCCATTTCAGATAGCAGGCACCAGGCAGGAGGTGGTGGTGGGCCCATTCTGCTCAGGACAAAGTTTTAGAGCCCCTCTTGCCACAGTCCTGATCTGGCCCTCTTGCGAATGTCCTGATCTGGCTTCCCTACAATAGCTATCCAAAGGTTATGTATGTGATAAATGCTATATCAAGTTTGGACCTGAAAATCACTTCATGGATGCACAAATGTATTTGCATGGTTTTCTGGGCCATGGTTGACAATCTTGTGCTTTCCATGCGCACAATTTTATCACTGTTAAGAGCTCCATTGAGCTCCGGTTTTATTTTGCTTGCGTTCGTCTGCGCTATGACTGTGCTACCTGTGTAAACGCCTGGAAAGGTCAGAAACATAATCCTATGGAAAATACAGATGATTAGGTGTTCTTTATGTGCAGCTACATCTCGCGGCATCAGTACCACTTAATCCAAGCCATTTAAGGCCAAGATCAAATCTCTTTGTCAACATACTTTATTTTGTGAAAACAAAATTAAGGCATCCAATAAAGTTTGCCGTGGCTTTGCTTCAAACCTGAGTGACGTGCTATGGAAAAGTAGTTACTGCTTATAAAAAGAAGTTTACTGCTTGTTTTTGAGTTATTAGACTGGCCAGCAGCACTAATGCATTTTTAGGTTACCGGATTTGGGGCTAAAGATTAGGAAACGAGTACGTGTAGAGCCAGCATTCCCAGCACTGTCTTCCTCCTCCTCCTATTTATGGTTCATAGGCCAGACTTTGTGTGTACTGGCCCAGTCCATGGAAGGATGAGCACTTTGGAGTGGCAGTTCCCATGCACACAGAGCAGGGATCATTTGTCTGCTGCCCTTGCTTGGAATTTAAAGAGGTAGGCTGGCAGGCTTTCTTCTGATTAGATTCACGGGAATGTCGGACTCCAGCCCATCACTTGGCACCTTCCAAGATCTTTTCTTGCAAGCCAGTCCTGTTTAGAAACCGCCCTCTTCTGTTTAGAGCCAGTGTGGTGTAGTGGTTAAGAGCGGTAGTCTCGTAATCTGGGGAACCGGGTTCGCGTCTCCGCTCCTCCACATGCAGCTGCTGGGTGACCTTGGGCTAGTCACACTTCTCTGAAGTCTCTCGGCCCCACTCACCTCACAGAGTGTTTGTTATGGGGGAGGAAGGGAAAGGAGAATGTTAGCTGCTTTGAGACTCCTTACTGGGAGTGAAAGGCGGGATATCAAATCCAAACTCTTCTCTTTCCAGAAGACTAGTCAATTTCTACCCTGGGTGGGTGAGTGAATAGGAAGGAAGCTTCCTTTTCCTCCCTTGGAACTGAATAGATTAAGCAAAGATCCAGGCCTTGGAGAAACAGGTTGGAGTGATCTACCATGGAAGGTGATGGGCTGTCCTTCGTTGGAGGTTTTTAAACAGAGATTAGATGGCCATCTGCCGGGGATTCTTTAGCTGTAATTCCTACATTGCAGGGGGTTTATTTATTTATTTTACTGTTTGTTTGATTGATTGATTGATTGAGTGACTCTCTCTCTCTCTCTCTCTCTCTCTCTGTGTGTGTGTGTGTGTGGTGTATGCGTGTGTGTGTACGTGTGTGTACACACACCCCCTTCAAAACAATTTACAAAAAAGAGAAAACATTGAAATATCAATAAGAAAAGTCAACAAGAATAATAATTTTAAAAAGTTGAAATAATAATAGGCTGCATACATATTCAAAGTCTCATCAACTTTTTAAACATATGGGAGTATATAGGTTGGTGGCTTGGATGAGGCCCAACAAGTTGAGTTTGAATCTTGGGAAGACTTTGTGGGCAAGCAGTTCTCAGTTCTGGGAATTGGGGAACTCACTGGTTCTGGACAAAGTTGTACTCCATCTGAAGGGACAGGTGCTTAGTTTGAGGGGTGTTCCTAGATCCACCTCTGTCACTGGAGACTCAAGTGACCTCTGTAGTGAGGAGTGCCTATTATCATCTTCGGGTGGTAAACCAACGACTCCTTTCCTGCACAGTGATAGCTTAGCCGCTGTGATTCATGCATAGGTAAGATCATGATTGGAATACTGTGATGCGTATTATTATTATTATTATGGTACCTTCGTTGTTGAATGGCTTAGTTGTCAAACAAATCAGCTCCTGAAAGTTGCAAACCCGGAAGTGAGTGTTCCGGTTTGCAAACGTTTTTTGGAATCTGAACGTCTGACACGGCTTCTGCTGCTTCCAGTTGAGTGCGGGAAGCTCCTGCAACCAATCGGAAGCCATGCCTTGGTTTTTGAACCATTCCGGGACTCGACTGGACTCCCAGAACGGGTTAAGTTCGACAACCAAGGTACCACTTTATTATTAACTGGCCCTTCACCCCAAGGTCCTGGGGTGTGTTACTACAATTAAAACACAATGTTAAAAACAGTTTAAAACATCCCACAGTCATAGGAAGAAGGTGTGTCCTAACAATATACTTCCCAGGTGTCAAAAGCCAAGGTGTATCTGCAGCATTTGCCTAATGTTGTATAATGAAGATGTCAAGACCTTCCTCTATGGGGAGGAGGTTCCACAAGCTAGAGAATGCCCTTTCCTGGGCAACCACCACCCCAAGCTGCTAAGGGTTGTAGAACTACCAAGAGGGCCTCATCTGCATATCTTAATGCCCAAACGGGTCTGAATGGAAGCTTTGACAGGGCCAACCCACCCATAAGGCAGGGTTAGGCAGCTGCCTTGGGTGTTCCACCACCAGCTTCTGGTAAGATCTTGCCAAAACCCATCATAGTGCTCCACAACCCAAGTAAGGGAGGCTGCGGGGGCACAGTGGCATGACACATTACCATTTGCCACAGGCCACGGGATGCGCCACCCCAAGCTTTCAGTTACGAATCACACAGATAATCCAGATCCAGCCTCGGTTGCTTGTATGTGTGTGTGTTCAATAGTGTCAACCCACTTTTGAGCTCACATGAGTCTTTATTTCTGGGCAACCTTCTGAGGAGAGTCTCAAGGGCCAGATAGCGAGGCCTGGAGGGCCACATCTGGCTGCCACTCTTGAGGTTCCCCATCCCTGATTTATTGCTTTTTCATTCTCATGGCATGCTGGCAGTTTGGGAATTGGTGCTTTTTATGACGCCACTTGCACGGCACGTGGGCAATCATTACTACTTTATACCATAGTGTAAGCAAAATGACTCTGGAGGCTTGTCGTGTTGCCTTGAGGTCTTACTCAACCCAACTCCTTGAAGCGTGCTGTTTACATCACTTTCACAGATTGGTGTGGAAATGGAGTTTCTCAAGGCCTGGTGCTCATAATTGAATTTAGAAGCCCCAGAAGAGACGAAAACGAAGTTATGAAAGAAGAGAAAAAACGCTTTTATTTTGGACCGATTCTTTCCAGTTGCAAATATATCACTCCTTTGTTCTGTTGACATAATAATTTATTTTGGAATGGGAATCTCTGCTTATTACCACCAGACTAGGAATCTCCCCAGGGTAAACAACCAGTTAAAAGGATTTGCAAAATATGCAACTTTCCTGGGCTGCTGAGTTACTTTTCTTTCTGTCGTGTTTCCAGACCTCAAGAATTTCCCAGTCTGACGAAGATAGAGAAGGCGGCTGGGACGCCTGGGGTGCTTGGAGTGATTGTTCGCGTACTTGCGGAGGAGGAGCATCCTATTCTCTAAGGAGATGCTTAAATGGCAGGTTGGTCTTTCATATTGCACTTTGAAGTCACGAATGATACAAAACAGGAAGGGGGTGGGTGGGGGTTATTCAGAGGCCGAATCTCCCAACGCAGGAGATCTGGGGTGGTTACATTAAAATCTGCTCCAGTAAAGGAAAAACTAAATGGATGCAACTATGGTCTTATTCAATAATACAAGAGCTTACTGCAGGAGTGGGGGAACCTTTGACCCTTGAGATATTGCTACTCTAGAGAGCCCGTGTCTAGTTAAACTACGGAACTTGTTCCCACGGTATATGGCCACCAACTTAAATGGCATTAATAGACCAATTCATGGAGGACAGGGCTATTGATGGCTACTAGCCACAACGGCTAGAGGGACGCGGGTGGCGCTGTGGGTTAAACCACAGAGCCTAGGACTTGCCGATCAGAAGGTCAGCGGTTCGAATCCCCACGACGGGGTGAGCTCCTCTTGCTTGGTCCCTGCTCCTGCCAACCTAGCACATCAAAGTGCAAGTAGATAAATAGGTACCGCTCCGGCGGGAAGGTAAACGGTGTTTCCGTGCGCTGCTCTGGTTCGCCAGAAGCGGCTTAGTCATGCTGGCCACATGACCCGGAAGCTGTACGCCGGCTCCCTCGGCCAGTAAAGTGAGATGAGCACCGCAACCCCAGAGTCGGTCACGACTTGACCTAATGGTCAGGGGTTCCTTTACCATTACCTTTTAGCCACAACAGCAATGTTCTTTCTCCATGGTTGGAGGCAGCAATGCTTCTGAAAACCAGTTGTTGGAAGCTGCAAGAGGGGAGAGTGCTCTTGTGCTTGGGTGCTTCTTATGGTGGGATGCAGGTGGTGCTGTGGTCTAAACCACTGAGCCTTTTGGGCTTGCTGATCAGAAGGTAGGCAGTTCGAATCCCCGTGACAGGGTGAGCTCCCATTGCTTTGTCCCAGCTCCTGCCAACCTAGCAGTTCGAAAGCATGCCACTGCAAGTAGATAAATAGGTACTGCTGTGGCAGGAAGGTAAACAGTGTTTCCATGCGCTCTGGTTTCCATCATGGTGTTCCGTGCGCCAGTAGCGGTTTAGTCCTGCTGGCCACATGACCCAGAAAGCTGTGTGTGGACAAGTGCCGATTCTCTTGGCTTGAAAACAAGATGAGCGCTGCACCCCATAGTCACCTTTCACTAGACTTAACTGTCCAGGGGTCCTTTACCTTTTACTTTAGCCTTTTCTTTTGGCTTTCCACAGGCATCTAGCTGGCCTTGCCTTATGGCCCTGCCTCCCGTAAGATGAGTATTTGCTCATGAATGGCTTGGTGCGATTTGGAGGGCTCTTGTTGTTAATCCTGTAAATCATTTGTCAAAACTGACTGCTGGTAAACAGTATAATGCTTTATGAATAATATTTCAGAAACGTCTCAGTGAGTTGTGACTTTGCACAGCTGTAAGCCTAACAGGAAAAGCTGTAACTGCTTCATCAGACAGTCATCCTTACTTAATCATCTTTTCAGTTAAATCTGAGAAGCCATAACATATATCCAGTATTTTAGAAAATTATTTATGGGAAAGGGTAGCCTTTTAATGTTACTCTACTTGGTCATTCCTTTCAAACTTTGTTTTTTTCCAGGAACTGTGAAGGCAGGAATATTCGATATAAAACCTGCAGCAATAATGTGAGTCTCATCTGTCTTTTTGTTTGACTGCTCTAATTGCCATAAAACAAAGCAGCTGTAAAGCTTCAGATATCCTACTTAGTGTTTTTTGGTTTGTTTTTTTAAAAAGAATGACAGAGCCTTAAATGTTTATTTTTGCCTAGCAGTGATGACAAAATTTGCAGGCGCAATTCCTAAACAGTTGTGCAACATGAATGCATTTTTCTTCCTATTTTGCTGCACAGGAAACAAAACTCCTTGCATTTATGTGACTCTGTTCAAATAAAGTCAGCGTTTAAGTCCCATTGATTTTGATGAAAGAACGTTAAACACCTAAATGGATCAATTTGGGCTTTAGAAGTGTTTAACTTGGGCTAGATTTTGTCCCCATGCCAAAATATGTCAAGATCACCTTCTGTAAAGCCTTCCACTTAACCTGTTACTGCTCAGCAAAAACAAACACAGAAGCTAGCATGTGTTCACATATATTGATCCCCTGAAATATGAGTTGTATATGACTTGCTATGTTTAACATAATGACATCATTGGCATCATTTATTTAGTAACATCAATGACCCTTAACAGAGCAACTCAAGGGGGGGGGAAGCCAGTTTCCTGCCCCAAGAATCATACAATCTGTGTTTCCAGAATGGGAGAAGGTTACTCACGGGGCTCTAGACAAGTGTTTGCAGGGTCTGGAACATTGGCAGTGGTAAGGATATTTCAGGGGAAATGTGCCTTGCAGGTGTTATGGGTCCTGAAATATACTCAGTCGAGAGTGGATTTCATGTTCTTTATTCAGCTCATAGTGGTGAGGAGGAATGGAAGTTCCCCCAGAATGTCTGCCTTATATACATTATTTATACAATGGGCCCCATGTGATTGGCTAATTCCGGAATTCTCCTGTAGGCCAATCAGGTTGTGGATTCCCTTCCACCTGTAGCTGGATTGGGTGGCTCCTGTGGACCAATCAGACTGCTGCCTTTTGGATCCTATTCAACTCAGTACATAACAACTAGGAATCCCTTCCAACTTTACAGTTCTGTGGTTCTGTGGTTCTCCACACATAGTCCAAAGTGTAACAGTCTAGTTGAATGGTCTGGTTTTTGGTTGTCACACACACACACACACACACACACACACACACAGTTCATCCTTCTGTGGGTAGGATAGTTATTTCTAAGTTGGGTTTTGTTCATGAACATTTTTGTATGTTTGGTCCTACCAATGGTTTTGAACACTGCTGCAATCAGACTGCTGCATTCTGGGTCTGTTGTTCTAGGACCAATCAGACTGCTGCATTCTGAATCCTATTCTTCTAGGACCAATCAGACTGTTGCCTTTTGGATCCTATTCAACTCAGTACATAACAAGTACTTGCAGGTGTCATGAGTCCCTAAACTCCTGAAGCTTCTGAAACCAGGAGCCGGGTCTGGAGAAACGATTCCTATGCCAAAGAGATGATACAGGTGGTGGGGGTGGGGGGGTGCAGAAACCCCTTCGTTCCTCTTTGGTAGCAGTTCCAGCGTGAATGATCTATCCTGCAAAATGCGGCTCAGAGTCTCCCAAGGAAACCAGTGCAACAGAAGCTGTGGAAAACACAACCCAAGTTCTAGCTCCTCCTCCTGAGATGCCTAGACAGGGAGCTGTGATCTGCATTTCCTCAGACACTACATAGCATATGGAAGCCCTCAGAATAGTTTAAAGATAGTGACTGTTTGTCAGCAGGGGCATGTAGCTGAAGGTCAGGGTAGCCTACCATTGGATTTTGCAATCCTCATTATATTCCTGTTTAATTTTGGCTTTTTGTTGTAAGTAGTTTGTTGGATTGTTACCTCTCCTCCTTTACAAAGGGTGTGTGTGTGTGTGTGTGTGTGTGTGTGAGAGAGAGAGAGAGAGAGAGAGAGAGAGAGAGAGATTAGATGTAGAAACACCAGGGTCGCTAGACAGTGTCGTGGAAGGAGAAGCAGTGAAAAACATAAAGCTCACTTTGCACTTCATTCCAACCTGGTGCCCGGGCTCTGTGTTAACTCCACAGTTGTGCACCGTTTGCTACTCGTTTTAGAGCAAAGCTGTCATTCTTATGATGCAACAATAGCCTTCTTTGGTCCAAGATCTGGAAACGATCTGTGCGCCTTTGTAAACGCAGTTTGTAAAATAAACTGCTGGCGGTATTCTTCTTGTCCAGGGCTAAACTGTCTGGTGGTGGCTCTGTGGATTGTCTCACACATCTTCCTCCCAGAATTTCGTTGCTTTTGTATAAGGTTCTGCTTTGTTTTCTAGTTGGTAAAGTGCTCTACTGATGCACATTGTTGTGGACTCTCTCGTCCGCAGCCAAACGTGCAAAGAGCCAGAGAGTCAGAATAGGGGAGACTAGAGCCAATAATTAATCCAAAGTCAGAATCAGGAATGTGTGCTGGATTGGAGCCTGGGGCTGGGGGGGGGGGGGAGGATTGCGCCACAGCTAGGATAGGACTGCAAGCCAAGAGAACAAGTCTAAGCAAGATAGGAAACAAGACATAATACCAGGTACAGGAATTAAAGCATTAGGGTGGTGTCAGGAGTCATGGAAAGTTCCACAAGGTAAAGCCAGGAGGAGGAGGAGGAAATGCAGGTTCAACAATAAAAAGTAGCTGCTTGGTAGCAGCCTGTGGCACTTCCTTGAGGTGCTTCCCCCCTGAAGCAGTATTTGTACTTTACCTTTTCACACACCCCAATAATCATCAGTGGATCACTGTTCCAAACTGGAGCTGCCCCAGGGGGCAAAACAGAGAGTGGGCATGCAGGACCCTCCCTTCCCATATGAAATATACTCGGAGTCCTGTAGTGATTTCATGCTCTTTATTGCAGCTTGTAAAACAGTGATTGAATTGCCCCCCAAACCTCAGGCTTTTATATACATTATTTACACAATGAGTCCCGTCTGATTGGCTGATTCTGCTTCCCTCCTGGAGCCTGATTGGTCTTTTCCTGCAGGCCAATCGGTTGTTGCATTCTACGATCCTACCAGCCTAATAGGCTGATTAACTTCCTCCTGGAGCCTGATTGGTCTTTTCCTGCAGGCCAATCAGTTGTTGCATTCTACAATCCTACCAGCCTAATAGGCTGATCAACTTCCTCCTGGAGCCTGATTGGTCTTTTCCTGCAAGCCAATCAGTTGTTGCATTCTAGTATCCTACTTGCCTATTGTTCTAGGATCCAAGTTTAGTACATAACACCATACCATTACTGCTTTAAGATATACTATCAATCAAGTGCCGGGTTGAGGCACCTGTGACCCTCCCAGGTCTCTTTGGATTACAGTTTCCATCATCCCCACGCATCGGCCATGCTGGCTGGGGCTGGCGGGGACAACATCCAGAGGGCCAGAGGTCTGCCATGGCTGATCTAATGCAAAAAATGCTAGGAGTCTTGAACGAGGGAGCTTGGTGACCATTTGCAGACCCCTAATGCTCTGCACCATGGTGTGCCAAACTGGTCCAGCTGGTCCATGACATGCCCATATTTAATATGCATAATTTTAAAAAATTGTATAGAATGATAAGAGTTGTAGAGTTGGAAGGGACCCTGAGGATTATCTAGTCCAAACCCCTGCAATGCAGGAATATGCAGCTGTCTCATACGGGAATTGAACCTGCAACCTTGGCATTCTTAGCACCATGCTCTAACCAACTGAGCTGTTTATTTCTTCTTCTTCTTTCTTATATTGTATTATGTGGAATTGTATAATTGTAATGCATCAAAATACAAAACAAAATAAAAAAACAGGACTAAAAATACAATTAGACATCGTTCAGCATTTAGCAGAGTGCATGAGCAGGTAGAAAAATCATGGAAGCAATCTGCCAAGACCATCAACGGGTCCCTGGGGAAGAGGGTTTGGGAACCACTGTGCTAGGAAGCCCACCAGAAGAGGGAGCTGTTGCCTGCTGCCCTTGGACGCCACCACTATGGATGGCCAGACAGAGGTACTGCAGTTGACTTGGCAGCTGTCAGTTAACCTAAAGGGCCAATGAGCTGCCTGACTTCTCACTGCCTGCTTTTGCTTCACCTCTCCAGTCCAACAAGCCAGTCCTGTCAGATTGCAGGAGAAGGGCCTGTACAATTTAATTCTTCTACATACCAAAATAAATAAATCATTGAACACAGAAATTTACCTTCCCTTAAAATCCATTAATCCATTTTGCCATTTTAAATGGCATTTTAACCTGTATTTTGAATTGGTTTTTCCCCCCTATTATGTTTTTACTGTAAGTTTTATTGGTGTTAGCCGCCCTGAGCTCGGCTCTGGCTGGGGAGGGTGGGGTATAAATATATTATTATTATTATTATTATTATTATTATTATTATTATTATTATTATTATTATTAAAAGCCTATTGTCTTTTGGCCACCCTCCTGTGGGTGAGGCACGCTGGGATTTCTGAGCCAAGTTGCTTTCCCGATCAAAGCTGCTTCTCCCCCACCCCAGCTGTGTGCTCCACAAGGGGGAAAATAACGGGATTATTTTTTGCCAGGAAAACAGCACCAGAGCAAAAGGGTTAAATGCCTCCTTCCCTGCTGTTGCTGCGCCCCAGTCAAATTAACTGCCCTCTGCAGCAGCATTATTTAATTCCACTCTTCTATCCATCTCCCCCGCCTTAGTCAACATCTTCCCTAGAGGGACGCGGGTGGCGCTGTGGGTAAAACCTCAGCGCCTAGGACTTGCCGATCGCATGGTCGGCGGTTCGAATCCCCGCGGCGGGGTGCGCTCCCGTTGCTTGGTCCCAGCAACTGCCAACCTAGCAGTTCGAAAGCACCCCCGGGTGCAAGTAGATAAATAGGGACCGCTTTATAGCGGGAAGGTAAACGGCGTTCCGTGTGCTGCTCTGGTCCCGGTTTGCCGGAGCAGCTTCGTCACGCTGGCCACGTGACCCAGAAGTGTCTGCGGACAGCGCTGGCTCCCGGCCTCTAGAGTGAGATGAGCACACAACCCTAGAGTCTGTCAAGACTGGCCCGTACGGGCAGGGGTACCTTTACCTTTACCTTTTTATCCATCTCCCCCGCCTTAGTCAACATCTTCCCTAGATTCTGGAATTAACACCAGACAGTGAATATACACTTTAAAAATATTTTGGCTGTCCAGTTTTATAATGCTGTTTTATTGTTTCTCTGCATTAACTGCCTTGACATTATTATTATTTTTTAAAAAACACAGGGTTTAAATATATAACAATGAGAACTAGAAACTTGCTTTTAAAAAGGTTTGAAGGTGGTTAGGACGTTGAAATCTCCAGCCCGTGTTACATCCAATGATTTTTCTGCAGCTCCCTGGGAATCATGGCACAAACTCAGTGCTTGCTTATAAATAGAGTGTGTGTTTCCTGGACTCGGTGGTGGAGTACCGTTCTGAAATACGACTGTTACACCCTCCAGTGGGAGGTTCTGCTTAGTGGATGTATTGAATCATTTTAATCTCTCGTAAAACTAGCCAGCTCCTCGCCCACTTTTATAAAAGCTGGCTGGTGCCAAATGGCTTCTCCACCAAGACAGCGCACAAGTCTTGTAAAAAAAGACGTTGAGTCGCTACGGTCTCCCCTCCTCCTTTTTCCTTGGATGGGTTTTGGAAGGCTTGAGCCACATAATGGAGCAAACTGCTGGCATCTACCAGTGGAACAAACACTTGGGTGAGTCAAGTCCGGTAGATGAAAAAAAAAAACTCCGATATCGGATACAATTCCTAATTGCTCCCTCTTTTTGCAAATAAGACCCACCTGTCTTGTTCCATTTCGTCCTGCTTTGCCATCTGTGCATTACATTTAATTTTGAGTTGTCTGATACACTCTCAGGCCAAGATCATGGGAAATACACAAAATTCACATATGTTCGGAATATGAATATGATTATATATATATATATATATATATATATATATATATATATATGGAATTCTTTCATGAGAATGGAACTGTGCCATGCCCCAAGGAACCCATATTTCCTACAAGACAGGGTGGATGTGCGGTTTGCTCCAGCCTTTAATAATAATAATAATAATTTTTTATTTATACTCTGCCCTCCCCGGCCAAGACTGGGCTCAGGGCAGCTAACACTAAATATAAATACAGTAAAAACATTAAAAAACAGCAACAAGTTGATTAAAATATAAGTTAGAATACAGTTTAAAATGCAGCTTAAAATGCAGCCTCGTTTTAGTAGTAGCCTATAGATCAAAGCCATAAAAGGAGAAAATGTCAAATATTCACTGGGGCCAACTATCTATGCTGGTCCTGCATGGGCCAGCAAAAAGAGTCGAGGGAAAATCTGTATACAAATCCCATATAAGGGGTTCCATCCAAAAAAGAAGAAGAAAAAAAAGAGGGCGGGTTAGACTGAGTCCAGCCCAAAGGCCAGGCGGAACAGCTCCATCTTGCAGGCCCTGAGTAAAGATGTCAAATCCTGCAGGGCCCTGATCTCCTGCGGTAGGGTGTTCCACCAGGCCGGAGCCAGAGCTGAAAAGGCCCTGGCCCTGGTTGAGGCCAATCTAACCTCCTTGGGGCTCAGGACTTCCAAAGTGTTGCTTTTTAAAACCAGCATAACAAGGTTCTGGGGAATTGCTGGGGAAGGACCTGAGTGGAGACCATCAGACACTGACCTCAGCAATAAGGACCTGTTTATCACATGAACACACACACACACACACACACACACACAGAGAGAGAGAGAGAGACAGACAGACAGACAGACAGACTTTTTTCTGAATCATGCCATTGGCCCATCTAACTCAGTATTGTCCAAATTAACTGGCAGCATCTCTTCAGGGTTTCAGACAGAACTTCCTCACTCCTACCTGGAGATGTCAGATATTGAATCCAGAACCTTCTGCATAAAAAGCAGTGCTACACTCCCTCTCCAGCAGCCAGCAAAGGGTGCACCAGGGATAGCATTGCTAGTCGCCAGCCCAGTGGGTGCCCACTTGGTTTCCACCCCAGGGCCAGGGAGGGGTTCCAAAATTTCAAACAGCATTTTTGCAGGAAGAAAACCAAGTGCGCTTGGTATTGCATCTACAAAGTCTGGTATGCTCCTTTTTCAAAAGCAGGAAAGCAGACCCACCCACCCCCCAATAGTGGAGTATAGAAAAAAACAGAATAAATTAATGAGACTGTTCTGCATACATATTTTTGTAAGAAACCAGACTACAGACTTAAGGCCTTAAATATTCAACAAATGCTTTGTTATTTGCAATGCACACCCACCCCAGCCCAGAAATGTATTACCTTCTTTGCACTGGGTCAGGTTCTGATTTCTAGATTAGGGCCTAGTGGGGTAGGGGGTTATATGTTTTGTTCTTTATTTGGAATACGGCACACTGTTCACATCATGTGGCTGTTCTGTACACCTTTTGCTATAGTAAAGCAGGGATGACGTTGAAAACTGGAGTATTTCTGGTCGGTGCCACTTTTGCATGCATTCACGCACAAGTCTGGACCATCTATTTTCCACATTAAGCTGTGATTATTTGACACTGTCACGCTTTATTTTTTTAAGTGTATACTTTTTAAAATATACCTTGTGTGTGTGTGTTTATAGTATATGAAGTGCATATTGTTAAGTTGTGGGTGAACATATCAGACTACACAGCGATTCTTCAAACAGCTCTTGTTTATTCACAGGCCAGAACAGAACTGAACTGAAGGGTTCAGCCAGCCTGCTTATATAGAGCTCCACTAGAACGCAACAGTAACCATTTTCTGTAACTATCCAATCACTGAACGTCACTTTCAGTCCCTTATTTGCATATGTGGACCTGAGTGAAAACTATCTACAGTATCCCCCTGCTGGCCCAGGGTGAGAACTTCAGTACATAACACACACATACCGTATATAGAGCGAGACAGAGAATATGAAGAGCTCCCTAGACTCCATCAATTTTTGTGAAACTGGGAAGCTATTTCTCAAAGCCTGCACTGCTCAACTTCATTTTTTGCAGCCCCTGATGCCTCCTGAACCAGCCTCATTCTTCCATCCTAAGAGAGAGTTGTAAACTGCTACATTCGACTAGCAGGCCATTAATTTTAGCTGGCCTACCCATGGGTGGAATTAAAAGTGGACACAACTCAGAATTCCTTCTGTCCTGTTTGTTTCCTTCATATTTTTTTCCTTGCTTTTTAAATTGGTTCCCCATCTTCTTTTTAGGTATAACAATTCAAAGTGGCAGTATGTTACCGCCTCTTCCCAGTCTTCTCCCACTGACCACTCATCCTTGTCCCACTACCACTTCCCAGGCTCTGAACTGTCTTGCCTTTGTAGTTCCCCACCTGGTTCCTCGCACCATTCCTCTGTGTCCAAACCATCCATGACAACGCATTAGTAATTTGCCCCTTAGGAATCAGTGGAAATTGCCAACTCGTCAAGCAATCCCTGCTGGGGGATTGTGGTCCCTTGGCAAAAAAATGTTTGCCCACCCCCACTGCCAACTATTCCTAGTAACATTTTGCAAATAAGGAATTTGGTATCGGCTTTGATCGGAATTTGCCGAAGTTACAGACTTGTGTGAGAAATGCGGTAGTATATAACATTGCAGAATTGATTTGCCTGCAAAGACTGCTTCACTCCTTGATCCATTACACCCCTAAAATCCACCCAGAGAATACAAATGTCGTTTTTATTAAAACAACAAGAATCATTTTACCATGAAATTGATTTCATCTGGATTTGTAAGTGTATAAATAGTAAAGATCAGAAGAGTCAAGTGGAATAAGTAGGTCTCAGAATAATATTAATGATATTTCAATCATAAAATGGATTTGCGGTTACCAACGAAGGCGTTTTCTGGGATTATTAACCACTGCTGTTCACCTGCTTGCTTTTAAAACAAAAATATATGTATGCCTTAAGATGTTTTTATGGGTATCTCAGCGAAACGAACTACATAAGCTATTCTTTTATATAGTGCCCAATGAGATTTTTCAATCTTTCTTAAGCCCTGTGTTTTATATTTCCATTTCTATATATACGGCTACATTCTAATGCTATGATGTGCAGAATATGGAACTGTTTAAGATAATCCTTATGGGTCCTATTCATAGGGAAAAAAACACACTTATTTAGGCCATTTCCGCATAAATCTTACGTCCTTCTATGCCAAGAAGCCGGCTGTGCTTTTGCCAACACAACTTGGCCATCATTTAGCAAAAATAATAATAAATACTTTAAAACAAAACACAACATTGAATTAATCCATATTTTCCGCATAAACTCATACCTTGCCCTTGTGTCTTTTCAATCCCAAGCACTCATTGCATTAATTGAATACTAATCGTTGAATGAATCCTAGTTTTGCTATATGGTAATGCAGGGGCCTTTAAGTTTTTCAGGTGCTGGACCTGACTTTATGCCTCTGAATACAGTGGTACCTCAGGTTACATACACTTCAGGTTACATATGCTTCAGGTTACAGACTCCGCTAACCCAGAAATAGTGCTTCAGGTTAAGAACTTTGCTTCAGGATGAGAACAGAAATCGTGCGCCGGCGGTGCGGCAGCAGCAGGAGGCCCCATTAGCTAAAGTGGTGCTTCAGGTTAAGAACAGTTTCAGGTTAAGTACGGACCTCTGGAACGAATTAAGTACATAACTTTAGGTACCACTGTACCAATTGATGGGAACTGCATCTAGGCAGAGTGCTGTTGTGCTCGTGTCCAGCTTGTAGGCATCTGTTCAGCCAATGGGAGAACAGGATGCTGCACTAGGTGGTCCCTTGGCCTGATCCAGCAGGACTTTTGCATTCTTTAACCCCAACCTGCAACCTGGGACTGACCTTAAATTAGCAGCCCAATATGAGGAAATTTTATTTAATCAACGACTCATGTGCATTTTGGACGTGGCTGGTGCTGTGGGTTAAACCACAGAGCCTAGGACTTGCCGATCAGAAGGTTGGCGGTTCGAATCCCCGCGATGGGGTGAGCTCCCGTTGCTCGGTCCCTGCTCCTGCCAACCAAGCAGTTCGAAAGCACGTCAAAGTGCAAGTAGATAAATAGGTGGGAAGGTAAACGGCGTTTCCGTGCGCTGCTCTGGTTCGCCAGAAGC
>JAXCMG010000021.1:13217894-13232862 GCA_034642415.1 Podarcis siculus
GGGAAGGTAAACGGCGTTTCCGTGCGCTGCTCTGGTTCGCCAGAAGCGGCTTAGTCCTGCTGGCCACATGACCCGGAAGCTGTACGCCGGCTCCCTCAGCTAATAAAGCGAGATGAGCGCCGCAACCCCAGAGTCGATCACGACTGGACCTAATGGTCAGGGGTCCCTTTACCTTTACCATGTGCATTTTAGTCAATCCTATAGATTTGGTTTGCAGAAAGTTTCAGTTGGGTAAACTGAGTATCTCCAAAGCAAAAACTGCATTGTCTTTACATGATGCCAAACTTGTAGCAGAAACAGATATAAGAAGACAGCGATTTCTGTTCTGACGTGTACTTGTCACAATCTGGTCTGCTTAAATTCTGTTCTGTTCTATGGAATGCTATATTGCTCATTTAATACTATTTAAGTCATATAAGTTACATAATGTATACAACTATTTATGTAACCTACACAACTTACATTCATTTCAATTTAAAGGAAACGTCAAAACAGTGTAAAAACAATTATTGTGCATCGTTTGCAGACTTAATAGCATAAACAATGCAGGGGTGGAGCCTTTCTCTGACAACCCACTTGTACTTCCCCCAGGATCCATATCCTGACCTTATTGTTCATTGCTCTCCACTCGCTGGTTCCAACATCACTTGAGGCACCTAGGCCATCTCCCCTCATTCAACTTGGGCTTTAACCTGGGCCATCTAGCTTCTACTCCTTGATCTCTGCCCCTCTCCCCCCCTCAATCTACTCATAGTGTCATGCTAGACCTGACATAAAACGAAGACACGTTTTTTAACGTCAAGGGAAATAATGGGATTTTGCTTACTTCGTCAAGCTTGCAAGCTTTATAAATATAAAAGAAAGAAGGCATCAGTGTGAATTATTTATACAGAAGTGGAGTTTATTTGTTCACTATTGTAATGACCAAGTAGAAGATGCAATTCAGCAGCATGCAGTGTTAGGAGTAATTTGAGTAAAATAAGTCTATTAGCATGTCCCTTCCCCACCCCCCTTGTCTTATTTCTCATGTCACTCCCTCTTGATTTATGGAGAATCTGAAAAGGTTAATTAAATGACTTGGTGGTTACTTAAGTCCCACAATATTATCTTGTTACAGATTATGTTTGGCTAAACTATATATATTTATGTTGATTGCTTTATTGCATGCAACTGGTATAAAATACCAGATATGAGAATTATGGTATATTGTTAGCTAACCTAAGTGACAAGCAAATAAATAATGGCAAAAAAAAGTTGAAGGGATTGTTCATAAGCAATACATGATGGTGGTGTTTGACGTTGTTTCTATCCTTCCCTTGCTATATGTCAGGCATCCGCAAACTCAGTCCTCCAGATGTTTTGGGACTACAACTCCCATCATCCCTAGCTAACAGGACCAGTGGTCAGGGATGGTGGGAGTTGTAGTCCCAAAACATCTGGAGGGTCGGAGTTTGCCTATGCTACAGTCTTATATACATTTTCCTGTAAAGTAAGTCTCACTGAACTCAGTAAAAGTTGCTTCTGAGTAGACCTGCCTCAGAGTTCTCTGTCAGTCAGGGAAAGAATAATATACACTCCAACCTTATAGATGCCTGCTCAACTGTAAGTCCAGTTTGGTTAAATGAGGCTTGCTTGCAGGTAAGTGGGAGATTAAAATTGCAGCTTTAGTTGTGGAATGAGACATTTGATTTGGAGGAAAATGTTGTTCTCCTTTTCTTTCCAGGACTGCCCTTCAGATGCTGGTGATTTTCGAGCTCAGCAGTGTTCAGCCTACAATGACGTCAAGTACCAAGGACAGCTTTATGAATGGATCCCGGTCTATGATGATTCCGGTTCTCCATGTGCCCTCAAATGCCAAGCTTTGGGGAACCCCTTGGTGGTGGAGCTTGCCCCCAAAGTTCTGGATGGTACTCGTTGCAATGCCAAATCTCTGGATATGTGCATCAGTGGCATATGCCAGGTAGGACGGCACTTACCTACTTGATTACTTGTTTATTTAATACCCTGCAGTACAACACCCATCTTCCGAAGATCCTGCCACAAAAGATAATTAGCGGCCAAAGGCCCGCCGTGACAAATAATTATCCGCCTGCTGGCAAAAGGAAAGGAAGGCATTTTAATAGGGTGAATACGCAGGTGAATAGCTCATTGTGGTCAGCTTTGGCTAGGGATAGGGGGAAAATTTGATTCAGTTTACAGATAAAGGCCAGATTAATTAACCCGCTGTTTGCGAAACATACAAACCGACACACAGTCATCCTTTGGAATCTGCACTTTTCTGAGTTTTGCAGTGCAGTTCCTCGTAATGTGTACGAGGAGTAATGTGTACAGAAGCACGTGTGCTCATGTAACATGCTCGTGTAAATGCAGGTATTAGTGAAAACAGCACGCAAAGATACATTACAGTGGACTCTAGGGTTGCGAACGTGATCCGTGCGGGATGCACGTTCGCAACCCGCAGCGGTGCGTCTGCACATGCACGGGTTGCGATTCAGCGCTTTTGCACATGCGCAAAGCACGATTTAGCACTTTTGTGCATGTGTGACCACCGAAACCCGGAAGTAACCCGTTCTGGTACTTCCGGGTTTCGGTGGTCTGTAACCCGAAAAAACGCAACCTGAAGCGCCTGTAACCTGAGGTATGACTGTATATTTGGGGAAAATTGTATATTAGATGAAATTGCATACAAAAATGTGTATATTGTCACTAATATGCTGGTGTACCCAACTGTACTGGTAGAACCTTTGACTGCTGGACCAAACAGTATCTCACTGCATGTTGATGCAATCCAGAGGCTTCAGCTATCGGCCGCTGGATCAAGCCCCCAACTGCAGCAAATGACTGCAGGGAGCTGGATATGGTACTACCTGCCTCAGGTAGGCTTCAGGTGTAGCTGCCTGCGGGTGTCACCAGGCCGTTGCGCACTCAAACCGCAGTATTTTGTAGAATGCAATTCTCTCCTTAAAGCAGGGCGTTTATTTCTGTTTGGATGGCTGCGCAGCTTGCAGTGTGGACTGTTCGGTTTTTTGTGTGTGACATGTTTTCTCCCCGTACGTCTGCACTAATTTGTGAGCCTTTGGAAGTGTTTCATAGTTTAAAAATTGTGTGTGGTGCTGGGTGCTCCAGGGAACACCTCAAACCTGACAGGTAGTAATAGAGCAGTAGCGACTTGGCTGCAAGTATTTCTAAAAGCAGTTGTTGTGATTAGGTACCTTGTGTTCCTATGGAGTAAGCTTCTTCTCTTGCATGTTAAAATTAGCAGTTCCAGGAAACAGGTGTTTTAAGCATCAAGGGAACGGGATCTAGAGATATTCTGGGATTCTATGAAAGTTTTGTTCTTTGGTGTATGCTGGGGACAAGTCTAGCTCTCCAGGGAAAGAAATGTGGGATTTGTGGTCCAACTCAGTATGGCAATTCTCACATTCTTATGAGGAATCTATTTTTTTTGACTTGGGGGTCAGAGTGGCAATTTTAAAGTGAGCAGTAGCCACTCCAGTATCTCATCCTGTCTCTTCCCCATGGCCATCCCTTGTCCCACTCACATAGATAGGCTATTGCTCTTAAACACACATTATTGTTCTCTTGTTATAATCAACATTTTATTTCTTTCTTCAAAATGCATAAAACTCAAGCTCTTAGGTCAGTACTCAGCTTTTTAATCCTTGTTTCAAGATTAGGACAGGGAAGAAAAATACTCCACTGGGTTTTATCCAGTGCTAGTCCTACTCAGAGGAGACCCATTGAAGTTATTGGACATGACTAACAGGTTCATTAACTTCTATGGCTCTACTCTGAGAATAACGTAGTTGGATATAATCCATTGAGCTTTTCAGTTTGGTTTAATTGTCCGAAAGGAGTAGGAGTACTAGGTTCCAAGCCAAAACCCTGCCTCTTTAAGGCTATCCACTTTTCAAAGAAAGGGCAGGGCTTGGAAGGGGTGATCTGGCCAGGAAGTATCAAAGGCTTCAGTCCAGCCTTACACTTCACTGGAGTAAGTTGCTCACTTGGAGCTTTCCATGGTGCTGAAATAATAGGCTTGCCTTGTTGATGCATGCCCTGTGGGCTTTTGTCAAGGTCAGTACAGGACACACAGGGTTGAAGCCAGCTAAATCCTACCCACAGTAGACCCATTTAAATTAACGATCCCAAATTAGTCATGTCCGTTAATTTCAGTGAGTCTACTCTTGAGTAGGACTAGCATTGGCCATAACCCACGGGCTGTACCATTGAACTACAGTCTGAACCTTGTTTCCTCACATTGATTCTTAATTCAATCAGCAATGACAATCCATGTGATTTTATTTATGGGATCTGCATACGATTACCATGTAAAATTGTGACACCACCCAAAAACTCACCGCTAAAGGTGGTAGGATAAAGAGCCTCACGATAGGTGGGGAATTATTATCACCAGAGCAAACCAGCAAAACTGTGAAAGATGTGAGTATGTTGGTTAAATAGGAAACACTATTTTATTCAGATTTAGATACATGAAGAAAAGCAATATATCCAGCTAAACAAGATCAGCGGGTTACTGGATATGCAGATTTGGCTATGTGGTGCCAGCAGTGAATCAATCTTGAAATACAAAATGTTTTATTATCCATGCATATAGATGCAGAATTTGAGGTGTGAGGGAAGAAAGCCACATTCCAAGTCTGCCAACCTTGATGGTGCCCCATTAGCCAAAGGGACTTTCTCCTCTCCCTCTTGGTTTTTATATGGGAATGAATTTACGTAGGATGTGTATGGTTTTGCAATTAGTCTCCTCTCCACAAAGTAGCTACTGCTTTATTAAATGCAGGAACGTGCACAACTCAAAAAACACTTGACATGCTTGATGTGTAGAGTAGGTGTGCACTCAGGGAAAAAGTGAGACATTTGGCAAAAGCCTGGCGTTGGGATTATGACAACCTTACTATGTATTGCACAGGGTTTTATGTGATTTTAATGTGTTCTTCACTCATACCTACCAATCATTCTGGCACGCAGTAGTTCAGCCACTTCTCTTAAAAGCCAGCATGTCGCACCTAAGGAGAAAGCACCCTCCCTTCTTGCCATTTCCCCTTCTGTCATTTTTAGAATAGGAAAAACAATGTCTCTACTGGCATTTGGCAAATGCAGATTCCTTTGTGTTTGCTTCTATATTTATAGCATCTTTCCTAAGTGCAGGAGGGCGCAGCATTCTGTGTTGTGCGGAGAAGCACTTACTTTTAGCCTCTACTATTTTGACTTTAGAGTGGCAGCCAGCTGGGCAAAGGACATGCGGCGAGCGGCAGAACAGAGTGTGCTGGGCACTGTCTCTGGAATTCTTAGAGAGCTCCATTACACCTTCAGTGACTAGTAGGAGGTTTCTCTCCTAAGGAGCCAAGAGTTCTATTTACTGAAAAGAATTTACTTGACCTGTTCATTAGTTTGGGGAATATTTGCTAGAAGTTGGGGAAGCATTCAAGACAGAGAACACATCCCATTTACACATGTTAAACACATCTCAAAAGCCTTACTGAAATCAAGATACAGTTGTACCTTGAAAGTCGAATGGAATCTCTTCCGGAAGCCCGTGTGACTTCCAAAACGTTTGGAAACCAAGGTGTGGCTTCTGATTGGCTGCAGTAAGCTCCTGCAGCCAATCGGAAGCCGCAGAAGCCCCATCAGACGTTCCGCTTCTATAGAATTTTCGCAAACCGGAACACTCACTTCCAGGTTTACGGCGTTCGGGAGTCAAAACGTTCGAGTTGCAAGGCGTTCATCAACCAAGGTACAACTGTATACTACATCCACAGCATTCCCCTGATCCACCAAGTTTGTAACTCTATCAAAAAAACGGAATGAGATTTGTCTGTCATGAGGTTTTTTGTTTTTGTTTTACAGAAACCCATGCTGGGTCTTAATAATCACAAGTATCCTTTTCTAAGTGCTCGCACTTGATTGCCTGTTCTAGAACCTTTCCTGGTATCGACGTCAAGCTCATTGGTCAGTTTTCTTTTTGAAGATGGGGACAAAAATTGCCTGCCTCCAGTCTGTAGTGACCTAACCTGTTCTCCACGAATTCTCAAATATTATAGACAGAGGCTCTGAGATTACATATGCAAGCTTCTTTGGTACCCATGGGTGCAGCTCATCAGTCCCTAATTTGAATTCATTTAAAAGTAGCTAGGTGTTCCCTTACCACCTCTGTTTTCCTTAGGCTGCACTTTCCCTTCTTGCATCATTTATTCTGTTATGCTGGTTCTGCTTCAGCAAGACTGGATCTTCTATAAGCTTATTTTTTTGTTTAGTCTTTAGCGATACTTTCTGCCAGTTTACCCAGGACATTGTTGTTGTTGTTTAGTCGTGTCTGACTCTTCGTGACCCCATGGACCAGAGCACGCCAGGCCCTCCTGCTTTCCACTCCCTCCTGCAGTTTGGTCAAACTTATGTTGGTAGCTTCGAGAACACTGTCCAACCATCTCGTCCTCTGTCGTCCCCTTCTCCTTGTGCCCTCCATCTTTCCCAACATCAGGGTCTTTTCCAGGGAGTCTTCTCTTCTCACGAGGTGGCCAAAGTATTGGAGCCTCAGCTTCAGGATCTGTCCTTCCAGTGAGCACTCAGGGCTGATTTCCTTCAGAATGGATAGGTTTGTTCTTCTTGCAGTCCATGGGACTCTCAAGAGTCTCCTCCAGCACCATAATTCAAAAGCATCAGTTCTTCAGCGATCAGCCTTCTTGATGGTCTAGCTCTCACTTCCATACATCGCTATTGGGAAAACCATAGCTTTAACCATATGGACCTTTGTTGGCAAGGTGATGTCTCTGCTTTTCCCAGGACATACATTAAGCTAACTCTCCTGTTATTTCCGGGATCCCTCCTGGATCCCGTTTTAGGTTACTTAGACAGGACCTACCCTACAGAAACCATGCTGCTTCTGCTGTATGACTGCCATAAGATACCACTTCCGGGTGCTATTCAGCGGCTCAGCACTGGGAATGTACTGCATGATCTGCCCATCTCTCATAGTTCCCTGCTGCATAGGGACTGGATTATATGTAGAGCATTCCTTGTGGCACCTATGAACTGAGGCCACAATAAAGCGTCTTTCGTGATTTTATGGGACCTAGCTAATGATTTTATTTTTTAAAAAAATATATCCTTTGGGGATGGCAGCCCTCCTTCCAATAGTAATTAAAAAGTGCCACTTGGAAGTTTTCCTAGAATCTGGCGTGTTTACCTTTCCTAGTTTAGAAAGAGGCATTCAACCATCAATATTATCGTCTTTCCTGTAAAAATAATTTTTAAAATGTGGCGGCCAGCAGCCGTCATAGAGTGCAAGTCAAGCAAAAATAGAGTGCCGTCAGAATCAAGGCTTGCAAGCTCTATTCTGTTGAGCCCTGACAGGCACTTGGCACTGGCTACTGAGAGATTGGCGAAGATTTTTTTAAAAGAAGTTAACTCGTCTAAATAAACACGTCGCCTTGCCTATGCACATATAGTTGCCTTTGTACCTGGGAGCAACAAAATATTTGCTAAAGAGGAAATGGGACTTCTACCCCTCTTTCCCAATGGCAGCCGCTTTCGCTCATTCCTTGTCTCCAAATCTTTGGCAAGTCACACAGCGACCTATCAAGCCTTTTAACACAAGCATGATTTCACTTCCATCTGTTTTCATAACATCGAAGGGTCTTCGGTAGGCTTGCTACGCATCGCTAGTTCTCCCTCCCACTCTCCATTCTGGTTCTAATAGAATGTCTTTTTTTGGGCACCGTGTGTAATTTTTTGGCACTCATCCCCATAACTCTTTTCTCTCTCCCCCACCCCCCCGGTCATTTGCATTCCACTTCACACATGGATTCAAAGCAAACAAGGTCCTTATCAGAGGAAATGAAGACCATGGATGCAAACTCTCCAAGGGGCTGAGTTTTGCTACTGAGGGAGTAAAAATCTGAAAGGGGTTGCAGAGGAGGGGAAAGTTTCTGGGAAAGTTATTTTGGTGTCCCCTTGAGAGTGCGAGGCTCAGATCAGCCAGACCACTCAATCATGACTTTGTCTGCCATTGCCTGACTCTTGTTACCAAATAAAATATTTAGGAGTTCCTATGTTAAAATGGGTCAGAGTTTTGGGAAACCTCTCTCATCAGAAAGATAGCTAAAACGTCCTTGCTACAACAGAGCAGATTGATGCAGGTCTGAATAAGCTGGATGGAAGGTACAAAATGTTTTTAAAAAGCGAATAGAAGGGCTTGTATATAGTCAGCATTTACCACTGGTGGAAACTGCATCTCAGCAACTTCCTCAGCATGCCTCAAATTTCTCTATTTTTGCATCTTTTTTATCTCTCGAGGTGTTGAATTGATTGCCTGCTTGTTTACTTATTTGGGCCTATTTTTCTAAGCTCCTTGCTTGGATAACCGCCTCCCAACACTCCATTTTGCTTTCGCTTGGTATGCATGCATAAATAAAAACATGTGTTTAAATAAATTAACAGGAAAGGGGCCATAGCTCAGTGGTAAAGCATGTGCTTTACATGCAAAAGACCTCAGGTTCAATACCTAGTATCCCCAGGTAGGGCTGAAAATGTCCCCAGTTAGAAACCCTGGACAGCTGCTGCAAGTCAGCCAAGACAATATTGGAACTGCCCTCTTACAGTGCTAAAATGTGTGGACACCCAGTGACGCTAAATCTTGGAGGATTCAGAAATGGGGAAAAGGGAGTATTCCTCCATACAGCACATAAAGTAGGGAATTCATTCCCAGCAGAAGCAGTGATGGCCATAAACTTGAAAAGAAGATTAGATCAATTCATAGAGGATGGCTGCTAATAATCCTGAAGCTGAGGCTCCAGTACTTTGGCCACCTCATGAGAAGAGAAGACTCCCTGGAAAAGACCCTGATGTTGGGAAAGATGGAGGGCACAAGGAGAAGGGGACAACAGAGGACGAGATGGTTGGACAGTCTTCTCGAAGCTACCAGCATGAGTTTGACCAAACTGTGGGAGGCAGTGGAAGACAGGAGTGCCTGGCGTGCTCTGGTCCATGGGGTCACGAAGAGTCGGACACAACTAAACGACTAAACAACAAAATCTCCACTGAATACCAGGTTCTGGAAACTGCAGGAGGGGAAATCGCTGTTATGCTCAGGTCCTGCCTACAGGCTTCCCACAAACATTTGGCTGGTGTGGTGTTTGCCCTCCTAGGTGTCTGACATCATACTGGGTTCATAAGGAAAGGGTTAACTAATTGTTAAATGACTAACCAATGGGAGCCCAAGGGGAGGAGTTAGAGTTAGAGTTAGGGTGGTTGAGAAGAGTCTGGAGTTAGAAGAGACAGAGAGGATAAGTCTGTGGGTTGGGCTAGTCTGATGTGAGAGAATTTGTTAAGAGGAGTCAGTCAAACCATTGATATAATCAGTCAAAAGGTATTAGGAAGGTATAGGCTGGTAAAGAAACTAAAGTTAAGAAACTGACAGGAATATTATCTGAGAAACTATAAACTTGTTAATGCTTATAAAATAAACTTGTTTATTTGGTTCAATTTTAACAACTGCCTGGACTCAGTGTTTTACCTGAGAGTAACAGGTTGGTGGCAGCGGGGAAGCAAGCACAGTGGTGGCACAGGGATCAATAGACCATTAAATGTCTGGGGACCCTGTGTGATCGCCACAGTGTGCTGGTCCCGGGAGGTTACTGTGCGGCGTGGTCCGAGTCCAGTCAAAGGTTGAGGGTGTGGTATGGAGGCTGTCTGTCAAGGCTGAAGCGGGGTCCAAGGCGGGTGAGGTCAGGAACTCTGGCAGAAGAGCAGGATAGAGTGCCGGCAGGAACAGGTTACCAACAATGTTGCTCCCACAACCTGGGACTGGGCTGGCTGGCTGGCTTTTATCTGCTCCGAGGCATAGGGAGGCCCCGGTCCACAGGTGACTCGCCTCTCCTGGCCTGGAGGCGAGCACTCCTCCTGCAAGAACTTAGTTCCCTCCGCCTCTCTGCCCTGAGCCTCTGCAGCTCAGGAGAGGCTGGAGGGTTACCGGACCCAGAGGCAACCTCCTCTTCCCCTGACGGGGCTGAGAGTGGAGCACCTCCAGACAATGGGTCCTCCATCACCTCAGGAGCCAGAGTAGGCTCAGCTGGTGTCTGCTCCTGAGGATCCGGCACAGGTGAGGACCCTTCAGGTTCAAGCCCCAGCCCCGGCTCAGCTGGTCCTAGAGGCGGGGACTCCTGTGCACGCTGGGATTCCTCAGGTTCAGCCTCTGAATCTGATTCCCAGGCCATCACACACAGCTGGCTACTAGCATCACCCATCAGGACCATTCTTATCTCCATTCGAATGACGGGATGTGTCTGTCCTATATATTGCATCCGCCCTGCCACCAAAGAAGATTGTCTGATCATGGGCCAGCACAGTTTCTCTGAGGAAGCCTTACTTCCTCTGATGTGAAACAGCTGCTCACTTGGTATGCAGGTGCCGTTTGTGGAAACAGACACAGAAACCCCTGAATTAGTACTGTGGGGATCTCCACAGTGGCAGTGCCTCAGGTGTCACACTTCCCTAGACTTTTAATGCAGCTACAGAGTGTTTGATGGGTGTGATCTAAGGCGGTCTTGTAAATAATCCTACAAAAGTTACTAGCCTGTTGAAAGGAAAGCAGCCTGTATTTCTCTGCTGACTGCAGAGGAAGGAAAGCTGCAACTCATATAGAAATGCAGGCTACCAACCTCTTATCAGGCTAATTTAAAAGTTGCCTTTTATCAGCCAGATTGGCAGAGGAGGGAAAGGGAGAATCATTCCTCCTCTAACCTGCTTAGTTACTGTGCTGGTCATTAGGGATAGGAGAATACATCATTTTCGCTTTTTCTCAGTTTATCCATTTTTGAATTATGCTCAATTTCCACATCAGATTGCGATTACAGTGGTACCTTGGGTTAAGAACTTAATTTGTTCTGGAGGTCGGTTCTTAACCTGAAACTGTTCTTAACCTGAGGTACCACTTTAGCTAATGGGGCCTCCCGCTGCTGCTGCTGCGCTGCCGGAGCATGATTTCTGTTCTCATCCCGAAGCAAAGTTCTTAACCCGAAGTACTATTTCTGGGTTAGTGGAGTCTGTAACCTGAAGCGTATGCAACCCAAGGTACCACTGTATTATTTTCAAAAGTCCTCATGAAAATTCATCGGTGCAAATTTGTCCTAATGTGCATTTTGTGTTTCAATTTTCCCTAATGTACACATTTTTGCAGATCACCTTCCCCAATATAATGCATTTATGCATATTATTTTCATTAATATGTACATTACAATGCACATTGCCTTACTGTGAGCATTTCTGAATGCATTACTTGGCTGGAGAACTGTATCGCAATATTCAGAGAGGTGTGGATTTTGATGGATGGCTATGTTTTTCTGCTCATATTGCTTTGGAAAGTGTGCATTAGTTTGCTTCACCTGTAAATATAAACTGAATTGAATTTCCCCCCATCCCTTCCTATGGATCTACCATGCAAGTTGTTAAATAGAAGGCTAATCTTATGACTCTGTCTGAGGGAGCAGCAAAGTGGAAAAGTGTGGTAAGTAGAGCTATAGACCCTAAAAGATGGTATAAGCTTTTAAAAAATCCTAGTAGCTCCTTTGAAGGGTGGCATATATGTATTCTAAATAAAATAAGTTAATAGCCCCGTCTTGTCTTTTGGGAACAGTGCCAGTGCAGTGGTTTAAATGACTTTCTGTATTCAGAGTTTTGGAATATGGCTAATGGTTAGGCTTGGTTTTTTTTAATTGTGAAAATGGGCCACTGTGTTTTGGCCTGGTTTTCATTGTAAGCTGAAGCAGTGTGCATCAGTGATATTGGTTTCGTTTGAAACTACTTGTGTGGCCAACATTTCAGTGAATGGACTGACTTTGTTTGCAAAAGCTTCTGAAACTTCGGGTGTTGAGCATGCGGTTTAAATGGGCCACACAAAGGGTGTAAAAATCAAATGTTACGTGCACAATTGGAAAAATCAGGTGATAATTTAAGTTGCTCTCTTTTTCGTTATGCATTTGTGTAAGTTTCCTTTTTTTTTAATTTAAAAAAAGGAAAATAAGCCATGCCACAGCAGAGCCCAACCCAATTCCCTCTTGAGTCAATGGACGTTTTGTGTTCTGTATGTGTTTTGGATCCATAACAGTAGTCGGTTAGGAGACCCACTTGCACCCTCCTCTCGTAGGTGGTCTGTAATCTCTTAAGCTGCCCCTCCATGCTTCAGTTCCTTCTTTAATGAGAATTTAATATTTCTGAAGCACTCTGTTTTATGTGATGGAAGTGGCTTTGCAGAATGTGGAATCATTCTCTAGCTGTTGGTCCCCCAAAATGGAAAAGAATACATGGGGAGGGTTGCAGAGAAGAATTGTTTGTTTGTTTTCTAAGAAAAAGTTAATTTTATGTATTGAATGCCCCCCCCCACGCGTTTCTTCATAGCTTAAAGTTCTTCTCAGTGTATAACAAGCATTGGTTTAGCTTTATGATAGAGCTTTATGATAGAGGTTTGTCTTGGGTTCCTTTTTTTTTTGTCTCGACATTGCAAAGAAACAGACCCTAGAGTGGGAGTTTACAAATTTACTGTATTTGTTTAGAAACCTAATAGCCTACCTTTCAATAAAACGATTCTTAAAGTGGAGAACAACTCAATACAATCTAAAATGTTTCAGAAGCCCATTCAAAGGAGCAATGAACCCAAAAGCTTTATATAAAAAGCAAAGCAAATCCAATACACAGCCACACAAGCTTGTCTAAACAAGCAAGTCTTTTAGCATCCATGTTTAAAAGATTGTGGTCCCAAATCTGGCACAGGACAAAGCAGTTGATTTTGATTTCACTCTCTTTCTGATTTCTCTGCTATTAAATTTAGTCCCCCCCCTATTTCCACAACAGTTTGTGATTTTCTTTTTTAAAAAACCCCTGCATGAAAATGTGTTTGTAATTTTGTGTACGTTCCTTACAACGTGTGTATTTTTGCACTGTTTTCATAGACATACACATTTCTCTGCATACTTTCCCCTAACATGCAGATAATTTGTAAAAATGAAAAAGGGGACACCCACGATATCCCTTGGTCACTTCTAAAGTAACATAAACAAAACGGATACCCTGTATTTGACCCATGGGGCTTTCACTAAAAAGTTTTCTTCCCTTTAATAAATTTTGAATGCAATTCAGATATTATTATTTTCTCATTAATTTGCAGAGAGTGGCGAAAAAAATGCAGAGCAAGTTTTTGGCACAGTAATTCCCATTGCAGTGTGTACATTTGTTGCTCCCCTCCCCCCCCCAAAAAAAACCATGAAAATTGTCAAATTTATTGTTGCATGGGCAACATTGTCACAACTCTTTTGACTCTCTTGTCTGCCTGGTCCCTGATATTTTATCTTGCTCGTGAAAATAAACATATTGCTCACACCTTCTCAAAGGCAAAAGGGGTTGACGAAGTCTTAACGACTCCGCGTTGCAGGATCAGACTTCAGTAGATGATTTACAGCAAACCAAGCTTGCCTGGGAAACTGTACATTATAGCGTGAACTTCCCATGGTAAATTTCATTCTCATGCCTCTGTTGACATAAAGAGAAATCCCCAGAGCCTTGTTTAATATTCCCTGTTATCTGTTGCACACGTGCCAAGATGCTTTGCCTCGCAGATGAGGACAAAAAGAAAAAGAGGGAGTGATGTACAATAGACAAGGCTCAAGATGCAATGACCTCAAAGAGGGACGAAGGTGGCATGATAGAGGCATCATTTCCCATGATGCAAGACTAAGCAAAAATGCTCCCCTCCCCCTTTGGGTGGCCCTATTTGAAGGCTCTGAAAATGGGGTGGGAATTTTGGCCCTTTCAGGGATGGGGTGAATTTCAGGGATTGAGGTGTGTGAAGAAATCCCTCTTCTTCCCACTCCTTGAGCTGGCGGGGTACACCGTTTTTAATTTCCAAATCGTACCCTAGAACAATACTGTTGTGATATAGCATTATTAAGGGTCACGGGTGGCGCTGTGGTCTAAACCACAGAGCCTAGGGCTTGCTGATCAGAAGGTCAGCAGTTCCAATCCCCACGACGGGGTGAGCTCCCGTTGCTTGGTCCCTGCTCCTGCCAATCTAGCAGTTCGAAAGCACGCCAGAGTGCAAGTAGATAAATAGGTACCGCTCCGGCAGGAAAGTAAACGGCGTTTCCGTGCGCTGCTCTGATTCGCCAGAAGCGGCTTGGTCATGCTGGTCACATGACCCGGAAGCTGTACGCCAGCTCCCTCAGCCAGTAAAGCGAGATGAGTGCTATTAAAGGTAAAGGAACCCCTGACCATTAGGTCCAGTCGTAGCCGACTCTGGGGTTGCGGCGCTCATCTCGCTTTATTGGCCGAGGGAGCCGGCGTACAGCTTCCGGGTCATGTGGCCAGCATGACTAAGCCACTTCTGGTGAACCAGAGCAGTGCACAGAAACGCCATTTACCTCCCCGCCAAAGCGGTACCTATTTATCTACTTGCACTGGTGTACTTTCGAACTGCTAGGTTGGCAGGAGCTAGGACCAAGCAACGGGAGCTTACCCCATTGCGGGGATTCGAACCGCCAACCTTCTGATTGGCAAGTCCTAGGCTCTGTGGTTTAACCCACAGCACCACCCGCGTCCCATAGCATTATTAGGGATGGTAAATAACTGCTGTTAAAGAGGGACTTGCCCATTCGATCCTCAAAAGGCTCAGTTTGCCTACTTTCTGCGGGAAATTGTGAGATACAAATTTAAATGAATGAGCACATGTGTTAGAATGCAGCACACTTCCTACCTTCCCCTGTCATGCACCTATTTATGGGAAGCTATCCTCTGCCTAGGGCATTGGCTTTGGTAGTTGTTAATGAAGCAAGGCAGGAGTAGCAAATGGGGCAGTTCAATGAACTAGGGTATTCCTCAACATCAAAGCAAGTTCAGAGCCCACAGCAATGCTATTCTCCCGCCCCCTTTCATTTAATATATTGCTTTCAGAGTTGAAGTA
>JAXCMG010000021.1:13237862-13343835 GCA_034642415.1 Podarcis siculus
TTCTCCCGCCCCCTTTCATTTAATATATTGCTTTCAGAGTTGAAGTATGTTTCATGGTAAGCGGTCTGTGTAATGATGATGTCAAAAGACACACCAAGCATAAATCAAACTCTCAATACTTTGAAAGCCAATGGCTCCAGGCCAAAGAAAGCTTAGTTCATGTCAGATGCTGGCTAGGCCTGCTGGGAATCGCTCTTGTCCCATGGGAACTGAGGACGTGCCCCAGAATGTTCAGGCTAGCCTTCTGCGGCTGCATGTTGCAAGGGAAGGTGGGTCGTGATATGTAAGCTAAAATTTGTGCAAACCCTATCTTGCATTGTTGATCTTCTCCACGAGCCTGCAGCAAACAGTCTGAAGACCGTCACGCTCGGTTCTTAGGAACGGACAGATCAAACTGTTTCTGTCTCGTGTTGGTTTGGTCCACCACCCCCACCCCACCCCAGATTTCATCCCTGTGGGCTGAGGTTCTGTGGGATTGCCTGGCTTCAGATTTTCTCTAGAGGAGGCTTCCTCGTTGCACATGCACCCATTTGATCATGATCCAGAGACCAAAGGGAAAGGTTCTCAACGTTCTGTGCTTCACAAGGTTTGTGCCTTGCATATGTATGTATTTATTAAATTTATGTACCGCCCTTCATCCGTAGATATCAGGGTGGTTCACAACATAAACATGCAATATAAAAACGCAAAATACATAATAAAAACAAAAAAACAATAACCCCCTCTCCCCACCCCTCCCACAAACACATATAAAAGGAGTATAAGATGTTAATCAGCCAAAGGCCTGGTTGCGTTTGGTTTGTTGTCTGGTCCTTGTCCTTTCAGACTTCTCTCTCCCTCCCCCTGTTTTTCTCGTGTGATATTTAAATCCCGCCATCTGCTTAAGAAATGAACATACTTGAACATTCTTGAATGTGGCCAGTTCTGCATTAACCTTCACAGATCGAAATGAAACATCCTGTGTTCATGGTTTTCATTTAAATCTAATTCCTCAGCCGAGTCCAAATGAGAGGGGAAGGAGAACTATAGAAACAGCTGTGGAAACTTTTTGGGTGATTCCTGGATTTACATTTTGTAAAATATTTATGAAGTTCCATAACCCCTCTAATGCATCAGAAATAATTTAGCCTCCCCCTCCACGTTGATAATACTGCATGCTACCCACTGACTCTAATGCTCAGTCTCTGTCATTGTGGAAGAACTAAAACTATTGATTATATTTTCTGCTTTCCTAAAGCAGCAGTGTGAGTGGATATCCAGCTTGCAATATATACAGTGTTCCCTGGTGACATAAGAAAGTATGTATGGACCTTTGTCTATGCATTCTAGAAGGAATCAGGACCACCTCTATCCAGGGTTATGTGGTTCTCAAAACTATGGGGTTTCTCAGAAGCTTATTGGAAGCTTTTCAATAAAAAGGTTATTACCGATGGACAAGCTGGCCAGAGTGACTGGTTGACTGCTATTATTTATTGTTATTTATCTAAAATATTGCTTAATTGCCCTTCAAAAGATTTCCCCCTCCAATACATAGGGCTGCAGAGTTTGTTCCTCTATATTGCACCAGACAGGGTGAGTGTACCAAGTGAAAACACACGATGCACTGTAATTCTTATATTTTGTTCCCACCCTTCCTCCAGTGATCTTAGGACAACATTTTTAGCCTTTCATTTCCTCCCCTCACATATCTGCTAAATAGGTTAGGCCCAATGTAAACAACTACACTTCGTGGCTGACTAGAGATTTGAGCCTGGGTTAAATGTATGACACACTGTTAAGACTGAGGCAGGTAAGTGTACTGTTTAGAAGGCTAGACCAGGACCAGGGAACCCATGTTCAAATCAGGACTCAGCTATGAATCTTACTGGGCAGCCTTGGGCCAGTCATCATCTCGCAGTCTGGCTAGTTCACAGGGTTGTTACGAAGATAGTGGCACCAGTCCTGTAACATTAGGGAACTGGATCTATTATGTGGTAGGGACCACGAGTGCGGTTACTCATCATGCCACAAAGCTCCAACCTTGGAGACGGTTGGAGTGGGACCATGGTGGCATGAAAATTAATTGTGGCGCCAGCTCCATCGCTTCCATTCTAATGATACCATGTGGGAAGCAACTTTGGGAGAGACTGTTGAAGCCCAAGAACCAGCCCCCATTCACTTTATACTTATATTATTTGTTGATTGGACTTTTTCTTCCTAGAAATTACTATAGGTAAAGGTAAAGGGACCCCTGACCATTAGGTCCAGTCGTGGCCGACTCTGGGGTTGTGGTGCTCATCTCGCTTTATTGGCCGAGGGAGCCGGCGTACAGTATCTGGGTCATGTGGCCAGCATAACTAAGCCGCTTCTGGCGAACCAGAGCAGCGCACGGAAACACCCTTTACCTTCCCGCCGGAGCGGTACCTATTTATCTACTTGCACTTTGATGTGCTTTTGAACTGCTAGGTTGGCAGGAGCAGGGACCGAGCAATGGGAGCTAACCCCGTCGTGGGGATTAAAACCGCCGACCTTCTGATTGGCAAGTCCTAGGCTCAGTGGTTTAACCCACAGTGCCACCCGCGTCTCAGAAATTACTATAGTTTCTTTTTAAGAACAACAACTGCTCAGCAACCTCACAGATCTTTGGGTGCTGTAAGACAGCCTCACTTCCCCGGCCACGTTTCTCTCTACGTGTAGGGGTGTTATCTACTACGTTTGTATCCCAACCATCTTCCAAAAAAAGTCAAGATTTCAAATGCCTTCCCCTCGACCCCCTGTTTATCCTCAAAACCAGAGCTGCCCAAACTTTTCATGTTGTTGACACACTTTTTAGACACACATCCTTTTGCGACACAGTAATTCAGTTTTGCTAGCAAACTGGAGGTTAAGCTAACCCCTTTCCCTCCCCAGGAGGAGCACTGGGAGCATTGGCACGACACACCTACACACTGCAGCTGACACACTAATGTGTCGCGACACACAGTTTGGAAAACTCCGCTCCAGACAAACTCTGTTTGGTAGGTTAGGCTGGGCTATATTGACTTCCTAAGATCACCCAGTGAGTTTCATGGCTGAGTAGGGATTTGAAACCCTGGTCTTCCTGGTCCTAGTCCAGCCTTTTAACACCTACACCACGCTGTGTCTTCACTAGATTTCACTCTTCATGTTCAAAATGCTCAAATTGGTGTGATTGAAGCATATGATACCTTTCTCCAACTTTTATATTTCCTGAGTGTGCCTCTGACTCCAGTAGGACCCCTGTACACCATACAGTACACCATACAGTTCTTTTTCATGTCTGTAATATGTGGGTGTTTAGAAAGAGGCATATTGGCTTAATCCATTGTACACAATTATATGTCGTTCTTATGCATTGTTTGTGTATGGCATCAGAGCTCATGGCAGTTTCCATAGCAGTATAAAGAAGAAAGCTAGGCGCCCGCCTGTAGATTCTGACAGTAGAGGTAAAAGCAGACAGTGGGGATATAAGGTAGGGAATAGTATGCACAAGTGCAAGTACTTGACAGGTCTTTGCTTTCTTTGTAAGGCCTTCCAGTTTTGTTCTTTCATTGATTTCAGTGCAAGCCCTAGCTCCTCTTCTGCATGTAACTTTGGCATTTTCCATTCCATTGACATGAAATTTGAAGGAATTCTGCTGCTCTCCCAGGGCATCAGAGCAGTCAGATTAGCTGCCAAAGTCCTTAGTCTTCCTTTCAGTTGTGGAGGCTGACAATAATATTTTTAATAATATTTTTTATTATTAAGACATCAGTAAAGTGTTGATTTAAACAAGTAGATAAGAGAATACTAATTTCCACATCTCTCTCTCTCTCTCTCTCTCTCTCTCTCTCACACACACACACACACACACACACCTTCCAGATGTTTAATCAGTGCATACATTTTGCACGGTTTATTAGAGACCATTCACCCATTTCACAAAAATCTGTAGTGTAATTTTTCATTTCCATTACACATAAAAGGTCAGAACTTCAGCGTACTTTCTAAAAGAATGTTTAGCCTTTTGTGGGAGTTTACAATAATCAGACCATTACAACATTTTTATCACATCTTACAGTTACACCGTTATGGTTCTTTTTATTAGCTTGATACAGTCCCAATTCTTCCATTACCCCTTTTTTTTAATACTGTCACTTGTTTCATTTAGGCAACCTCCTTCTTTCCTCATCTCCCCCCGTCCCTTTTTCTGCAAAAAAATAAAAAAGAGAATCACCTACTTATAATTATTTCTGAATATGCCCTAAAAGCTTGCAGATGTTTTCCCAATCTGCCTGTAATATTTATAGTTGATCCCTTTGCTCAGTAAATAGCCAACAATATGGGGTAGATTAACTTGAACAAATGCCTTAATCATTAAAATCTTTAGTCCTTTATGGCCGGCTGACATGGAGTACGAAGCTGAGTGAGGCAGTTCGCACGGATAAGCTATTGGCCCACAACCCTTCAGCTCTCTTCTTGAAACTAAACAGTCTTAATAAATAATTACACACACCCCGTTTTAAAACTCATGACAATTTTGTTGTTTGTTAACAACTCCTCTGAAGAATGGCTCCTGACCTAACTCGTCCAGAACCATTGCAGAAAATTAGGCCTCAGAATCTGGCGCTGGCCAGTGCCTGTCCCCCCCCCCCAAGTATGGCAGCCACTTTTTCACTGGCCTCTGAATTTGTATAACTTGGATTTCCATGATGGGATACAACCAGTCTGGTTTGTTTCTCCCTGTAGCATAAGGAGGAATGGAAGGATGATTAACAGCATGGGAGTACGACGGAATGGTTGGTGGAGGCAAGTTTGAGTGGCAGGCGGAGAGTGCCTGAAAGGGATTTGAAGTTAGCCCGGCGGTTCCCAAACTCCCTCCCTCCACAGACCACTTTAAAAATTATTACGGTCTTGGCAGGCCACTTAATTAATTATTTTTCTCCTTGCTGTAGCAATTGTGATGCACTCTGCTAGACGCTGTATTATAATTATCTAATTGTGTTTTTTATTGCTGCTTTTATTTCTTATAGCGGGTGGCGCTGTGGGTTAAACCACAGAGCCTAGGACTTGCCGATCAGAAGGTTGGCGCTTCGAATCCCCGCGACGGGATGAGCTCCCGTTGCTCGGTCCCTGCTCCTGCCAACCCAGCAGTTCGAAAGCACGTCAAAGTGCAAGTAGATAAATACCTCCGGCGGGAGGTAAACGGCGTTTTTGTGCCCTGCTCTGGTTTGCCAGAAGCGGCTTAGTCATCCTGGCCACATGACCTGGAAGCTGTACGCCGGCTCCCTCGGCCAATAAAGCAAGATGAGTGCCGCAACCCCAGAGTCGGTCATGACTGGACCTAATGGTCAGGGGTCCCTTTACCTTTGCCCTTTACTTATTTCTTATGTTGCATTTTGTTGCATTACAGTTTCCATTCCATAGAATTCAAACTGAAATTCAATAAAATGCAATATAGGAAACGAAAGAAGAAATAAAAGTAAAAAAAAAAAATCAGCACAAATATTTAAGGTGGACGTGCCACAGACTACCTGAATGAAGCTTGCTATCTGCGGACTACAGTTGGGGAACTTCTAAGTTAAACAATTGGACAGAGTTAGAGTAGTTGAAAAAATGTGGAGAGGGTGAGGGCAAGCGTAAATGGCAGGGGAGATAGCTCTTAAAAGGGGGTTCTGGTATGCTAGGTTAGGATATAAAAACTATTACTTGTTATAAAAGCTTGTGTGTTTTTTTAACCAACTGCCTACTTGTTTCTTGCTGTTAATTTATATACGTATTTCTACTGGTTTTTAAATTCATGAGGATGTTCTGGTCTGCAGTATTCTAGAAGATCTCACACCTTCTATTGTGCTCGTTTTGAATTAGAAAGTCAGGTCAATAGGGGAATAGTCTTACAGTAGCTCTCTGTAAATCTATAGTTGGAGACAGCAGGTGATTTTGGGAGATACTAAGGGAAGTGTAAAAGGGACGCGGGTGGCACTGTGGGTTAAACCACAGAGCCTAGGACTTGCCGATCAGAAGGTTGGTGTTTCGAATCCCCGCGACGGGGTGAGCTCCCGTTGCTCGGTTCCTGCTCCTGCCAACCTAGCATTTCGAAAGCACATCAAAGTGCAAGTAGATAAATAGGTACCGCTCTGGCGGGAAGGTAAACGGCGTTTCTGTGCACTGCTCTGGTTCGCCAGAAGCGGCTTAGTCAAGCTGGCCACATGACCCGGAAGCTGTACGCCGGCTCCCTCGGCCAATAAAGCGAGATGAGCGCCGCAACCCCAGAGTCGGCCACGACTGGACCTAATGGTCAGGGGTCCCTTTACCTTTTAAGGGAAGTGTGGACTTACCCAGTGGCTATTGGTAGTCAGGGCCTTATAGTGGGCCCTAGGAATATCACAAGCTCTCTTAATTTGTGCCTTGGTCTCAGTGTCCCCCGCCCTCCCCAGTCATTCTCTACCAATCTCTTAGACTCAAATTCCACAAACACTCCCCTTCAAGAAACCTCTATGCTGGGGGGGGGGGCGCGCGACCCAGTTCCTACCTCAGTGCCCTCCACCTTTTGGGGTACTAAATATTCTGTGACCCCAGTTGATTCATTTGTTTATATGTATGCTGCATTTTCACAAGAATACGTGAGACCCATGACTGGAATGTAGGAATTAAGGGATATAACCTGTCCAAAAGGAATAGACCAAACAGGAAGGGAGGAGGGGTAGCATTATATGTAAAGGATGTGCGCACTTGTGAATAAATTTGTGACCTGGAGCATGGAAAGCAGATTTGAGAGCATATGGGTAGGAGAGAGAAACAATAGTGACCTTACTGTAGGGGTCTGCTATAGACCGCTAAGCCAGACTGAAGACTTGGATGATGCCTTCCTATAGCAGATCATCAAACATTCAAAAAGCAGGGATATACGTAGTAGTCATGGGAGACTTCAGTTTCAATGCTATCTGGGTCATTAACAAGACAATGGAATTTCTGCCAAGAATGTGAGGTCCAATAAATTCCTCCGTTGCCTCGCTGACGATTCCATTTCCCAGAAGGTAGAAGAAGCAACAAGGGGATCATCTTATCTTGGATTTGATCCTCACCAAAAGGGAGGAACTGATCGACGACTGGTGCTTTATGTTGCGTTTAAGCATGTTTTGCAACGACCTTTGATCTTAAGCAAATAAAACTGGCCAACCAGTTCTTTATGTTACTGATCCAGCCATTAAAGCTGCGTTGCGTTGCGTAAAAAGTGATAATTCACAATCCTTGGGGGTTTGCAAAGGGACACTTTCTGAGGAGATGCCAGCTTTTAAGACATCCTCTCCCCGCTGTCCCACCACAAGGCTTTCATGACTTTGGGGGCTGGCAGGGAGGAGATATTTATCCTGAGCTCCTTGGATGTGCCTTGGAAAATGAACCAATTTGCTTCTGATTATTTATTGATTTCACTTCTGGGTGAGTCCAGCAAGATTCCTTGCACCTTGAAGATTGTACCCATCTCTTTGTTGTTGTTTAGTCTCTTTGTTGTTGTTTATGTTGTGAACCACCCTGATATCTACAGATGAAGGGCGGTGTTGTTGTTGTTGTTTAGTCGTTTAGTTGTGTCCGACTCTTTGTGATCCCATGGATGAGAGCATGCCAGGCCCTCCTGTCTTCCACTGCCTCCCGCAGTTTGGTCAAACTTATGCTGGTAGCTTTGAGAACACTATCCAACCATCTCGTCCTCTGTCGTCCCCTTCTCCTTGTGCCTTTCCATCTTTCTCCCTTTTCCAGGGAGTCTTCTCTTCTCATGAGGTGGCCAAAGTATTGGAGCCTCAGCTTCACAATCTGTCCTTCCAGTGAGCACTCAGGGCTGATTTCCTTCAGAATGGATAGGTTTGTTCTTCTTGCAGTCCATAGGACTCTCAAGAGTCTCCTCCAGCACCATAATTCAAAAGCATCAATTCTTCGACGATCAGCCTTCTTTATGGTCCAGCTCTCACTTCTATACATCACTACCAGGAAAACCATAGCTTTTACTATACGGACCTTTGTTGGCAAGGTGATGTCTCTACTTTTTAAGATGCTGTCTAGGTTTGTCATTGCTTTTCTCCCAAGAAGCAGGCGTCTTTAGTTGTATATAATAGATCTTCCCATAACCTGTCGCATCCCATCCTTGTTCTGTACTTGACCTGCCAGATTGTCTGATGGCCCTCCACTTTGAGTTTGTGTGTATGTGTGTTGCAATATTATTTGAATCCAAAGTTGCCAGTGCTTCACCTCCCTGTTGCAGAACCTTGGAGCCAGCTGAGAGATAGCAAGCATAGCTTCAAAGGGACGACTGCAATTGCTGATCCCACAGGCTTTCGTGAGATTTGTGGCAACTTGAAAATAAATGAGGGCCCTTTGATAGAAATCTGCATCAATCTCATGAACATAAGCAAAATGTAAGCTACCTCTGTATGGGTTTTTCAGCTCCTACCCCCTGCTTCCACGCACCCTGCAAGTCATAACCTTGTGTTTAAAATCACCTCTTGACCTCCTCCATGAACAAGACCTTTTTGGAGCCTGGAGTAAAAACCCAAATGATATTCTTGCATAAAGGTAAAGGTAAAGGTACCCCTGCCCGTACAGGCCAGTCTTGACAGACTCTGGGGTTGGTGCGCCCATCTCACTCTATAGGCCGGGGGCCAGCGCTGTACGGAGACACTTCCAGGTCACGTGGCCAGCGTGACATCGCTGCTCTGGCGAGCCAGAGCCGCACACGGAAACGCCGTTTACCTTCCCGCTAGAAAGCGGTCCCTATTTATCTACTTGCACCCGGGGGTGCTTTCGAACTGCTAGGTTGGCAGGCGCTGGGACCGAGCAACGGGAGCGCACCCCGCCGCGGGGATTCGAACCGCCGACCTTTCGATCGGCAAGCCCTAGGAGCTGAGGCTTTTACCCACAGCGCCACCCGCGTCCCTATTCTTGCCAGTAGTCCCTATTCTTGCCAGTATTCTTGCCCTATTCTTGCATAAGGATCTACTAAATAATGAAAGAAGAAGCAGTATATGAAGGCTTTGAGTATTGCTCCTCATGATTCATACAATGCATTCACCAGCCTGCGGTTAAATTACTGCTCTCCTCCCATTCATTTGGAGATGTCTTAAGCTTGTTTGCTAAGGGCTGAGCAGTGTCACCTTCACACTGATGCACCAGTCTCTGTTGATGAAGTTTAAGCGGTTGCTAATTCCACCAGTAGTGGATGATCATTGCAACCCAAAGCAGGTTTATTCAGCATTTCAGTTGCTACGTTTACAGTCGTACCTTAGTTCGCAAACGCCTTGCGAGTTGAACGTTTTAGCTCCCAAACGCTGCAAACCTGGAAGTGAATGTTCCGGTTTGTGAACATGCTTTGGAACCTGAATATCCGACATGGCTTGCGATTGGCTGCAGGAGCTTCCTTCAGCTAATCGGAAGCCGTGCCTTGGTTTCTGAATGTTTTGGAAGTTGAACGGACTTCCGGAACGGATTCCGTTTGACTTCCAAGGTACCACTGTATTCTGTTTTCCCAAATAAACATCATGATTTCTGCCTCTGGAATCCCCAGGCCCATGAAAACTGGCTTTGACGTTTTTCGGCTGTCACATTCCATTGTTATCAAGCACAAGACAGAACTTTCCATTTCAGAATCACAACATTATTAAATTGGTATTACAATCTCACAAATACTCTCTCTCTCTCTCTCTGTGTGTGTGTGTGTGTGTGTGTGTATGTATGTATGTATGTGTGTGCCTTTTGCCTAGCCGGTTGCCACAGAATATTTTAACTCTTATCATTTTCCTCTTCTTCCTTTGGTTTCCTTCTGTCATTATTTTTTCACATGCCTTGCCTCCTGAACCATTTCTCGAGTTTAGAAACTTATGCCTGCAGTGCCATATCTATTGGGACAAACCAGAGTATATTTCAACTTCTGGTCATTACTGAAGATTTTTTCTCAAATTGGAAAAATGCTGGACGTTGCTTTTAAAAGAAAAACTCTCTGTATGCGGTTTTGGTCACCTCCGCACTGAACATTTCAAGCACCTTTATACCACTTTAAAATTCATGGCTTCTCCCAAAGAATCCTGGGAGCTCTAGTTTACCCCAAACAAAGTTACTGTTCCCAGCACCTTAGACAGCTACAGTTCCCATGATTCCATGGGAGGAACCCATGACTGTTAAAAGTGGTGTAAGAATGCTTTAAATGTACAGTGTGTGATCCAGCTAGAGTAAATCCTGGACCTACTCCTTAAAAAGTTACAGCTACACGTCAGTATTAATGTGAATGACTCCCAAATTAGAAAGGAGCGGGGAAAGACAATCTGCTTGGATTTCTGGGTCTCCCTTTTTATTCACAAGTAAACAAAACTGTACTGCAGTTGAAGAAGAATAAACTAAATATACCTTTCAATTGGTCATCCAGGTATTGTGTTTATTAGCTGGGTGATGGTCTGGTAGAAGTATGAACTGTGGCTCAGTTCTCATCTTATTAAAAAAACTGTGATGTTGCTGAGTAATCGTTTCAAAGTTTTATACAGGCATCCTCCCACGGGGCGGGGAGAGCAGCGGGGATCCTTTGTGCGGCTCTGCTGGGCTGGGGGATCCTTTAACTCAGGGGTCAGCAAACTTTTTCAGCAGGGGGCCAGTCCACTGTCCCTCAGACCTTGTGGGGGGCCGGGCTATATTTTGAGCGGGGAAGGAAATGAACGAATTCCTATGTCCCACAGATTACCCAGAGATGCATTTTAAATAAAAGGACACATTCTACTCATGTAAAAACACATTGATTCCCAGATTGTCTGCAGGCCGGATTTAGGAGGCAATTGGGCCGGATCTGGCCCCCAGGCCTTAGTTTGCCTACCCATGCTTTAACTGCTTGGCCGAGGGGAGCGGCAACTGCACACTCCTCAGCCTAGCCAGTGTGGTGTAGTGGTCAAGAGTGGTAGTCTCGTAATCTGGTGAACCAGGTTCACGTCTCCGCTCCTCCACATGCAGCTGCTGGGTGACCTTGGCCTAGTCACACTTCTGTGAAGTCTCTCAGCCCCACTCACCTCACAGAGTGTTGGTTGTGGGGGAGGAAGGGAAAGGAGAATGTTAGCCGCTTTGAGACTCCTTCGGGTAGTGATAAAGCGGGATATCAAATCCAAACTCTTCTTCTTCTTCTTTAAAGATGCAGAGGGAGGGAACAAACTGTGTGGACGCCTCGCCGATGCAGCTCTTTTCTCCTTCTGCGTTGTATGAGGGCAGAGCGAGATGTTGGCTTCACTCAGCGATATATCACTGGTGTAACCGCCACCGCTCCTGAGTTCCTCTGCTCACAACGTGCTCTGGAGGAAGTCGCAAGCAGAGGGACTCAGAAATGATGGCGGTTTCACCAGCGATACACCGCTGAGTGAAGCCGACATCGCGGTCTGCTCCTCATACTGGCCCTGGGTGATGTATTGATATATTGCCCAGGCCTAATCCAGGCTTCCACCATGAGGCTTCATCTGGCAGTTCTAGAAGTGCCATCTTCCAACAAGAAATGGAGGAATTTGAACACCACCAATGACTACCAGGGAAAACACCTGTATCCACTGCCTCACAAACTGCAGCGTTTCTAAACACATTAAGTACGATGGAGTGTTGAAAATCATGACGCCTATCTATAAAACAGCAGCATGGTCCATTGTACTTTGCTAGAACAATGAATAGTAGTGTTTTCAGTGCCACAGAGTCATTGTCCTCCCCCTAATAGGAGACAATATGGTTGATCAGCAGTCACAAAATTAAAAGATGCCTGCTTCTCGGGAGAAAAGCAATGACAAACCTAGACAGCATCTTAAAAAGCAGAGACATCACCTTGCCAACCAAGGTCCATATAGTAAAAGCTATCGTTTTCCCTGTGGTGATGTATGGAAGTGAGAGCTGGACCATAAAGAAGGCTGATCGCTGAAGAATTGAAGCTTTTGAATTATGGTGCTGGAGGAGACTCTTGAGAGTCCCATGGACTGCAAGAAGATCAAATCTGTCCATTCTTAAGGCAATCAGCCCTGAGTACTCACTGGAAGGACAGATCTTGAAGCTGAGGCTCCAATACTTTGGCCACCTCATGAGAAGAGAAGACTCCCTGGAAAAGACCCTGATGTTGGGAAAGATGGAGGGCACCAGGAGAAGGGGACAACAGAGGACGAGATGGTTGGACAGTGTTCTCGAAGCAACCAACATGAGTTTGACCAAACTGCGGGAGGCAGTGGAGGACAGGAGTGCCTGGGGTGCTCTGGTCCATGGGGTCACGAAAAGTCGGACACGACTAAACGACTAAACAACAACAACATGGTTGATCAGGTGCATCCTCATCACCTCCTACCCCCATGCAATGAGTGAATCCAATCTTCCCAAATCTATGCATTATCGGAAATAAAAATGAAAAAAATATATGATGCATATTTATAGCTGTGGAAGTGTACAGCGCACCAAATGCTAATAAACCATACCTTTCCAGCATCGCCAAGACCGACAGTATAACTCAAATGCACTTGGTCCTGGCCAGACAGACCTCAGTACTGTGGATCTTCTAGCCACAAATGGATCAACTACAGTTTTGTAAAATTCCATGTTGGTCAGCCTCCAAATGGTAATAGCAGTGTGCTTTTCCAGTGGTATATGCTCTGTCATTATGGGGTTTTCCCCCCTCTCAAAGGTTGACCGCAGTTCCTCCACTATTTCAAAGAGAAGAGTGGCCTTGTCAAGTAAAAGGGCCTGTGATATTAGTTGTCGTCCCAAATTTGCAAGACTTATACAAGTTATTGTCACACTCCGTGGGCTGGGTGGGTGTGTCTCCGGGGCTGTCACAGTCCCAGAAATTTCTGCTTCTCGCCAAAATAACTTACGAGTAGAGACAGGGTTGGTGGTGCAGCGCAGTCCAAACAAACCAAGGTCAAACACAGGGGATGTGCAAAGGTTAAACCAGGATCCAGAAATAAGGTCAAGAAACAGTATCAAGGAACAGTCAGTATCATGGGGTATTCCAGAAGGTATAACGCAGCACATTTTAATTGGGCTTCCCGTAACAAAACAATGGCATGTAGCAGAGAAAAGCCTTATAAAGAAGGCAGACAGGAACATAGGAAGCTGGCCTTATTCAGTGTCAGAACAGCTGCCCATCTAGATTAGCATCGTTAACACTGACTGGCAGCAGCTCTCCCAGGTTTCAAACAGGGCATTCCCAGCTCGACCTGCAGATGCTGGGGATTGAATCTGGGACATCATCATCATCATTTATGCCCCGCCCATCCGGCTGAGTTTCCCCAGCCCTTTGGGCAGCTTCCATCAAAATATTAAAATACAATAGTCCTTCAGATATTAAAAGCTTCCCTAAATAGGGCAGCCTTCAGATGTCTTCTAAAAGTCTGGTACAGTGGTACCTCTGGTTACATACTTAATTTGTTCCGGAGGTCCGTTCTTAACCTGAAATTGTTCTTAACCTGAAGCACCACTTTAGCTAATGGGCCTCCCGCTGCTGCTGTGCCGCCGGAGCACGATTTCTGTTCTCATCCTGAAGCAAAGTTCTTAACCCGAGGTACTATTTCTGGGTTAGCGGAGTCTGTAACCTGAAGCGTATGTAACCCGAGGTACCACTGTAGTTGTTTTTTCCTTTGACACCTGATGGGAGGGTGTTCCACAGGGCGGGTGCCACCACCGAGAAGGCCCTCCTCTGCCTGGTTCCCTGTAACCTCACTTCTTGAAAGGAGGGTGCCACCAGAAGGCCCTCAGAGCTGGACCTCAGTGTCCGGATTGAGTGATGGGGTGGAGACGCTCCTTCAGGTATACTGGGCCGAGGCTGTTGAGGGCTTTAAAGGTCAGCGGCAACAGTTTGAATTGTGCTCCCCCTGCCTATTTTTCTCCTGCGTTTTCCTTCTTTACCTTTCCCCCCTCCATTCATTCAGGCTTACCTGCTTATGTAATGGTTATCTTTTCATTGCATGCGTGAAGGGATGAACGGTGGCTGAATGTGTAAAGTCCCTTTATTGTTAAAAAATAAAACCGCTATAATGTTTTTATTGGGTGGTTTAGGGAAGATTTAAAGTGCTGCACTGAAGGAGAGAGAAACAGGAGAGAGAAAATTAAGTGTGTGTGTGTGCGCGCACACACAAACACATGTATACATTAAGATACTTAGGATCAGCCGTTTAAACTTTATTTTCACTTACTGCTTAAATTAATAAAATGTAAATAAAGATGATAATGCATATAAATGTGAAGAATTTGCTGCCCTTTGCAGTACCCCAGATTTGTTGCCTGAGCTTGGCTTCCTCGCCATAACTTATAATACCAACCCTGTCCCTGAGTTTGGCCCGTAATTAGCAGCTTCCCAGGATCTTTGGCACAGCCGCTTACATTAATCAGTACAATGAATAAGTTACTCAGATACGGCACACGAAGGGAGCATTGTGCAGAGCTTAAGCCAGTATTTTGGAATTCTGTGTAGATAAACAAAGCTTAACATTTTCTTCGCACTCAAAAGGGTAGGATTACATCGCTCTGTATAATGGACTCTGTTAGTGGTATTTGTGGGAAACGTTCAATCTCCAGTTGTTTCTTTCACATGCTAATATTATCTTTAGGAGGTCAAAAAAAGGGGGGGGGAGAGTCAAGACAGATCCTGGACCACAGCCTTGTCCTAATGGTTTATCCTGGAGAGATAAGCAATCCACTATGGTTGCTTCCTTGAAGATCAGGGATATGGAGGCTTTGTCCTCCAGATGTTGCTAGACTACATCTCCCATCAGCCCCATTTTTTAATGGAAAAGGGATGTGTCTGAACACTTTAGAAAAGGTTCACCAGCACTTTGTCTTAATACTCAAAGTTCTAAGACTTTTTTTTCTGGTTATCTTTACAGTAAGAAGGAAGGAAAGAAGTGGACCTGTGAATAACGTTAGCATTGGGGAATTTGTTAGTATCTCAGTTAGTGTGTGGTCACTTGTGGATTGGGAAGTGGCTAATTTCCTAAATTAGGGTACTTCATTAACTGCTGGTTAACTGCAGTCCTTGTCGAGCATTCGCTGGAATAAGATGGAATGTGAATAAGCCCTGCACACAGAGCACTTCCGTGCAAACCGGCAAACAAACCAAAGCCTTCGATTAAATTCAATAATATTTCACTTGAGCTGGGAAAATGTGCTTAACAGTTTCAGAACAAGCTGGGATATTGGTGGGGGACTTGGTGGCAAGGCATGCTCACACCCAGCTCAGGTTGATTTGCTAGCTCCCGCCATTTCTGCACTGAGAGGCTTTGGCCTCAGTGATCTATACCAGACTTCCTCAAACTCGGCCCTCCAGATGTTTTTGGCCTACAACTCCCATGATCCCTAGTGTGCTGGGCCCAGGGGTAACCCAAGAATCTGGTCCAGAATTTGAAGGTTCCGCTGGGAGTCAGTCTGACAGGGCCAAGGCAAGACGCGAGGCGGGAAACCAGGCAAGGACAGGTACAGGATCTCAGGCAGGAACTAGCATACAGCAATGTTGCTCCCACAACCTGGGGCGAGGTCCGACAGCCTTTTATCTTTGTTGGGGTAGCGGCCGGTCCTGATCCCCCAGCGACTCACCTCCCTGTTTCGCCTGAAGGCGAGCACTCTTCCTGCGAGTACTCAGGTCTCTCCTTCTCTCAGAACTTAGTCTTTGCAGCTCGGGAGATGTCGGTGGGTTACTAGACCCAGGGGCCGCCTCAGCCTCCCCTGACCCAACCGGTAGTGGAGCAGCTGTAAGTGATGGCCCAGCTGAAGGCAATGAGGTAATTCCTGCATCTGAAGCCAGGGCATGCTCAGGCCCCTGACTCAGCCCAGCTGGTGTTTGTTGCAGGGGAACCTGTGCAGACTGGGACTCTTCAGGACCAGGCCCCAGACTTGGTTCAGATGATGCCAGAGGCAGAGGATCCGGTGCAGACTGAGTCTCCTCTGGTTCTGAATCCAAGCCCGAGTCCCAGGCCATCACACCTAGCTAGCAGAACCAGTGGTCAGGGATGATGGGAATTGTAGTCTCAAAACATCTGGAGGGCCGAGTTTGAGGAAGCCTGATCTATGCTGTAATAAACTGCTGGATAGATTACTGCAATGCATTCAATATGGGGCAATCCTTGACAACTGGCCAGAAGCTGCCCAATGGCAAGAGGACATCATATCCCCTCTATCCCCAGGTCACTGTCTGTGGTCGACTAGGCCTAAATCAGGTAAGCTCACGAGGGCCCAGTGAGAGGCAAGGGGACACCAGAGGTCACTTTGTCAAGGATCTCCATCACACCTTGTTCTGTAGCTCTTCCACTGTAAACACAGTCCCCAGGAAATGCATCATCTCCTCCTTCTCCTTTGGATGTTTCGTAGCTAGTTTGAAGAAGAAAGTAATTTTGATACCCTGGGAAAGCTGTTTTTCCGAGTGGGAAAGTGCTGTGCTTCTTCTCCTAGCAGAAAAGTAGGAAAGTGATTTTTTGAATCCCTCTTTGCAGATGTTTATCTCTTTGGCAGCAGGCTTTCCAGACTCCTTGAAAAACACTCTCAGAATGCGTGAGAAGGCCCCCAGAAGAAAGGTTTTATATAGGCGTCCTCCAAAGAATCTTGGGACTAAACATAATCCAGCCACTATGCATCATGTAGAAAGCGATCGGTTTGAAAGGAGCGTTTTTATTTTCAAAAATGAGAATCTGGAGGTTCATTTGCTGAGCACGCAACTAATTGCACAACTCATTTCATAGAAATATTTCAAAGCCCATTCACAAGTTCAAAGGAAAGAAAGCGAGTGATGAAGGAAACTGGCCATGTGACAATTGATTGTGGAATATCTAGAACTTTGCAGACTTTGGAGTTATTCAGAATTCCTCATCTAGCAGAATCCTATAGTTTGTCACTAACGGTTGCTTGCTTACCTTTCTGTTAACCTGAAATTCAGTGGCCTCTCCTTGATAACGAAACAGGCAAAAGCTGTGATAAAACTCCTACGGAGCAAGTCCAACCTTGGCCTAAGCAATGGGAGGTTTTGCTTTTCAAGGAAGTGTGGAAATTCCATATTGGAATGTTGGTGGCCTCTCCCTTTGCTGTGAATATTCATTCGCTCGTCCTCCAGTAATGAATGTCATGTGTGCACAGAAAACCCTCTCCAAGATGCTGTGGAACGGGGAAGGGAAATGCTGTGTTCCCATAATAGTTGTGCTCTGTGCCACACACTGCAAAGGCTGCATTGTTGCGGTAACACACAGTCTGTCACTGCAGGCTGTTTAGGCTTAGGGTCTGTTTTCTTCTTGCCAATCTTGCTGTCGCTAAATTGATGGCAAGGCTCCCATTAACTTAAGTGGGAACAGAATGAACCTAGGCTTCGCTGAAATATAGTAGGGTTGTGTTTGTCCAGTATTGGTGTTTCGATGGACAGCTCCAAGCTAGTAATGTTGTCGCTACTGGCGTAGCGTGGAGGGTAAAGTATGTGTGCTATGAGCCAACAGCTCTGCAGTTCAAATCTCACCAGGTGGCCATAGAACAGTCATTGTTTCCCTGACATCAGCCTGCCACCTGAGGAAACCTAACAGTGGCCTACTTTATAAAGGTAAAGGGACCCCTGACCATTAGGTCCGGTCGTGACCGACTCTGGGTTTGCGGCGCTCATCTCGCTTTATTGGCCGAGGGAGCCGGCGTACAGCTTCCGGGTCATGTGGCAAGCATGACTATGCCGCTTCTGGTGAACCAGAGCAGCGCACAGAAACGCCGTTTACCTTCCTGCTGGAGCGGTACCTATTTATCTACTTGCACTTTGATGTGCTTTTGAACTGCTAGGTTGGCAGGAGCAGGGACTAAACAATGGGAGCTCACCCCGTCGCGTGGATTCGAACCGCCGACCTTCTGATCGGCAAGTCCTAAGCTCTGTGGTTTAACCCACAGCGCCACCCGCATCCCGCATCCTACTTTATAGGGTGGCTGTAATGACTGAGATTATGTACGTGAAGCACTCTGAACCCTCAACTTGGTTAAGTAGTATTGTTAAGAAAGCGCTGAAGCAGTGAGCTATGCTCAGGGTGACCCAGTGGATCTCGGGCTGAACTCTGCCCCTTTCCACATGGCTCTTATACTTCACAGTCCCGTTCAATGTTTCCTCAATGCATTGATGTGCTCCTCATTACTCTGAGTCATGAGACGTGTCAAGGGCAGTTTGTATCTGAGATTTGGTACTTTTTTGGGGGGAAAGAACATTGCAGATCTAAAATGTTAGCCTAATATTTGGGTTTATGTTTTAATTAGTTAGTATGTGTGCACCTGTCTTGTGTATGGTTTGTACAGGGGTTTTTTCCAGCTGGAACTCACCGGAACTCAGTTCCGGCACCTTTCAGGTGGGCGCCATTGTCATTATAAGAGAACAATGGGGGGGCGATCATGGTGTGTCCCAGCACCTCTTTTTCTGGAAAAATAGCACTGGGTTTGAATTGTATTGTGAAATCGCTTCGAGGTGCTTCATAAATGAAATTATGTGCACCATTAAAACTCACCAGTCCAACAGAGAACACTGGATGCAACTCAGCAGTTCTGCATTTCATGTTGAATGTTATCTATCAGAAGCTTAATTGTTTATAATTTCCCCCATTGACAATCAAAGGCGTTCACTCCCTAAGCAGTCTAGCATAAATCAGAAGAATGGTTGCACATCTTAGGCATGGTTGCTTAGCTGCACATAATTTTTGCTGTATTGTTTTTAATATTCAGTTGGAAACCGCCCAGAGTGGATGGGGAAACCCAGGCAGATGGGCGGGGTTTAAATAATAAATAATTATTATTATTGCTATTATTATTATTATTATTATTATTATTATTATTATTATTATTCCCAAGCAGAGCTGCAAAATGCGGCAGCAGGCAAGCTGAAGAAAGATGTTTGCAAAACAAAAAAGCCATGATTTTTTAAAAGGAATTCATGCTTATCGATAACGCCATTAAAAGTTTTCCGGATGGAAATTTCATTTTATGGTGATTGCATCATCTGTGCTTTTAATTTGTGTTTGACACTGTTAACGGCCTTGTAGGCTGAGGAAATGCATTTCTGGATGGTTAGTAAGGGAGATTGGGATTCACTAGTAAGATCATACAAAAATGAGATACTAACAACTGCTCAGAAAAGCATTTTAATGGCCCACACATCTAGCAAATGGTCTCTCCCCCCCCCTGCCCCCATATGCTGTGCTTTGTTTATATAATTAGTTTGTGGTGTCTGAAAAAGTTCAGTAAAATTCAATTTAAAATAATTGGTACACTTATGTTTTCCAAAAAGGTAAAATTACTGAATAAACTGGTACCACGGAAGGGAGTATGTGATGGGACTGTGATTTGCAGCCAGCCACGGGTTCTTAATTCTTGATCTGAAGCCAGGATTCTGCTTGGATGGGGAACTAAGGTTATTCTAATGCTTTTCTTGTCTCTGAAGTTAGTAAGCGATGAAAGGCAACTCTAAACAACAGAGTTACAGATATCTTCAGAGTTACATTGGAGGGAATAGCATTCAGCTTACAAGGAATCCCCATATTTCTGAGACAGGAATACCAAAATAGGTTTGACTGCTATCGTGAGAATAGTTGTTTTAAAGTCACCCCCCCCCCACCCCATGCAGATGTGAGAATCAAGACGCACTTGTGAACGAATGAGGACAAAACCTATAGAGTAGCCACATTACATAGGATACAGTATTATTTTTATTGTTTATTTATATATACATCCTTTATATGCTAAATGGCTTGAAGGCTGTCAGAGGGCAGTTCTGTTTTCGAAGGCCTGCTCTGTCTACAGTCCAGCAGAAAGATAAAAAGGTAAAGGGACCCCTGACCATTAGGTCCAGTCGTGACCGACTCTGAGGTTGCGGCGCTCATCTCTCTTTATTGGCCAAGGGAGGTGGCGTACAGCTTCCGGGTCATGTGGCCAGCATGACTAAGCCGCTTCTGGCGAACCAGAGCAGCGCACGGAAACGCCATATACCTTCCCGCCAGAGCGGTACCTATTTATCTACTTGCACTTTGATGTGCTTTCAAACTGCTAGGTTGGCAGGAGCAGGGACAGAGCAACGGAAGCTCACCCCATTGCGGGGATTCGAACCGCCGACCTTCTGATCGGCAAGCCCTAGGCTCTGTGGTTTAACCCACAGCGCCACCCGTGTCCCTAGCAGAAAGATACAGAGGGCTAATAAGAGAGGGGCAAGACTTCTGAAGTTTTCCATCTGCAGTTAGCACATGAGAATTAAACTGAGTAGGCACTCACAGAGTCACCTGCTCACTGCCTTGCCTGTTATGGTGAGTAGTCTGGGATTTCTGATTAAATTAAAACAGTTATTTCATACAAACACACACACGTGTGTGTGTGTGTGTGTGTGTGTGCATGAGAAGAAGTCGACGACCCTGGTTCGACCAGAGAACAAGTGAAGCAGGAGAAAACATCAAGGCCTTCTCCTGCTAGACTGTCCCCTCCTCCCTCTGCCCAGCCGACTTAGATTTTATATCACTTGTTTTAGTAGTTAAAAATTGTAAACTGCCTTGGGTGCCTTGGCTGAAAGGCAGTGTGTGTGTGTGTGTGTGTGTGTGTGTGTGTGTGTGTGTGTGTGTGTGCAAGCTTGTGTGAAGTGCTGTTATTTGCTTTTGTGGTTAGATATAGTACGTGCTTCGGGCAGAATCCGGGACCAGGGAGAAGAGTTGGTGGAAGAAGACTGGAAGAAATTCAAAGTTTATTTACAAAAATATAGCAAAATTGAGGAAGTTTAGAAGGAGTCTGGAAAGAAACTATGTGACTTTTGTATAAATATCATAAAGGACTTAAGTTAAACAGATTGTTGAAGGAAATGAGGGAAAGTAAAATCATATTATGTTAAGATAAATTAATGGTTAAAAATTGGGGAAAGATGGAAAGGATTTGCTGAAATAATTAATTGAAGCAGAATACAAAAAAGGGAGGCGGGAGGAGGTCAAAGAAACAAGCAAATGAAGTTAAGTTAATAAGGTTTATTGTATTTTTGTGTATTTTCTTTTTTGTTGTTTGATTGTCTCTGTTTCTTTTGATATTTTTGTTGTTGTTTTTTCTTTTTCTTCTTTGTTGTATTTTTAAAACTTTAATAAATATTATTATAAAAAAATAGATATAGTACGTGCTTACACACACACACATACATATGCAAATCTGAGTCCTCTTTTTTTAAATACTGCAATTTCAATTTTTCAGTGAGATAACATTATTATTATTTTATTAAAGAAACCAAGAGAAGGCCTGTAACAACTTTGCCCTTTTTTTCTGACTGTCCTGTTGACATTGGCAGGCAGTTGGCTGTGATCGGCAACTCGGAAGTAACGCCAAAGAGGACAACTGTGGGGTCTGTGCAGGCGATGGCTCGACGTGCAGGCTGGTGAGGGGGCAAACTAAGACACACCTTTCGCCAGAGAAAAGTAAGTTAATTATCTTTCATTCTAATCCTCTAACCCCCAGTGGTTCACTTGGAGCTCTCTGGTTCTGCAGCTCCTGCTCAGCCTTATTCTGCGGGATCTGGCGCTGGAGCGGCACATGACAACTGAGCATGCTCAGTGGCTGCAGGATTCTGATGCGGGAGACGGCGGATGATGGGAAACGGTATTTGTGTATGGGATGGAATATTCTGGAAGAGCTTGTGGCTGGCTAGATGGAACCTGATGCAACATTTTTCTTCAGGGTCCCTCTTAAAAGGTAAAGGTAAAGGGACCCCTGACCATTAGGTCCAATCGTGACCGACTCTGGGGTTGCGGCGCTCAACTCGCTTTATTAGCTGAGGGAGCTGGTGTACAGCTTCCGGGTCATGTGGCCAGCATGACAAAGCCGCTTCTGGCAAACCAGAGCAGCGCACGGAAACACCGTTGACCTTCCCGCCGGAGCGGTACCTATTTATCTACTTGCACTTTGACGTGCTTTTGAACTGCTAGGTTGGCAGGAGCAGGGACCAAGCAACGGGAGCTCACCCCATCATGGAGATTCGAACCACCAACCTTCTGATCGGCACAGCGCCACCCGCGTCCCCTTACCCAACAGTATTTCCCCAGCAAAATTTAAAATGAGATAGAAGTGGACATAAGATGGGTCTGGGATACAAGCAGAGGTACCGTTGAACAGGATGAAACCCGTTATATTATGTGTGCAGCACCAGATTTTGAGAGGCTTCTGCCATTGTTTGTTTTCCTTTTTGTCTCCACAAAATGTGAGAAGTCTGGATGCTGAAGAAAGGTGTGAGTGTTGAGCAGAGGGAAGGTGAGGCAGGAGTGGCTTAGAGGCCGGATGACTTGAAGCATTCCCAAGTCTGGACCTGACCAGCTGCCACCATGCCTGGTTCAACATTTAGCTCATCCATGAATCCATAGGGTAACCAAATGCCAGCTACTACCTTCTGTTTTTGCGCAGTTTCATCTTTTATTCAGTCATCCCCATCTGCAGTGTGTGTGTGTGTGTGTGTGTGTGTGTGTGTGTGTGTGAGAGAGAGAGCACACTAAATGATACTCTCTTATTAAATCTGCCAGGACAATCAGATGCATTTTGTCTCTTCTCAGACCAGTATGCGTATGTCTCTCTCATTGTGGCCCAATATATCAGAGGTTATCAGGTGTGCGTGCAGGAGCCAGGCCCTGTGACCAATAGGAGTTTGCAGGACTGGGGCCTTCCTAAGTTTGTTCTGAAGAGGCAAGGCGTGGCCTCACAGGTGAGGTACCTCACCAGGTAACTCACAGCATCTGGTGGCAAGAGCCAGGAAGGGATATAAGGTCAGCATTTCCCTCCGGCTCTTTGCCACAGCAACACGTTCCCTGCCTTGCTTCTTGGTCTTTGGACACCTTGACATCGTGACTCCTTGCTTCCTGACCCTCGGACCCTTGGCTTCTTGACTCCCAGCTCTCTGACCCTCGGACTCCTGGCTTTCGGACTCCTGGCTTCTAGACCCCCGTTCCTGCTCCCACCCTGCCATCTTGCCCCTGGTCCTGACATCCCCTGCTGGGACTTCGATCGCCTGTGAACCGGACCGTGTCAGAGAAGAGGAGGAGTTTGGATTTGATATCCCGCTTTATCACTACCCAAAGGAGTCTCAAAGCGGCTAACATTCTCCTTTCCCTTCCTCCCCCACAACAAACACTCTGTGAGGTGAGTGGGGCTGAGAGACTTCAAAGAAGTGTGACTGGCCCAAGGTCACCCAGCAGCTGCATGTGGAGGAGCGGAGACGTGAACCCGGTTCCCCAGATTACGAGACTACCGCTCTTAACCACTACACCACACTGGCAGAGGTTACTGCCCACACACTTCGGCTGAGCTTTCATGCTTGTGTGGTGGCACCTCGGTAAAACCACTTCTTACTGTTTGTAGCAAGATTTTCCCCCAGAGGCAGAGGACAAGAACAGGAGTCATACTCAAATTCACAGTCAAGAGCTGCTTTATTGCTTGACTGGTTGCACAAGCGTTTCTGTTACTATTATATACAAGCTATTTACACTCCTTCTTTATCTCTCCAGCACGGTGTAATCTCAGTCCAGTAATTAATAATCCTGACACAGCAAAACAGACAGTATCAGCAGCACACATTGTCTTACTTCCAACCTTGTTGTGAGCATGCGTGCTGACGGTATGTTCGTGTGCTTTCCTCATGCAGAAATTGCAGCCTGCAACTTCCTTTATTTCCACCTCCAGCTGACACCAATCAAGCCTAGAGTGCCACTCCTACACACTAAAGAAAATTATGGAACCCTCTTAAAGCTTCCAGGAACTTTTATCTGTTTCTTAAAGAATGTTTTCTTAACAAAATATTGTGCTGCAGCAAGCAGAACCCAACAGGAACTGACCCAAGACATTTTGCAATTTTCCACTTTGCAGTTTGTGACACGACTTCAAGTTTTAAAATGTTTGTGCCCATTTTTTTAAAAAAATGCAGCATTTTTATTTTATTTTATCCTGCCATATACATTAGGATAATGTGTTCTGTGTGCTCCTTGTTTTGCTTCTTTATTGCTGGTCATTATCCCCAGCAATAAAGATTTGATTAGATTATGCTATGCCAACCTTACAAGGTTGTTATAATGTTTATCAGAAGCAGCAGGTGCGAGGGAGTGATAATAAGGCTGCTTACCTGGGCAGTGGAGCCTGAGGGCCATGTGGCTGCACCAGTGGAGCCAACCTGGTGCTCCCATCCATGCACCCACACAGCCCTGACCTCATGACCACCCTTCCCTGCCGCCAGACATACAGGTCAGCAGCAGCCATGAAAACGTTTGGAGGGCAGCTCTGTGGCATTGCCCTCCTGCGCTGGCTGCTCCTGATGTTTACTGAGATAAGAAACACTTAGAGCGAAATGGAACAATAATTCATTGCAGCATTGTAGATAATGTCCATGAAAGTCACAAATGTATATAAAAAAAATATTACTACTTTGCACACTTTTTTGTTGCCATAAAGTGGAAGAAGAATTGGTTTTTGTGGTCAGTTGGAGACAATTTTTACTAGCCTCAGGACAACTGCTCACCCAAGTAGTTGCAATAACTTCATTTTCAATTATCTGTTTCCAGTCTTTGATATGTCTATTACCTAATTATTTGCAAAAATTGTCAGAAAGAAAGAATTCTTTGGAAACTTGGCCCTTAGAAGCAGATTGAGGACGGATAATAAATCAATTTATTGACTGGATTTGCATAATTTATTCTGACTGGACTTCTTCAGCTCAGCCATTGGATTGCCTAGATCAAATCAGCAAACTTTTTCAGCAGGGGGCCGGTCCACTGTCCCTCAGACCTTGTGGGGGGCCGGACTATATTTGGGGGGAATGAACGAATTCCTATGCCCCACAAATAGCCCAGAGATGCATTTTAAATAAAAGGACACATTCTACTCATGTAAAAACACACTGATTCCCGGACCGTTCACAGGCCAGATTTAGAAGGCGATTGGGCTGGATCCGGCCCCGGGGCCTTAGTTTGCCTACCCATGGCCTAGAGGGCAGACAGAATGCACATGGCCCTGTGTGGTTGCAAGGGAGCAGGAACTTCTACAGATCAGAGAGGAGGCAGCCAATCTGATGCAAGGCCGGAGAGCACTGAGGCTCCTGTTGTGAGGTGGAAGCAGCTGGAGTTTGGCTTGAGACAGCACCTCACCAAGAAGCTCAGCTTCTTGCTCCTTTCTAAGTGTGCTGCGATTTTATTGAGACGTTGAACCGTTGCCAGGAATGGGGGCTTCAAACAAAGCTTTGAGAAATGGTTGGCTTTATTGAGGGCCTGATCCCCCTCTGAATCTCGGCGCAAAACGGCGCATTGCAGACTCCCACTGGTCTTGATGTTCTTTGGATCAAAGCCACGGTTACACGGTTTCCTCATCATTCCACTTCAGTAGGGTTTCGAGATGGAATCCTGCCTAAATCTTTCATTTCATTCTTTGGGCGGAAAGGTGTGACTCTACAATGCATGTAAGCATTACAGTGCCTCAAGTCGTATTTTACATAAGTCGTTCTTTGTCACTGTTGCGGTGCATAGTTTTTAAAAAAAGCAAAACGTTGCCCCCCCGTGCCCCCCCTCCCCACTGTTGCTCATGTAGCATATGGAAGTTGTTTAGCGAAATGGTCCCTAGAGGGAAAGGAATGGGAAAACATAGTTTCTCTTAGTGATACCACATCAGCTGAGGTGTGTATAACATTTGCAGCTCTTACGGATGTCTTGCCAAGTAACTACGGCAAAGGAGCATGACCACAAGGCATTGTGCCAGGGCTAAGCTTGAGGTGTGCCAGGAGCCAGGAGGAGGAAGTTGTAAAGCAAGCCAGGAGCCAGGTCCAAAGGACAAGGTGAGAGGCAGGGTTGTGAAGTAAGCTAGGACCCAAAGTTCTTCACCTTAGCTCAAGGTTATCATCTGAACTAGCTGGATGTTTAACTGATAATCACCACGGTCTGTCCGTCATTTGAAAAATTAAGACTTCAGAGCCGTCTTGCCCCAAAATGGCGACTTGGCATTCCGTTTTGGCGACTAACCTTGGTTTAAGGAGCCATTTGGCGCCTAGTTTATATATCTGATGGGACGTGGGTGGCGCTGTGGGTTAAACCACAGAGCCTAGGACTTGCCGATCAGAAGGTCGGTGGTTCAAATCCCCGTGACAGGATGAGCTCCCATTGCTCGGTCCCTGCTCCTGCCAACCTAGCAGTTCAAAAGCACGTCAAAGTGCAAGTAGATAAATAGGTACCCCTCCAGCGGGAGGGTAAACGGCGTTTCCGTGCGCTGCTCTGGTTCGTCATAAGCAGCTTAGTCATGCTGGCCGCATGACCTGGAAGCTGCTCTCCAGCTCCCTCGGCCAATAAAGTGAGATGAGTGTCGCAACCCCAGAGTCGGCCACGACTGGACCTAATGGTCAGGGGTCCTTATATATCTGAGTTTCTAACACTGTACTGCTGTAGTCCTGGCGGTTGACTGTAACAGGAGCTGTGAAAGAAAATATTGCCTTTCCTTTCAACAAGTGGATACAGTAGTACCTCTGGTTACAAACTTAATTCGTTCCGGAGATCCATTCTCAACTCGAAACCGTTCTTAACCTGAGGCGCGCTTTCGCTAATGGGGTTTCCCGCTGTGTGCATGCCTCTGATACGCGACTTCTGCTTGCATCCCGGGGGAACGTTCGCAACCAGGAGCATCTACTTCCAGGTTAGTGGAGCTTGTAACCCGAAGCATGCGTAAGGACGGTTCATAACCAGAGGTATTACTGTAATTATAACCCCCTTGCACCACTTCAGCATCTCAAAAGCACATTGCAGATCAAAACAGATTCCGATTGCTTTGACGTAATTCATTGTTTAGGCAAATACAGATCACAAGAGGTAATTAAGCAAATCAAAACCAGTGGGGCCTAAAACAAAACTCTGGGATATGGAGTACTCCACTTCAGGCTTCCAGCCAGCCATGCCTTTCGCCAAGGTACTTCATCCCACTGCCACTCCCATTCCCATCTACGTCCCTTCCTTCCATCCCCGCATTTGCCATTGGACTGTTTTTGAGTTCTGCCCCCTCCCCCTTATTATTATTTTAACTTCTGCAAACCTTGGCATTTTCCTGAGCATGCTGATCATTTGCTCTGCTTTCTCGCTGGTTCCGTTTGGCTACACGTAGCCATCGTAACTCAACACCTGAGTTTATGGTTAACGTGCATGGTTTCTGAATTGGTTCGCAGCCATAATAGGTGAAGTACCAAATAGTGGACGTTTTGCTGAAATTGTGAGATCAAACGGCACAAAAGTAGCTGCTTTGAACATAGGAAGCAAGCTGTCAGCCTAATAGTCTGATTGCCTTTTTAGAAAGGCAACGCTGCCAGTAAGTTGTCAAGCCCCAACCCTCCCCCCCCAACTTTCTGGGGAAATGATCAAGCATTTGACTGATGATATTCAAAAAAGAAAGTGTAATAAGTTGTAAAACCTGCCTGACCTCTGGGAAAGTGGAATATCTTAGGCCTTATGTGCATGGAACTCCCATCAGCATCAATATCAATTCTGTCTACTGGAAAGCTTTTAGGGTTGAACTCCTCCCTTCTTTCTTTCTCTCTCTCTCTCTCTCTCTCTCTCTCTCTCTCTCTCTCTCTCTCTCTCTCTCTGACTTTTCTCCTGTTTTAGTGACTGGCAAAACATAATCCGAAAATATTCCATTCTTGATGCTGACAAGAACTGAACAAGGCCTTGTAGATTGTTGTTCAGAATTCTTGACATGATTTCAGTTCTTCTCTGAATGTCCTAATTCAAACACACTGGAGAAATCTGACAATAGCTATGTCCGTCCGCCCTTAGGGAAAACAAGGTCTTCATTCACATCCCTTCATGCCCCATGAATGTTCCCCATATACAAGTGTTCATATGCAAAATAGTTCTGGATTCGTTCCGGATTCTTCAAGGAAGCGATAAGAGAGGTAGTGCATGTGATTTGCACTAGATACGTTGTTGAAGCAATTTTCGACCCGAGCAGCGCTAGGGGTAGAGGACAAATTTCATTCAGTTTGCATTGAAAGGCTTCTTCTTTGTGAAATTCAGGCAAACTGAAACACAATCATCATTTGAAATCTCCACTTCTCCATTCTTTGCAATGCAGTTCTGCAGTCAGGTAAAATGTACAAAATGTAATTACTGGGGTAAAGTGTGCATAAAGATGCTTACGTTAGTCCAAGGAGCATACAAAATGCATTATACTGGGTGAAATTGCTTGCAGGAAAACATATATTAGGCAAACTTGCATACAAAATGTGTCTAGCAGGAGAAATTTGCACTAAAATTATGAGGTGGACAAAAATTGCTAACTAATGTGGAATTGTAGAGATCTGAATTTAATATTGGGGGGAAAAGAGAAATGGAGAAAAACCAAAATGGACAGATTTTTCCATCTTCAGGAAGACCCTCATGTCAAAAATGTGAGTAGCCGCTGCCGGCCCCTATCTGCTCTTCCCCCACCCAAGTCCCAAAAGTTTGCCTGGAGCAGGATAGAGAAAGATAGTGGCAGTGACCACTCTGCAGACCACAGGTGACATCCCTTCCCACATGAGTCCTGCAAAACCGGTTTGAATCCCATAATCATAATTTTTGACCTGGCAATATATCTTGGATCATGATGTGTGTGTGTTATGCAAAAGTCTCAATGTGGGAAAAGCCATGAAGCCAGCCAATGGCTCTCTCCGTTCCTTCAGCCCCTATTAACTGCCAGCTCTTCTCTCCCCTGCCTCTGGCCGGGTGCATCAAATCACAAGAGCAGGCGCCAGCAGAAATCACAATGCAGGAGAAATCATGAAGCCAGCCAAAGCCTCTACTTAGCTCCACCCTTATTTCAGACATTGTGATATAATGGTGTATTGCAATGTTTTTTGGTTGTTTAGTCATTTAGTTGTGTCCGACTCTTCATGAGAGCCAGTGTGGTGTAGTGGTTAAGAGCGGTAGTCTCATAATCTGGTGAACCAGGTTCGCGTCTCCGCTCCTCCACATGCAGCTGCTGGGTGACCTTGAGCTAGTCACACTTCACACCACTCAGCCTCACTCAGCTCACAGTATTTGTTGTGGGGGAGGAAGGGAAAGGAAATGTTAGCTGCTTTGAGACTCCTTAGAGTAGTGATAAAGTGGGATATCAAATCCAAACTCTTCTTCTTCTTCATGACCCCATGGACCAGACCACGCCAGGCACACTTGTCTTCCACTGCCTCCCACAGTTTGGTCAAACTCATGTTAGTAGCTTCGAGAACACTGTCAAACCATCTCGTCCTCTGTCGTTCCCTTCTCCTTGTGCCCTCCATCTTTCCCAACATCAGGGTCTTTTCCAGGGAGTCTTCTCTTCTCATGAGGTGGCCAAAGTATTGGAGCCTCAGCTTCACAATCTGTCCTTCCAGTGAGCACTCAGGGCTGATTTCCTTCAGAATGGATAGGTTGGATCTTCTTGCAGTCCATGGGACTCTCAAGAGTCTCCTCCAGCACCACAGTTCAAAAGCATCACTGCCTTGTCACGGCAAATGGACTTGAATAACTCAGAGAAGCTATGAGCTATGCCATGCGTGGCCACCCATGACAGGTCATAGTGGAGAGTTTTGACTAAACATGATCCACCTGGAGCAGGAACCGGCAAGCCACTCCAGTATCCCTGCCAAGAAAACTCCATGGACAAAAACAACAGGCATATAAAAGTTATGACATTGGAAGATGAGCCCTTCTGGTTGGAAGGCATCCTACATGCTACTGAGGAAGAGTGGAGGACAAGTACAAGTAGATTCAGAGCTGATGAAGCGGCTGGGCCAAAGCCGAAAGGTCGCTTAGTTGTGGATGTGCCTGAAAGTGAAAGGAAATGCTGTAAAGAAAAAAAATATTGCAATGTTTAGCTGATGATGCATCATGATGTTGAAAACCAGATATCGCCCAGCATTCTGGGTGAAGTGGCCTGGGAAAGGGTTTGCGCTGGCAGAAATTCCATGGCTAGAAATGTGATGTTACTAAACAAAATTAGCCACTGAATCAAAGCAATGCTACAGGCACTATCCTGGCCTTGCTCTGAGGAAGGACCCTCCAAAGAGAAAAATGATTTTTTTTCCTCAGAGAAGAGGAGGGAAAGATTGCCAGTGCTGCATTAGCAGCAGAAAAAAGAAGGCAGGAGAAATTGAGAGTTGGGATGTGGTGGGAGAGAATGTGTGGAAGTGGTAGGAGAAAGTGGAGGTGGTGGAGGTGGTGGAACATGGGTAGACAAACTAAGGCCCGGGGGCCGGATCCGACCCAATCGCCTTCTAAATTCGGCCCGCGGATGGTCCGGGAATCAGCGTGTTTTTACATGAGTAGAATGTGTGCTTTTATTTAAAATGCATCTCTGGGTTATTTGTGGGGCATAGGTTCAGTTTTTTAAAAAATATATAGTCCTGCCCCCCACAAGGTCTGAGGGATAGTGGACCGGCCCCCTGCTGAAAAAGTTTGCTGACCCCTGTGGTGAAACCTCAACACAGTTGTGTGTGAGTTTTAAGCACAAAAAATGATTTGTGCTTCTTTTTTGTAAGTTTTAAAGCTATTGTCTTTACACTAGCAGTGATGCAGCCAGATGAGAGAGAGAAAGGGAGAATGAAAGATCCGGGTAAAAAGATAAAAATGTGATTACTATTTTTCTGGTAAATTAAAAGCGTTTTGAGTTTAGAAATCCCTTTTCTAAGCAATTTCCTAAAGCAGTTACAGGTCAATAAGGAGCAGCGTTTTCTTTCCAGATGTCTTATAGAGAGGGAGTCTCCCTCTCTATCAGATCTCTCCTGTATGGAAAAGAAACATTTGAAATTATTTTAGCAGCTATCTCACAAATCAACTCGTTGTTTAAAGGTTTCAAGAGGATCCTCTGGACGTTTGCCTCAAACCAGTCAAGTGTTTATGGCTGAAAGCCGATGCCCTAATGAGTATCATAAGGGAACGGAACAATATTGCATTCCGTCGTGGGCAGAAAAGGCTTACTGTGTTAGGGCTGTTTCTTCTACCTCTGTGGTCTCACCTGAGCCCCTTCTCCAGAATTTTGGAGATTTTTCTTGGCGATACCGGCATTCGATGAGAATAAGCTGCAAGCTCTGGTATTTCTTTCTGTTGAATGATGTGGCACCAGGCTAAGATGGATTTTATCTGTCTAATGACCCATAAGTCCTTTTTTATTTCCTGAGATCTGTCTTGCTGGTTTTAGAATTTAATGACTTCATCCCCCCCCCCAACTTTGGAATGTGCTGGCTTTTTAACTCTTTGGAAGTACCAGCAGGTTTCCGAAACGTACATCGCTGCTTGTGAATTGGCGGCGTGATTGCGATCCCACGAGACCTTCCGTAGGGGAGAGGAGAGTGTCTGAGGCAGGGAACTCCTGGCATTAAACACCTCTCTTCCCCCTTTCTCAGCCCATGTGCTGGGGTATGCATTGCAAGTCGGGGAGAGGCAACAACAAAGGAAAGAGAGACAAGCCCCCACTCTTCTCCAGACCTGCAGTCATTTACAGTACCTGCATTGCACATAACTCTCTGGCGGGCTGGAGCCATAAACAGAAGCACTCCATACAGCAACCTTTTTGTGGGGAGGGGAGAGGGGAGACCCCACTTGCCGCGCAGAGCTGGTGGGCTGCCTGCAGTTTCCAGGTTCCCAGATAGTATAGCCCTGGCATATATATTTGTGCCACAGTTGTTTCGAATCAAATAGGATGTCCAGGTTTTTTGAGTTGCTGCAAATGGCTGGACTGCAGCTGGGCTACTGCAATGCGCTCTACGTGGGGCTACCTTTGAAGGTGACCAGGAAACAATTACCGTATTTTTCCGCGTATAAGACTAGGCTCCCCCCCCTAAAAAATAATGTCAAAAATTAGGGAACTTGGCCCTTGACTCCAGAAGATTGCCCTGTGCACTCTTAACCTATTCTAATTGCGTTACTAATAGCCTTTTGGTGGGTTTATCTTTCATGATTCAGTGGTCTTGTAAAGATTTCCAGATGAACATAAATAATCATGGGTAAATTATAACTCCACCTGATATGCAGTAATGAGATTACCACACCTAGCATGGCTGTTCCAGCAGCTGTAACCCAACGTGTTGATTGTGGACTCGCACTCTCATAGGAATGAATTCCTGAAACAACAGTACTTCTAAATGGTTCGGCATATGGTGATTTTGTTTTATTTTCAATAATAATAATAATAATAATAATAATTTTCATTTATACCCCACCCTCCCTGGCCAGAGCCAGGCTCAGGGTGGCTAACACCAGTAAAATTACAATAAAAACATAATAGGGGGGAAAAACAAACCAATTTAAAATACAGGTTAAAATACAATTTAAAATGCAGCCTCAATTTAAAAGTCACCCATAGATCAAAACCATAAGGGGGTGGGGGGGACATAAGGGTCAGACTGAGTCCAAACCAAAGGCCAGGCAGAACAGCTCTGTCTTACAGGCCCTGCGGAAAGATGTCAAGTCCCGCAGGGCCCTAGTCTCTTGTGACAGAGCGTTCCACCAAGTCGGGGCCAGCACGGAAAAGGCCCTGGCCCTAGTTGAGACCAATCTAACCACCTTGCTACTTGGGACCTCCAAAGTGTTGTCATTTGTGGACCTTAAGGTCCTCTGTGGGGCATACCAGGAGAGGCGGTCCCTTAGATATATGGGTCCTAGGCTGCATAGTCCTTTACTTTCAATGATGTCTACATGAAGATTGTATCACATCACTTCACCTCCCATTCACACAGTAGACGTAACTAGCTGCTCACCTGGTAACAGGGTCACTCCCCACTAGGCAGATGGGGCATATGAAATGTGACTCACAGCTAATTTAATGTATCATTCTGAGTTTATGAGGGTTTATATGACCGTATGCATTTCGGCTTGTACCCTTCACTGAATCCATTGGCTAAAAGTCACCTTAAGCAACCAATCAATAAATGGTGGGTGTTTTATAACCCAAATCCTCCTTTGCAGTGGATGAGGGATGGAGAAATGGGCAATGTTTCCCCCTTTTGTGTCACACAAACCCCACTGCTCTCTCAATGTGCAGGACCAGCCATGCCCATACTAAATATATCAGGACATTATTAACTGCAGGACTTGGTTGCATCTGCTTCCCTTGAAAAAATATTGCAGGAATTTAGAATGTGCTTTCTTTGCCATACCTATATAGCAGCATAGTCTTATTGATTTAATAGAAATGTTTGGCTTAACGGCCCCCTGTGCACCACTTTGCAAGAATATAAGGGGTTTTGTTTCAGTAAGTGTATGGATTGTGCGCTAGATGACTAGAGACCTTTTTAAAGCTGCAGGCTTGGTGGCAGATTGTGGTTCATGCTGAGCTCCCACTGTGCTTATTAATGTCCCCCCCTCCCCCCCAAAAAGCGTAAGAGGAGCATAAGAAGCCCAGAAGAGCTGTTTGAGTCGAACCAAATCCCTGTGTAACCCAGCAAGCATTGTTCAACAGTGGTCAGTTAGATGCACTTTAAACGTGTCAAGCAGGGGTACAAAAATGGATGATAAGTATGGGAAAAAACATCCGTTTTGGGGGTGCCTGTACTTCTATACATCCCCTCTGCATCAAGCATAATTTGATTTTTTAATTATTATTTCCGTAGCTTCGGTTGTCTGAAAACTCCACCCCAACATCGCTCTTGCGCTCAGTGTGCATTACCCGTTTCTTGAATGCAACTGGTGTTTATTTTGTGGTAACATAAAAAGAGAGAGGCTATGTCTATATTTAGAAGAGCTGTAACTACTGGCAGAAAGAATTGGTTGATTTGTGGATGGTGGTATTTTGGGTCACAGATCAGCAGCAGTGGTTTGCAGCTCAGCCTAGGGCTTAAATACTTAACCAGTTGAATGGAGGTAAAGATAGGCACAAGGATATTGAATAATTGCCAAGCGTTTAAAGCATTACTTTGCTGAAACTATGCAAGATAGATTTACCAAAGGACCTACCTGATCATAAAGGGGCTTGTAATGAAACAGCTGCAAAAAGGGAGTGGGGGTCCATTCTAGCAGGGTGGTTCAAGGCAAACTCCTTCCTGATCCTGGAGCAAGGCGTGCTTCTATTGCCTATCAGTTGATGGATGGAGGGAATGCACCTTGTTCCAGAAAAGAAATGATTCATTGGGAGTTCCTTTTAAGCTCCCAGCTCCCCCCTCCATTTTTTAAATTGATTTTCACAAACTTATAAACACACAAACAAATAAACAAACAAACATAGATCATAACCTTATTAAAACTTAATTATTAATTAATTAAAACTTAATTATTAACATTGTTTAGTGACTTCCTCGTATCCCCCTAACTGAATTTCAATGCATATCATTTTAATGGTTTTCCAAATCAAAATTCTTAAATACTTAACTTAATCACTTAACATCTTTCTTTCTTACCAATTCAGCATTAAACATATTAATTCATCACATTACATATTTAAATCCTAAGCCTATCTGGTAATTGCAAGCTTTTCCCAATTAATTTAACTTAACGTATTTAACTAAATAATCATTAAATTCCATCCATTCTTCCTGGTAGTCCTCCTCCTTCTGGTCACGGACTCTTCCGGTCAGGTTGGCTAGCTCCGAAAAATCCATCATCCTCATCTGCCATTCTTCCACAGTTGGTACTTCTTGCATTTTCCACTGCTTAGCTAGTAAAATTCGAGCAGCTCCCAGCTGTTTTCTTGAAGCCACATTGGTACCTGCCCCACACCAATAACACATAGGATGCCAGGTGTGGAGCAAGAGGGGAAGGTTTGCCAGGAACAGTCTTGGCAGGCTAAAGTTGGTTCATGGGCTCTACATTAGCAGAAGGTCGGTCAAGATGATATTAGCATTCTACTGACCACATTGTCACCTCCTGCTGTAAGGTGGTGAGAATAGCCTGCCAGGTGTAAGGTGGTGAGAATAGCCTACTAGTCTCTCAGGGAGCAGATCTGCAGATTCCAAATGTAATAAAGGTAAAGGGACCCCTGACCATTAGGTCCAGTCGTGGCCGACTCTGGGGTTGCGGCGCTCATCTCGCTTTATTGGCCGAGGGATCCGGCGTACAGCTTCCAGGTCATGTGGCCGGCATGACTAAGCTGCTTCTGGTGAACCAGAGCAGCGCACGGAAACGCCGTTTACCTTCCCGCCGGAGCGGTACCTATTTATCTACTTGCACTTTGACGTGCTTTTGAACTGCTAGGTGGGCAGGAACTGGGACTGAACAACGGGAGCTCACCCCGTCATGGGGATTCGAACCGCTGACCTTCTGATCGGCAAGTCCTAGGCTCTGTGGTTTAACCCACAGCGCCACCCTTGTCCCTCCCAAATGTAATAGTAAAATGGCTAATCTGTAAATATTTTCCCACCTAAAACAGTGCATCGTGGCCTGATCCTCCGAGCCTTTGCACCAGGTTCTCCCAAACTTGGGTCTCCAGCTATTCTTGGACTACAACTCCCATTATGCCTAGCTAACTGGACCAGTGGTCAGGGATGGTGGGATTTGTAGTCCAAAAACAGTTGGAGACCCAAGTTTGGGAAACCCTGTTTTTATACTGTGTCCCAGATATGCTTTCCATATAAGGGGAAAAAAATATTTGGCATTATTGATAATCTGTCCCATCCATATATGTTGTTTCTTAATGATGCATACTTAGAAGGGAGAAAAAACCAGTAGAAAAATAGTGGATAGTTTTCCATTAGAGAATAGTTTTCCCTCCCACGTCTCTAGGTCTGATTGACCCCATTTCCCACTGAAATTAAACAAAAATAAAACAAAAGAGGGAGTGGTTTTTGCAACACAATGGAAGAATTGATCCCTTTATTGGAGGAGTTTATGAACTGGCGCAGGTTAGGGGAAATACTTTTATACACCTTTGAGATTTGTTTATGATCCCCCTCAAGGATAAAATGGGTTTAAAAGATCAGACCCTTACAGTGCCAAATTATGCATGATCCTCTAGGCTTCTATGGCAAATCTTAAGGACTTGCAGCCTTTAATCAGACCTGGCTTGAGGCTATACGGTCTGGAGAGTTAAGGTGTGATGGGGTCTGGAATCTAAAAACATGGACCACAGGTCAAGAATTTAAGCTTGTTTAAATCCCAGTGAATCACATAAACTGCACATGAGCACTTAATTTCTCACTTATGTGGTTTATTGGATTAAATCTAATGGATCTCATTTTAAAATGGAATAATGACAAAGTCTACAATTTAAAGGGTTCCTTTAGGCCCTTTTTAGCTAGGGCATGTGTTTTCACAATGAGCCTTCTGAAGCCTCCACTCTTTTCCCTCCAACACCACTGCCTGCATTGCAAATGTTTTTCCAAACTCAAAATATGGCATGTCCTACAGTAAGATAATAGGTTTTTTTTAAAGATAAGTTAAAATGTCTCATTGCGCACACAAAGCTGACTCTAGGGTGTTTTGAATTACAGCCATAAATCCTGTTTCTCTTTCATAATAACTGAACTCCTGAGAGCTCGTTGTTGTTGTTTAGTCGTTTAGTCGTGTCCGACTCTTCGTGACCCCATGGACCAGAGCACGCCAGGCACTGCTGTCTTCCACTGCCTCCCGCAGTTTGGTCAGCCTCATGTTTGTAGCTTCAAGAACACTGTCCAACCATCTCATCCTCTGTCGTCCCCTTCTCCTTGTGCCCTCCATCTTTCCCAACAACAGAGTCTTTCCAGGGAGTCTTCTCTTCTCATGAGGTAGCCAAAGTATTGGAGCCTCAGCTTCAGGATCTGTCCTTCCAGTGAGCACTCAGGGCTGATTTCCTTCAGAATGGAGAGGTTTGATATTCTTGCAGTCCATAGGACTCTCAAGAGTCTCCTCCAGCACCATAATTCAAAAGCAACAATTCTTTGGTGATCAGCCTTCTTTATGGTCCAGCTCTCACTTCCATACATCACTACTGGGAAAACCATGGCTTTAACTATACGGACCTTTGTTGGCTGTGTTCAAATGTAATGCTTAACCATCGTTTGTTGCTACACAGATAAGCTACAGTGAGCCTTGTGGTTGTATGTTTCTTCACTTCTCCTGCTCCTTGGTGTGGCCTTAAAAAGGAATTCAGAAGTGTTCACTTCCACGTGGAAGCTTGTTCAGATGTCCCAATCCAAACATATTAATTTCTGATTAATTTTAACTATGATTTTGTCCTGGCTCCTGCCCCAGTCACTACAGCAGAGGCTCTTACTTGAGTTTATGAGAAATACCTTTATGACAAAGCAAGTACAGCAATAGGTGAAAGCTAACTCAGTCCCAGAGCTTCTTCAGGTAGGATGGAGAGGTTAACTGAGCGAGGAGCAAGACCAGCATTCCAAAGTCCAAGATCAAAACTGCACAAGAGTGGCAAATCTATCCTAGCAGGTTGAACATCCATCCAGCAATAAAGCCTCAATTGTGAAAATTAGCCTTGTAAGAATGTCTAGCCTGATGCACTACACTGGTGTGTGCATCTGTTCCCAATGGCAGAGGTGTTGCCTGGCCCTGGGACACAACGCCAGACCCCATCTCCTCTGAATCCTGTTCAGCCAACCCAGACTTAGGCTCTGAGCTCCTCCCAGGCTCCAACAACGTTCCTTTATCCACAAGGAGAGAAGAAGCATCTGGGACTCTTGTTCCAGCGTTACTGCCTGCCCAGGAAGGACTTCCTAAGACAGGCTTTGCTCAGCCTCCCCTCCCTCTTCCTCTTTCAATGCCTCCAGAGTCTTCCATCTCAAGTCTACACCCGAAGGCAATGACAGACTTGTGAAAGGTTTGTTGAAAGAAGCCAACATTCAAACCATGGGTTGTGAAGCTGGTTTGTTTCTGCAAGCTGCAGTTAAAATTCACCACCGTTTAAGGTTCAGTCACGACACTAAACCGCAGTTCATCCCTAATGCAGCTCCTTGCAGCTGGACCAGAAAGGAGGCGTGAAGCACACGAACCTTCCTTGTAACGTGAAAAAAGGCTTTGGGAGTGGAGACAGCAATCATAGTCCCAATTATCCTTCCACTTCCATTCATTTGCGGGATATGGGGAAGGCGGTACGGAGTCACTTGAGACAAGCTGAGTTTGGCTGGAGTTGTCCATCTGCAACATGGAGATAATAAATGCTGGCCCACTGTAAGCATTTAACCAAATGCTGGAACATTGTAAGCAGTACTAAGATCATTTATATAAACTTGAGCATGCTTGAATCCTAAGTAATGTTGCTGTATTAACATTTAGAAAAGAGGGTTAGCTTGCTAAGTGTCAGTTTTGTTTAAAACCCATTTTTAAAGGGAAGTAATGATCTTCTGTAACAAATTGCAGGTATTTAGAGGGAGATTCTCATTTGCAGTTCTCTAGTCTGTAAAGGCTTTGGATTTAGTGCCGGGTAGTTGAGATGTTTCCTGCAAATCTTACTGTTTATTAAAGCCACGATCTGCTGCAGGAAATGAGGGGTGCGCAGAATCCAGCTAAACAGCCGTGAAGTTCTTTTGCAAAGGAAATATTGCATGGCACCACTGTTTTTCCCCCTCCAAATAATATTTATTATTTTCAGCACCACTGTTTTTAAACCCTTTCCAGCTATGAGGGAATAAAACCAGAACAGTAAGATGCAAATTGAATGACTGATGTACTTCATTAATTAACAGAACATAATTGTCCGGTAGCTCAACAGATGTACAAGTCCACATGTCGCTTAATAACAGTGTGTTTCAGAGAGCAGAACCTGGAACAATGTGCTTAATAATGTGTGTATGTTCCTGTTGTTTTAAGTAACTTATTTTTGAGGCATGCTTTGTGAACTGCTTCTCCTTCCACCTTCTCTTTTGAATATCAGGTTTGTTATGAGAAGTTATGTTTCCCTTGCAAGATTTAATTTCTGAAACTCTTCCTTTAATTTTCCTAGGGGAGGAAACCGTGATTGCTGTGCCACATGGGAGCCACAGTGCAAGAATTACTGTGAAAGGACCAGCACACCTTGGTATGAACCCTTTTACATGTTACTAACAGAGAGGAGCTTGGACAAAAGTATTCCATTTGGGTGTTTTTGGGGTTATTGGAGCTATAGCTGAAATACCTTACTTCTCCTGCCTAGGCCTGATCCTGAAGCCCTATGGGTGTGCTCAGCTCCTCATGCAATTACCATCACATGATGGAGAGAGTGGGGCTGAGCTTGGTGGCTGTGTCCCCTCCATTGCATCCACATCACTTAGGACCACCACCCTGTATTTTAGGGGTGAGGAACCTCTGTCCTCCCAGATGTTGCTGAAGTCCCATCACATTAAGCAAGCATAGCTAATGGCCATGGATGAAGGGACCTGTAGTTCAGCAACTTCTGGTGGGCTGAAGGTGTTCCACACCTGCTCCATACATTGTGGGGGAGTGGGGGAAGGTCTGAGCCTGTTCTACCTGTATAGGCTCCCTCCCCGGTTACGAACTGTGAGCTATCATAATCAAAAACTGTGGTGCATGTAGGAACGGGGTAGAAATCTGGTAGGACGTGAATGTGAATCTACTTAATTTGCACTTTCTGAAACAGCGTGAGTTCAAAACATAGCTGTCCTTTAAAAAGTCACACTTGTCTGAATTTTGTGGTGGTGTGTTTCACCACTGAAAGAATTTGTACAAAGCTGAAAAAGGGACGCGGGTGGCGCTGTAGGTAAAAGCCTCAGCTCCTAGGGCTTGCCGATCGAAAGGTCGCGGTTCGAATCCCCGCGGCGGGGTGCGCTCCCGTCGTTAGGTCCCAGCGCCTGCCAACCTAGCAGTTCGAAAGCACCCCCGGGTGCAAGTAGATAAATAGGGACCGCTTTCTAGCAGGAAGGTAAACGGCGTTTCCGTGTGCGGCTCTGGCTCGCCAGAGTAGCGATGTCACGCTGGCCACGTGACCCGGAAGTGTCTCCGGACAGCGCTGGCCCCCGGCCTATAGAGTGAGTTGGGCGCACCAACCCCAGAGTCTGTCAAGACTGGCCCGTACGGGCAGGGGTACCTTTACCTTTACCTTAACATATAAAAAGTGTAGTAGTAGTCAAAATTGCTTGCCAAAATTTGAATCGGGCAAAAAGTGCATACACAAATGTGTGCAGTGGTAACTCAGGTTACAGATGCTTCAGGTTACAGACTCCACTATCCCAGAAATAGTACCTCAGGTTAAGAACTTTGCTTCAGGATGAGAACAGAAATCATGCGGTGGCGGTGCAGCAGCAGCAGCGGGAGGCCCCCGTTAGCTAAAGTGGTGCTTCAGGTTAAGAACAGTTTCAGGTTAAGAGCAGACCTCCGGAACGAATTAAGTACGTAACCAGAGGTACCAATGTATATTTTTTAAAAAGGAAAGCACTCTAAATTACTGATAAATTTTCACAAGGCGTGGGGGGGGGGGGGTTAAAAACAACAACTTGCCAACTGACGCAGAAATATGAAGAAAAATTAGAGATTGAAAGAGATCAAAATTGAAAGAGGAGGCTAAAACCTGCTGAAGAGACTCTCTACTTCAGATCTTCCCCCTCCGGCAAGCTACTAGGCCAAGTTTAAGATGTTGCTGTTGGCGTGTAATTCCCTGAACAATTTGGAACCAGGTTACCTCTGAGAATTCCTTATCTTGTATTCCCCTGCTCAGTCTCTTGGATTCTTGACTCTTGGGTTCTTGAGGGAGACACCCTTAGTAGTGTTGTATGGTCCCAGGGTTCATCAAACATCCAGTAGGACTCCAGTGGCATTGGCCCTCTGCAATGCATTCCCAATGAACATCTGATAAGCATCTACAATACTGGCATTTACGTATCTGCTTAAAACTTGTCAGTTCACCCAGGCTTTCCCTGGACAGGGATCCATCTATTTTGATGTGTTAATCTGGCCTACTGATTTGTGATATATTTCCTATGTGTCTTATGAATGTAAATTTATTCTTGAGTAGCAGTGTCATACCTGGCACTGCTCAGGAATTCTAAAAAATAAATAAATCAAAAATTGCTTTATCCAAACATAAACTAAAACATGCTCTTTGATCTAAGGAACCATTGTGCAAAGTTTGGTTGTGATATTTTAAGATGCGTCCAAGTGCATAATAAACAGACAACTATGCTTCATGTAAACAAGTGCTTTGTTTATCTGTCCAGAATCTTCCAGCATTCCACTTTGTCGGATGTTCACAACTTCTAGTTGTTTTGAGATGCTCAGCTGTTAGGAAGGGTCTTTTGTTTACAAATGCGGAGAAGGAAGCTGTCTGGGTTGCAGAGAGCTTTGTTGTTTTCATCTTGTTGTCCTTTAAATGCTTGGCTTCCCCAAATAAATCAGATAAGGCCACTCTTATTATTGTCACTTTCCCTTCATTTGGCATTTGAAATGGTTTATTTTGGGAGGAAGGGAGTTGAAGTTAAGGGGGAAGGGTGTTGGAATATATTATAGGCTTTCCAGAAGCTGTTTTGCTAAGAGCTTCAGAATCCAAAATAAGCCAGAGTCCTCTGAAAATAATCCCCCTGCTGTAGAAACAACAAAACCAGAAGCTAATATTTTTACAAGTGGCTAATGCTAGATAACCAAGTTCATGAACTTACAACCGAGTCTAGCTGGAAGGGAAGCGAAAGATGCTAAATTCCTGACTTTTTAAATGACAGAACCTTGCATTTTAAACATTTAGCCATACATGTGAATTCTGTTTTTATTCTTTATGGATATTAACAGGAAAACATGTGGCTTACAGTTTGAGGGGATTAAAATAGGTGTGCGTTTAACGGAGACTCATGTTCCCTATCTGGGAATTATGCGCACAATGGTGGTGGTGGAAAAAGTTCATGAATTCCAGCAGGTAGGTTTTCTGGCAGGAGAAGCTACTCTCCAATCCACTGACGTCCAAACACGACATGACAGGTCTGCACCATTTTATACTTAAATCAGAGACACATATGCTCTACCTATTCTTCTTGTGTCCAAATGGAAATAATCACTTTGCCGGAGAAGCCCCCTTAGATTTTATATAGCTGAGCTGCTCACACTCACATTTATTCCTTCTTATAAATAATGTTTATTGGTTTGTCATGAACACATGCACAAACTAACATATAGCCATGCAGACGTTGGCCGACTCACACACATTGCGTTTTCAGTATAAAATTTACAGAGATGCAATTACATAGAGTCAGGATTTCAAGATGAATCCATATAGCCCAACCTCAATGAATTAGGGAGGGGGGATTATATGACTCTCCCTGTTTTTATAATACAAAATTCTAATTTCCTTAAATCCGTTTTCTTTTAAACTGCAAAAGTTGGCTTTTAAAGACGCCTACTAAGGGTGTGAGATAGGATCTTGATAACCCCTCACTCCTTGACCTTAGGTTCTGTACATCACAATTTGGAATTTTGATGGATCGTGTTTCAACTTGTGGGTTAAATATATTTTAGCTTCCAACCAGGAGCAGGCAATCTTCTTGCTGTATAGGCAAATGGCAAAGAACTTTATTAATTTGAGTGTCAGTACATCTCCAAACCCTTTACAGAACAGAGTGAATAAATTGGAGCACAGTCACTGTGTGTAAAGTTTCTCTCTCTCTCTCTCTCTCTCTCTCTCTCTGTATGTGTGTGTGTGTGTGTGAGAGAGAGAGAGAGAGAGAGAGGAGGAGGAGGAGAGAGACCAGCTAGTTGGGCAGCTAGTCTCTTACAACTTACAGCATCACTACTCAGGTCTCACAGCTGTGGCTGGCGCTGTGGTCTAAACCGCTGAGCCTCTTGGGCTTGCTGATCAGAAGGCCGGCATTTTGAATCCCTGCGACGGGTGAGCTCGGGTTGCTCTGTCCCAGCTCCTGCCAACTTAGCAGTTTGAAAATGCACCAGTAGATAAATAGGTTCCACTGTGGTAGGAAGGTAAACGGTGTTTCCATGCGCTCTGGCTTCTGTCGCTGTGTCACATTGCGCCAGAAGCAATTTAGTCCTGCTGGCCACATGACCCAGAAAGCTGTCTGTGGACAAGCGCCGGCTCCCACAGCCTGAAGCCAGATGAGCGCCGCAACCCCATAGTCGCCTTTGACTGGACTTAACCGTCCAGGGGTCCTTTACCTTTTTACCTTTTAGTGGACTCAGTACAAACTTTCAAGACTGTAGTAGTGGCAGGGACTGGAAGGACATTGATGAGTGTGCTTTGGGGAAAGGGGGGCTGGAGTTTGACTCAGGAGAGGGGGGCAGTGATTTGTGGGGACTGGTACCAGCCAGGAGGCAAGAGCCAGAGACAGGGGAAGCTTCAGAGCTGGAGGGTGGAGCACAGGAGGAAGAGGAAGAGGGAGGTCTGGCCAATGAAGGGCTGGGTGCTTCTCCACCCTCTCCTGTGCCAGTGTCTCCCAGAAGCAGGAGAGGATTGAAGTGGGAAGAGCAGCGGCAGCTTCCACTCAGGGATAGTCTTGTCCTGCTTACATGCTGGTGGTGGAGGGGCATGGCCCCCTGTTGCTTCAACTGCTCCATAGAGCGTGGATATTCAGAGTCATAGAAGGCTTTGTAAGTGTTTCCTTTGATAATATAGAGCTAATTACAGTCTGTCAGGGAACTGCCATCGTCTCAGGGGCGAGAGGGAAAAAGCCGGATGGATTACAGAGAGCCCCCAAAGATCGTGGGAAGCAGCACTTCCTCAGCGGAGGAAGGTAGCCACGCCTCTAGTGGAGAGGAGATGCAGGGCTCGGGGGAGGTGAGGCGGTGCCAGGACACCTTGCCTGAGCAAAGCGGGGAGGAGAGAGGTCCCCCATTACCCACGCCTTCCTTGCACAGTAGGCTTCCGCGCAGAGAGGGGAGGCGCAGACTGGGTGTCAAGAAACTACTCTGCTGGGGAAGGTTTAAGGACCACCCACTCTCAGATTCTGCCAGTGAATGAGCAAGACACGGAATAGAGGCGCTCTGCATTCCAAAGGTTTTTATCACTGATAAGAAAGCTTTAAAACACTATTGAAGCATATTGCCTGATTGCTCTCACGCAACCAACCTATACCTCTTACACAGTCATACCTCGTGTTGCGTTTGCTTCAGGTTGAGCGTTTTCAGATTGCGTCCCGCGGCGACCCAGAAGTACCGGAAAGGGTTACTTCCGGGTTTCGCTGCTCGCGCATGCGCAGACACTCAAAATGACGTCATGTGCAGAAGCGGTGATCCGCGCAGATGCGGGTTGCGTTCTGCTCATGTTGCGAACGGGGCTCCGGAACGGATCCCGGTCGCAAACAGAGGTACCACTGTATACTATGTGTTGTGTGCATTCCTTGGCTGGGAAGTGGCTGTGACAAGTACTGATCTGCACTCCATCAGCTGGCCTGGCAGCCTGCAGGTGGTCAGCTGGTTTTCCCAGCCAGTGAAGATAGTAAAGTAAAGGGACCCCTGACCATTAGGTCCAGTCGTGACCGACTCTGGGGTTGCGGCGCTCATCTCGCTTTATTGGCCGAGGGAGCCGGCGTACAGCTTCCAGGTCATGTGGCCAGCATGACTAAGCTGCTTCTGGCGAACCAGAGCTGCGCACGGAAACGCCGTTTACCTTCCCACCGGAGCAGTACCTATTTATATACCTGCACTTTGACGTCCTTTTGAACTGCAAGGTTGGCAGGAGCAGGGACTGAGCAATGGGAGCTCATCCCATCACGGGGATTCGAACTGCTGACCTTCTGATCAGCAAGTCCTAGGCTCTGTGGTTTAACCCACAGCGCCACCCGCATCCGCCAGTGAAGATAAAGGTAAAGGTACCCCTGCCTGTATGGGCCAGTCTTGACAGACTCTGGGGTTGGTGCGCCCATCTCACTCTATAGGCCGGGGGCCAGCGCTGTCCGGAGACACTTCCGGGTCACGTGGCCAGCGTGACATCGCTGCTCTGGCGAGCCAGAGCCACACACGGAAACGCCGTTTACCTTCCTGCCAGTAAGCGGTCCCTATTTATCTACTTGCACCCGAGGGTGCTTTCGAACTGCTAGGTTGGCAGGCGCTGGGACCGAGCAACGGGAGCGCACCCCGCCGCGGGGATTCAGACCACCGACCTTTCGATCGGCAAGCCCTAGGAGCTGAGGCTTTTACCCACAGCGCCACTCGCGTCCTTGCCAGTGAAGATACACGTGGCCTAATAAAATCTCTCCACCCAAGGCCCAATTCCTAAGTCTGGCCAGCTCACTGCCACTGAGTGACAACAGACTCTCCCTTTCTCTCTGGTCTAGTCCTGCTCTTGCCTTACCTTCCCTTCCCGATCTGCTACCCCACTTTTTCTGTGGTGACCTCTGACCTTGGTGCTGCCTAATTGGTATCCACTGGAGAGCCAGTGTGGTGTAGTGGTTAAGAGCGGTAGTCTCGTAAGCTGGGGAACCGGGTTCGCGTCTCCGCTCCTCCGCATGCAGCTGCTGGGTGACCTTGGGCCAGTCACACTTCTTTGAAGTCTCTCAGCCCCACTCACCTCACAGAGTGTTTGTTGTGGGGGAGGAAGGGAAAGGAGAATCTTAGCCGCTTTGAGACTCCTGAAGGGGAGTGAAAGGCGGGATATCAAATCCAAACTCTTCTTCTTCTTCTTCAATCTCCAGCCCGACCATATTAATGTCTCCTGCTTCTTGTTCAGCTGATCACCACCTACGTTTGATAGACTTGGACCCCACTCCAGTTTGCCAAAAACCAAGCCCAGACCTGACACCAACTATACAAACACCTACTGTTGTTAAGGGTTCCTGCACTCAAATTTGCTCATCTGGCAATCAGTTTAGGCTTATATCTGATAAAGACACATGGCTGGTGGACCCAAAGCTTCCACTGCATAGGCCAAAAGCACTTGTATTTAATATTGCTCCTTTGGCCATCCCATAGGGACCAAATTATGAGTGCCGTAAGGCTGCTGAAGACCTTATTCTCCCATGAACCTGATAATATTCGCCCTTCAGTTAAAGTCAGTTGGGGTGATACTAAGAAAAAAGCTCACCCACAGCAACAAAGCCTTGTTCCACTTAGGTTGTAACTTCATCCATATGCCGACTTTTCTGCTTTTTGGGGGTAAACCTGCGCTCAGAATTAAATAGACTTTTCAGGCCATCACTTGCTGAATATGCCTGGAAAGCCGCTTGCTGTTATATTTCCAGATGGCTGCCAGTTAAGTTTGCAAAATATTACCTTGCCCTTTGAAGAAATAGCTATAAAAAAATATATTACGCATGCAGAGTGTTTTGTGTTCATTCCATAGGGAAGCTGCTATTGACAGGCAATGGCTTAAAGCAGGTGAGAATATACGGGAGCCGAGCTTACAGGTAGCCTGTGGAGCAAATCTTCATCTCTCTGTGTGATGGAATTACTTGGAAAAAATGAGCAGCTGGGTTTAAGCTTCCCTGCTGAAATCCAGGCTGCCTTTGCATAACTGTTAGTAGAGAACTGCTTAAGGCATTGGGTCTAATCCATCACTGGCGTTGAGTGATGTTGTTCCAGCAAATGGGTTGTGATTCTCTACATACCTGCTTGTCCATTGAACCATAAGGCCTGTTCAGTGTTTAGATGCTCTAAACGTCTTCATATATTCATATATATGGTTTTTAGGGGGAGATAGGCTATATGCCTGAGTCCCTTTTAATTCCTAGATCCAACAAGAATCCAATGGCTGGAATAGCCAGACAACTTTCTTGGCAATGGCCTAAGTGTGGGTTTTTAAGGTAAAAGGATATGGCTCTGTGCCAGAGGGCAAATGGTTGGGCCAATGGTTTCTGACCCAGATTTATTAATTAACTTTGGTTACAGCAGTCCACAGTTTACACACTTCAAGGGGAGAGAGGCTATGGTTTAAGTAATAATCTGGACTGAGCCATAGTGTAGCAGTTAAGAGCATGAGTTTTAAACTCACCTCAGCATGTACTAGGTGGTCTTATATGAACTTCCATCACTTGGCCTCAACCCCCACCTGCAGTGTGGATGCCACCATACCAGCCTACCTTACAGGGTTGTTGTAACGATTACTATGACATATAAATGTGGCTATTGCTAGCGTTATTTATAGAACATCAAGTGTTTTTATCTCCTAAGGATTATGAGTGCTCCAGAGCCTACTTAAATGAGTCAAGTTGTTTTTAAGGAAATCTGACAGATTATTTCCTCTCTTTTTTAACAAATGAGTTTGGGTACACTTCTGTCTAGACACAGTGGACCAATTATATGCCTCTTCCAACCCTATTGCTTTCATTGGAATTAGACCAAGGATAAATTTGGACCAAAATTCCTTTATCCAGAGAAAGATATTGTTGTTTCTCGCTCAGCTGTTGCATTATATCCTTGCTTTTAACAGAGTTGGGGAATGTTTCTCCTCAAGATTGTTCGTGCCTTAGGCCATTCATGAATATTTTAGGGGGCATATCAATGGACCTGCATGATTTCACAAATTATAAAGGACACTCACTGGCCACAATGAGTTGTGGATCAGTTAAGGAACAGGAAGCAGCTTCTTCTTCTTTCTTTGGCCATCACTCATAACCGAGTAAGATTGTCTTCCATAAACACGGTTTTAACAATGAGTCCGTAAGTGACTGTGGAGGCCAATTCTGGATCTACACGTCCTTCCACAGTGGGGACATTGGTTTCCGGGCGGGAGTTGATCACTGTGTAGATTTGCTAAGCGTGCCTTCCTCTTAGCACGTTTCTCCCTTGCGTCCTGAGTTCGAGTGTCTCTAGGACAGGAAGCAGACAGTAGGAGTAAATGGGCAATACTTGAATATAGTGCAACCTACTATATTGTAGCAGCAGTAGCAAGCTTCTTCAGAAACCTTTTTACAGGGCCAAAAGGAGCGTGTTATGGGTGCCAATCAGGATAACAGTTCCACAAGTCTTTAAAACATGCTGAAGTGGAATCAGGTGATCCTACCAAAAAAACCCCAAAAAAACCCAACACTTTGAATTGTACATCATATTTCATGGGCAAATGTAAGGAATTTGTACAGTGTATGTGCAAAATATTAAACACTGTGATAGCTGTGTGCATACATCAATTCTAAGAACTTAAAAAATGAAAGCAAAAGCAAACAAACTTCGGTCATATTTTGTCTAATATGTGAGTTACAGTGATCTGAAATAATACCTCAAAACCACTTAGCTCTGAGATCTAAAGCCTTCCCCCCGTCTAAGCAGTTTGTTGCTCAAGCTCAGTGGCAATAATATATTTGACCAGGAAAAGGGAGAGAGGTCTGCAAGCGAAGCGAAGCTCATTATTCTGTGAGTGTGGATGACAGGCTTGACTCGACTTAATGTCTTTTTTAGTTGTAAGGCCGTTCAAGGCAATCAATTTTCTCCTTATCTGCTGGCTGTGAACCAGTGCTAAACCTGTTTTATTTCTAATGTATGAAAATACATTTTAGCTCCTTCAGAATATATGTAGTGTGGCAATTTGTTCCCTTTCCAGAGAATTAGATTAAACAGCGATCCTGGTTAATCCCCTGTCACCCGACAGCTGTAGTTATCGCTTAAATATATTGCACCCGGCTACCTGACTTTTTACAACTGTATCCCATGTCACTACTTCTCCCAATCTACTTTTTGTTAGAACATCAATGTTTTGGGGTTTAGTTTTGCCTTTCAAGTATTCTCCACAACCCACTGAATTGTGGCGTGTCCTTTTTCTGTTTCAGTGATTGAATCAAAGACGCTACAGGGAGACAGTGGAGAACACAGCTTTGGTGCCCCGGGAACATTTGTTATTGAAAACACGACCGTGGAATTTCAGAAGGGCGCAGAAAGAGAAACGATAAAAATCCCAGGGCCCCTTGGAGCTGATTTCATTATCAAGGTAAGATGTTGCCTCCCTCGGGTGTGCAGTCTGAAGATCTGGCTGCCAACGCAGTTGAAGCCCCTTTGTTTAAAAAGGACAACAGCCAAAGGGAGAGAAGAAGAAGCTGAACAACTGAATTAGGATTTATAAGGTGTCCAATGCTCAGGCCCAAGGTAGGCAGGTGGACTGCTGTCACATAAGCAGGCAGCCTAAAGCCAGACTGTTATGCCAATTTAATAGTCAAGGCATCCCCTCAAAGAATCCTGGGAACTGTAGTTTAAGGGTGCTGAGAGTTCGAAGGTTTTTGTTCCTCCACAGAGCTACAATTTCCATAGTTTTCTGGGAAGAAGGATTGCAGCTCTGAGAGGGGAATAGAGGGTCTCCTAACAACTCTCAGGACTCATAACAAAGTATACTTCCCAGAATGCTTTGGGGGTAGCCAGGGTTGTTTAAAGTGGTGCCATAGAGCCTGAATGTAAATGTGGCCTGATTCTCTGAAAGACTGTTGAGTTACTCCCATTCTTACATGTATTTTGTGTTCAGGTGGGTTGGTGCCCTTTGATCCTGACATTCTAATCCCAGGAAGTGGATTTAGTAGCTGATAGAAATGCCTGCTGCTTGCCCAGCCATTGAATATTCTCATATTTATAGACCACCTGCTATCCCAAAGATGCTGAGCCACATTGCAAATGTACATACAGCAGTCCCTTCACTTCTCAAACAGAAAAGTGGAAGCTATTGTTTAGCCCATTTTACTATCCAAGTTCAGATATTTAAGGGGAAGAATATGGTAGCCTATTTAAATTGCAGGAGGAGTTTGGTCTGGCAAGATGGGGATATTATGTATGAGCCCAGCCCAATTCTAAAGCAAGTTATTCAGGATTTATACCTAGTTAATGCAAGCAGCACTTGATTAAAAGTGAGTGCAGGTTAGAGACCACAGCTTCAATCCCATTTGTTAAAGTTGCTTTAGAAATAAGACCCATGGACTTTGAGTGAGATCAAACCCCACCTGTTGACTCCCACAGTGGCTTACATAAACTAAGGGCTCAAGCAGACTTCATTTTTCCACATTTCCAGGCACAGTTTCTCACTTTAAAGTGCTGGGTCCAAATGCTTTTTTTTGGTCTCAGAACTTGCCCTGTAAAAAACCTGCTCTTTACTGACAATCCTTTTCGGCAATCCACAGAAATCCACATTGCCGTTTGTTCCAATTCAGCAGTAAAGAGCAGGCTTTTGCAGGGAAAGCTCTGGGACAAAAGAAAAAAAAGCGTGCTTGGACACAACTCTTTAAAGAGTCTTTTTTTACACCTGCTTTAAATCCAGTAAGCAGGTAGCATGGCAAGCTTCCTTGGGCAAGAAGAAGGACAACAACTGAAAAGGTTTTGCCCTTTGTAATTACCTCCTAAGCTTCAGGAAATGCGGCAATATCAAAGTAGGGCAAAGAAGGTGTTGATATGGGAGCAGGTGTTCTCTTGACTGATAAAAGGTAAAGGGACCCCTGACCATTAGGTCTAGTCGTGACCGACTCTGGGGTTGCGGTGCTCATCTCGCTTTATTGGCCGAGGGAGCCGGCGTACAGCTTCTGGGTCATGTGGCCAGCATGATTAAGCCGCTTCTGGTGAACCAGAGCAGCGCACGGAAACGCCATTTACCTTCCCGCCGGAGCGGCACCTATTTATCTACTTGCACTTTGACGTGCTTTCGAACTGCTAGGTTGGCAGGAGCAGGGATCGAGCAATGGGAGCTCACCCCGTTGCAGGGGTTCGAACCACCGACCTTCTGATCGGCAAGCCCTAGGCTCTGTGGTTGAACCCACAGCGCCATCCGCGTCCCTTCTCCTCTTGACTGATAGGTTGCTTTAATTGTACTCCAGCCCTGCTTTAAAGCAACTCAGAGGAGCCAGTGGCGAAGCAAGCCAATTGGGCACCTGGGGCAGCGTGTGTGTCCTACGCCCAGGGGTGGGGCCAGCCACCCGTGAGGGCGGGGCGAGCTGGGGCAGGATGCTCCGTGGGGCCTCCAGGGAGTCTGCCTGCTTCCTCCCACTCAGCCACCCTACAGCTGAGGGGGAGGCATGGGGCAGACTGTTTGGGGCAGCGCAGAGCCTGTGAGTGCCCAAGCCACCGCGTCACTCCCAGGAGAGACAGATGGCTCAGGCGCACTGCAGGCCGCACAATGAGTGCCGCCCGGTATTTTGTCACACCCCCCCCCCCAGTGGTGACACCCTGAGAGGAGCATACAAGGTTCAGCTGTCCCCATTTTGTCCTCACAACAATCTTAAAAGGTAGGGTTAATAAAGAGAGAAGAACCGCGCCAAGGTCACACAGTGAGCTTCAGCCCTAGGTGGGCATTCGATGCAAGGTGTTTGCAACCTTAGTCCAACACTCTAATTCTGGAACCATTGGCTGAGAGGATGTGGTTGGTTTTAAGGTTTGAAAATGTTTTTGATTGTGTTGTTTTAATGATGTGCTTGCTGCATTGCACTCCTTTGGGAGGAAGGATGGGGTATAAATTGAAATAAATAAATAAATAAATAAATAAATAAATAAATAAATAAATAATAGAAATAATCACTCCACTCCACTGGATCCAATGTGTTCTAAGCCTTTAATGGTAAGCAATGCTTCTCTTCACATGTCGCCCACTTCTTCAACATTTAGGTGCTCCAACATATGAAATGGGGGATCCACAACAGCTCCTAATCATGGGGAGTTCCAGTTCATATGAACCCCTTCTCCAAGGGTGCAGAACCATGGGTGCCTCTGCAGTTGGGTGGTGCCAGCAAAGGAGCATTCTGTGGCCATCTGTGCCACATTATGGAGGTAGACATGGCAAAGAGAAATGGTGCCACTGATAACCTGTGAACTGGGGCCGTGATGCTGACATAAACGGCAGAAGATAACAGTGCCTGATAAACAAAACCCTTTCTGCTTTAAATTATAGTACTCCAGATTTCCTGCTTGCAATGTTTCTAAATTCCCCCCTTGCATTTTTTTGTGCTACACCGCTTTCCGTGCTATGCTTTGCGCATGAATTATTCTGTGACAGGCCATAGAGCGCTGGCCCTCGGTATACAAATGTGTTGTAATGGGACTCTCTCTAGGCCAGGTATGCTGCCCCCAAAGACAGTGTGGTTCAATTCTTCTTCTACCAACCCATAAGTCATCAGTGGAGACAGACAGAGTTCTTCCCCTGCACTGTGACATGTGGAGGAGGTGAGTAACGGATGTGGCTTGGGAGTGTGTACAGCTGTGGATTTTAAGAGGTGGATTTACAGCTTTCTAGCTGTATTCCTTTTTTTTTTAATGCTATAAATTCATGCTGGGTTGTAACACTGAGCTCCTCCCTGTTTGCAGTGCAGAAGGCCAACATTTGCAGCCAGTTCAGTATGTGGTGATGTTTTCGGTGTAGCTACCAGGGCTTTTTTTCAGCCGGAACTCAGTTCCGGCCCCTCTCAGGTGGGCGCCAATGCCATTATAAAAGAACAAGGGTTCATGGTGAGTTCCGGCACCTCTTTTCTAGAAAAATAGCACTGGTAGGTACTATTTTATAAAATCAAGTCACATGTTTCAAAGGCACACTGGAAATGTAGCTAGTGTTTGGGGGAAGGCATAGTGCATTTAATTTTACACAATGTGCTTCAGAGTGCTTCTCAGTAGTCTTTATGATAGCTTTAAAAGACCGGCAGGTATTTGTATTTCTGTACCATAGATGGGGGTAGGGTGAAGCAGAGGTAGCAGTCGTTTGTCTAAGGCAGAACTCTGCATTCACCACAAGGTATAGTGCTACCTTGGTTCTCAAACTTAATCCGTTCCACTCCTGAAACCATTTGAAAACCAAGGCATGGCTTCCGATTGGCTGCAGGAGCTTCCTGCACTCTATCGGAAGCCACAGAAGCCACGTCGGATGTTCGGCTTCCAAAAAACGTCCGCAAACCGGAACACTTACTTTCGGATTTGCGGTGCTCAGGGGTCAATTTGTTCTACAACTGAGCCGTTCGGGAACCCAGGTACCACTGTAGTGTTTGATTTATTTAATGGGAAATTGTGTGTTGCTTAACTGTCCATAAAACCTCGAAGCGGTTTGCGAAGAATATAAAAATACACATCAGCATTGTCAATAAAAATCAGAGTTAAAGACAAATTCATTTGGAAAACAAGTTGAATTAAAACAATAGTTTAAAACAGGCACCCCCCAAACTCGACCCTCCAGATGTTTTGGGACTACAATTCCCATCATCCCTGACTACTGGTCCTGTTAGCTAGGGATGATGGGAGTTGTAGTCCCAAAACATCTGGAGGGCCGAGTTTGGGGGTGTCTGGTTTAAAATGTCAGCTGAAATTGCAAATTAAAATACACAACAGCTTTACATGCCTGGCTAGGATTAGAGTTGTGGTGCACAGAGGGCTATAGAGGGGAATGGAAGGCAGGGCATTTCCATTCCACGAACTTCATTACAGTTATAGAAGGAAATTTAGGATGCTGGCCAATACCTTTTTTAAAAAAAGCAGTGGTGACTGATCAAGGCACTGTTGCAGGCAAGTGAACGGGATAATTGTGCAAAATGTCCTCTCCCCGGTCCTTCTGAGTCACTGCTGCAGCTGCTGCTGCTCTTTAATGGATCTGCAGGGAATGTAAAGGCTTGTCCGTCACAAGTGTGCCACAGACTTTGCAAATCTGCTCATCTGTCCAAAGGTTTGCGACCTTTCCAGCGATGAGTGTTTGGCCTGCGTGCCGTAGTTGGCGCATTTGGGGTCGATAACAGGCAGCCGGAGGCTTTTTTGAAACTCGCATCACTGTTGGCCGAGAGAGCGCTGGCCTCAGCCGATTGCAATGAGTCCTCTTGAGCCATTAGGCTCAGCTGCCGAGGAGTTATGAAATGTTTATGAACATTCCCAGCCCTCGGAAGGCTTGAAAGTTGTCATCGCACAAGGCCTTACAGGCACACGGGGATGTGTGCTGTTGGAGGGGAGAGGTGCAGCAAGAAAAGATGGCGTTACCAAAGTGTTAGCTGACCGATGGAGAGAATGTTTGCATGTGCATGGAAGAGGGATGCGGATGCACTTTGCAAATAGTGTGTATGTTCACAGGGGGCATTATGAGTGAAGGTGAGAAGTGTGGAGTTGGGGGCACATGTGAGAATGGAGGAGGAAGGGTCACAGAACACACAAATCTATCTATACAGTGGTGCCTCGGGTTACATACGCTTCAGATTACATACGCTTCAGGTTACAGACTCCGCTAACCCAGAAATAGTGCTTCAGGTTAAGAACTTTGCTTCAGGATAAGAACAGAAATCTGGCTCCGGCAGCACAGCAGCAGCAGCAGGAGGCCCCATTAGCTAAAGTGGTGCTTCAGGTTAAGAACAGTTTCAGGTTAAGAACGGACCTCCAGAACGAATTAAGTACTTAACCCGAGGTACCACTGTATATCCTTAGTTGCTGAACGCCTTGGAACTGGTACGTTTTGGCTCCCGAACGATCGAAAACCAGAAGTGAGTGTTCGGGTTTTTCAACGATTTTCGGAAGCTGAATGTCCAGCACAGTTTCCGATTGGCTGCAGGATGCTCCTGCAGCCAATCAGAAGCCGCGCCTTGGTTTACGAACAGTTCCAGGAGTCGAACGGACTCCCGGAATGCATTCTGTTCGAGCGCCAAGGTACGACTATATGTTGGTTTCCACTTAAATGCAATGCATATTCCTCTCTCCAATGTAGGTTACCAGCTGAACTCTGCAGAGTGTGTGGATATCCGTTCAAAGCGCGTGGTGCCAGATCAGTACTGCCACTACTATCCTGAAAATAAGAAACCAAAACCTAAGCTGAAGGAATGCAATATGGATCCCTGCCCTTCAAGGTTTGTATTGCCAATTTATAAATGGATGGGTGGATCCCAGTCGGTGCACTAGGGAGACGGGTGTCTGCGTCAGTGGTGGAGGGAAGGTTTTACTTTTCAGTAAAGAAAGGAATAGTGACCACCAATATTACTTTTGCACACACTCCCCTGTGAATTGGTTCATTTGATTCAGTGTATGTTTGAGGGAAACAATAAGTTCTTCCATTTATGTATACGTTATATAGTTCTGTAATCTTAATTATATTTTTTGTAATAATCGTTTAGGGTTGCCATATTTTGAAGAGCAAAAAAGAGGATGCCATGATGGCTATTCAAAGCAAATGAATGCAGTTTGTCCCAATTTCTACCCCAGAAAAAGAGGACATGTCCGGGAAAAAGAGGACACATGGCAACCCTATTTATTGTTGTCTTTTTAAAATGGTTTATGTATTCTTTTTCTTTCTTTTTCTTTTAACTCGTAATATTCTTAATTTTTTTAAAAGATGGAAATTAGACTCCGAAATTAACAAGGCTAAATAGTTTATCTGATTTGGAGTTGGATAGATAAAGCTAACTCTCTTATACTGAATAGTCATGCAAGAGTGGAAGAGAAAGGGGTATCCATATTTTTCACAAACAGAGCAATTGTTGTGCATTGTATGTCTGTTTCTCTGACACTGGCTGCCTGAGTGTAAGTGTTTCAGCTTTTACCACAGTCTGGAAGTAGCCTTTCCTTAGACTTGGGAAAATTTGCTTGATTCAGAGGCAAATTAGTAACCTTTGCTGCCTATGAAAGCTGAAGAAATGGCAACATACTTTGAATTTTGTTTTAATTACTGGGATTAAAGTTGGGGATTATATCAGGATTTTGGGGAAGAAGAAGAAAACAGACTGACTCATGGTTTGATGATAGATATTTCTGGAATGCTATGTGTGAAATGAAGGGAGCATTGGCTAACATGCAAGAAGCCAGATCAACTCATTATTTGGAAGTTTTCATTGAATTAAGCAAAGGGTGTAAAGAATTGCAGCAACGCTTTCACTAGTTCCAGATGCTTCCAAGAGAATGCAGAGCCAGCTGGAGAAAATGTTAGCCAAACAATTAAGAAAGTGGTCAGTTCATTCTGCCTTCGCTTTAACATTTTTCAGCTGTGAAGCACAGCTTTCAGGTAATACGGATATCAAAGGTCTACTGATTCCATTCAGAATCAATACATGGGTATTCCTTGTACCAAACAGAACACCACCTTTCTTGTTAATGAGCCAAAGCTAGTCTGTCAAAGCTGTCATCTTCACTGAATACCAGGATGGTAACATTATTAAAGGATAAAATTATTCTATGGAAATAGCCAGAAGCTTTCAAAGTTAGCACTGATTTATATCCCAGACAGTGACTGAGTTAAATCAGTCACTAAGTGAACCGCTGTGATAGGATCCTCATGTGAATTTTATTATTATTATTTTTTGTTAATGCAGGCAGAATAGAAAGCTTTGGAAGTGGTTAGGCAGCATATTTTGGATTTAGATGTTCATGACTTGCTGGCAGAGATTAATCCTCAAAGAACATCGCCCTCCTCCCCAAGCCACTATATATAACAAAACTTACATACTTGACCTAGCTAGTTTTCTAGTTGTGGTTTTTGTCTATTAAAAATGAATGAGTCAAATCCCATATGGCTGACTGGCAACACAACTTAGAATAAACGGTGAATGGAAAATGTCAGATTGTAGGGGGCTGTCAATTTTGTTGTTAAAGAGTCGAGTTGAATTATAAATGGGTGGGAGCTTGTCTTTTCTGTATTGAATGCTATAGTGTTTTTTTTATATAGTATTATTGTTGCAAAAGGCATTGGATATTGTACTGGATTGTGTTTGCTTACATCATAATTTGTATGATGTACTATTATATGACTATATAATTATATTATATCTGAAGAAGTGTGCATGCACACGAAAGCTCATACCAATAACAAACTTAGTTGGTCTCTAAGGTGCTACTGAAAGGAATTATTTTATTTTGTTTCGACTACGGCACACCAACACGGCTACCTACCTGTAACTATTATATGACTGGTAGCCTTTGGCTAAGCCAAGAGTAACCAACCTGGTATCTTCCAGACATTTGGGACAACAACTCCCATCAGCCCCAGACAACACGCCCTAGGGTCAAGGACGAGAGAGTTGTAGCCTATAATAATAATAATAACAATCATTATTATTTATATGCCACCCATGACAGGGTTTTCCCTGCCACAAAATATTAAAAACACAATAAAACCCCAACCATTAAGATAAACTAACAGGAAGGATTCGAAACCGGCGGGACCAGAAATTCACGGAAGACTGGAGTAAATTTACGGACTATTTGAAAAGTATTTGTGAAGATCAGACAACGTTTGCAAGAAGTTTTGTGAGGAGTATTATTGGAAGTATTGCGAAAATGGCGAAGGGGGAGGATGATTTGTTAAGAGATGTAAAGGCAATATAAAGTTAAATGCATAAGAAGTGGTTAAAACGGTGGATCATCAGAGGTGCTGATGGAAGTCTAAAAAGATTGTATAAGTGATAAGTTTTGTGGTACATTTTATAATTTATATGTTAAAACCAATTTTATTTTATTTTTTTTAAAAAAAACCAAACCATTAAAAGCTTTCCTGAACAGTGCTGCCTTCAGATGTCTTCTAAAACTCAGATAGTTTATTTCCTTGACATCTGATGGGAGGGCGTTCCACACGGCGGGTGCCACTACCGAGAAGGCCCTCTGCTTGGTTCTCTGTATCACCATTTTTGGAGGTCACCATATTGACTGTCCCTGGACTAAGCAATGAAGATCTGTAGGGCTGGGCTGTGGGCAGCTGCCTGAGGTGAGCCATGAGTTGGGAGTCAGAAGCTGTGTGTCGATCCAAGAGTCAGGGTCAAAAAACAAGCCAGATTTCAGGACCAAATGATAACCAGGATTACAGGGGCACTCGGAGCTCAGGAAGACCTTGGTGCTCATGCAAGGCTCAACAGAAAAAAGAAGCCCTCTTCCTTTCCCAAAATGACCCAAAGACCAGCCTGGGTGGGCAGAATCAGTCTGCAGGCATAGGCAAATTCGGCCCTCCAGATGTTTTGGGACTACAACTCCCATGGTCCTTAGCTAACAGGACCAGTGGTCAGGGATGATGGGAATTGTAGTCCCAAAACATCTGGAGGGCCGAGTTTGCCTGTGCCTGGTCCAGGGCCTGAAGGTACTTTACTGTTGTGGTTCAGCAGTTTACCACACAGGGCAGCTGCACACAGATGTAGTAGCTCTCGACAATGGCGATGCTTCTGGAATTTCTCTGAGCATGTCACATACATGCACAAACTGCATCTAGTGCATCCCACCGTCTGCTCAGGATAATATGAATGTCCAGCTCCAAGAGGCATAGAGTGATGAGTGCATCCAATATCGTTGCTTGGGATTCCTTAATTTTTTTAAAAAGGCACACATCAACCCCTCTGAAGTCACACCAGTGTGCCCTCAGTTTGGGAATCATTGATCTACCTGAAGCCAGCATCTCACATGCATTCCTTTCCTTTTAGACACTCATCAGTCAATGCTTTCATTCCCCCCCCCCTTAAGAGTTACAGGCTCCAGTGAAACAAAATGAATGCAATGCGAAAGGAAAGGAAAGATGCTTGTGGTGCAAAGACCACACGGTGCCGTTGCCAAGTTCCTAAAGGCTGCTGCTGCAGCGTACATAGACCATATTGAGTTGCACAATGACATTTAAGGCACGCTGGCTGTTGGATCGTCTGGTGCTGTTTCCTGGCTCTGCTAAAGTATCTTAAAATAACACTACAGTATCTAGCCCAGAACCTCACATTAAAATGCCAGCTGGCAGACCTGGAGATATATCCAAAGGAGAAAAAGGAAACGCTCTCGGTGGATTTCATTTCCTATAACTAAACTGTCCTGTTTCCTCTAATCCCAGCCGAACGTAATCATCGATAGCGACCCCCTCGGAAGCATAGATGCTCAAAGCTCACCAGGCCTGTTTCTGCAGACCCACTCTGGCAAAACTGGAATACAGATCATAAAAGGTTACAGGACCTTCTGGAAGTAGGATGGGAGCTTTATAAGTAGGGGGGAAACATGTAATGCGAGCACTTTCCATTAATATCAGCGCTATAAAAGCAAAGGCGCTAAGATGCTATGGGGTGAACGCTCTGCTTTGTTTCTCGTTCCTCCTCCTTGTGGGGGTCAGGGCCCAGCCAGGGTTGTGGGCAGGGTTGGCCCAAATCCATAGCTGTAGTCTATGCTCTCCCGTTGAGACCCCAGAGGTCAGTCGCTGGAGGTGGAGATGAGGTCTTGAGCTGGAGGAGCTGGCAGAGGCTACTTCTTTCTTGACCAGTAGGGTAGACATGTGACCTACTGGTTATATACTGAGTTGAATAGGATCCAAAATGCAGCAGTCTGATTGGTCCTAGAACAATAGGATTCAGAATGCAGCAGTCTGATTGGTCCTAGAACAACGCAGCAGTATGATTGGTCTGCAGGAGCCACCCAATCCAGCTCCAGATGGAAGTGAATCCACAACCTGATCGGCCTACAGGAGAATTCCGGAATAAGCCAATCACGTGCAGCCCATTGTGTAAATAATGTATATAAAGCAGATACAGTGGTACCTCGGGTTACATACGCTTCAGGTTACATACGCTTCAGGTTACACCCTCCGCTAACCCAGAAATAGTGCTTCAGGTTAAGAACTTGGCTTCAGGATAAGAACAGAAATTGGGCTCCGGCAGTGCAGCAGCAGCAAGAGGCCCCATTAGCTAAAGTGGTGCTTCAGGTTAAGAACAGTTTCAGGTTAAGTACGGACCTCCAGAACAAATTAAGTACTTAACCCGAGGTACCACTGTACTTTGGGGGAAGATTCATTTTCCTCCTCCCACTATGAGCTGAATAAAGAGCATGAAATCCACTCTCGACTCTGAGTATATTTCATTAATAGAGGACAGTCTTCTATTTGAAGAGCTGGCAGAGGGCAGCACTCACCTGGAAGGTGTCCTCTGTTTGAAGAGCTGTCCTGGTCCAATCTTGATTTAAGGATCAAGAAACCCTCAGAAGGGAGAGGAGCACTGAAATAGTTGTCTATTAACAGTTAACAGCAATGGACAGCAGACTGAGCAGAGCACTCGGTCGCAGTCTTCTGCCCTGAGGATTGAGATGAATTGCATTTCTGTTTAAGTTATGCTACTCATTTCCACATTTGCATATAATAAGTTTATGCCATTTGTATGCAGACATGTGTTCACTTTTGTCCTCTTTGGGTACTGCATTTTTTTCTTTTCTGACATATGGTAGATTGCCACCATTCTGACCTGAAAATGACAGGAGGTTATGTTCCTAAATCTTATCCCAGGCCTGTGCAGTCTTGAGGTTCTGCACATTCCTGTTTTCTGTCCTCAAAGAAGGCTTTGAGGCTTGATCGTTTGCAGTTCCCAATAGCCTAGGATTAATACAGGGTAGATTACAGAGACTGGGGGTGGATCTACGCACAGGAAAAAAACGCTATAAAGAAGTCATAAATTAAATCGTTATAACAAAAGGAAAAAAATCCTATGTAAAATCTCATAGGAAAGTTTTGTGCTCTACAGCGCTATCTGGTGTTGCATGTTTATAATGCACTTAAAACACTGGTTTTTTATACTAATGTAGCTTAGTCCTGGGAGAACAGCTCCTTGCCCCAAAGGGCATACAGTCTGAAAATAGTAGCAAGAGAGACAACAGAGTAAGAGAAGAATTATGTGATTATTTCAGATAGCACATACTTAGTCTTAGTTACAGTAGGATGTTGAGGGTGGCAAGTTATCTTTGCCATGCATATGGTACACACAGCTCTATCCTTCATTATCTTGTTGCTGCTCCCAGCTTTCACTTCCTGAAGTTGCTACTACACTCTGCCTAATGGTAGGGCTGGTCTTGCCTTGGACTGCTAGAAACTTTGCAGCAGGGCTTTGTTTTTAGGACCTTTCACAGGAATTGCATAGAAGCTTGAGAACAAACCGGTTCAGTTGCTAAGATCTGAATGGGTTCAGTGGGGTGTGCAAGGGATACCCACCTCACAAACTAGTTGTTTCCAGAAATTCTCATGGGTGTTCAAATGAATATATTCATGACATAAAGAAAAGCCTAGCCTGCTGTTCCGCAAATAACTTTGCAAATGCTTGTCTCGTTCACAGTGACGGATTCAAGGAAATCATGCCTTACGACCACTTCCAGCCACTTCCTCGGTATGTATGGCCTCTGCTGAGATTAGCCTTCCATTAATAATATAATACAGTGTACCGTACTTTTCCGTGTATAAGACGAGGGATTTTTACTCAAAAATAATGTTAAAAAATGGGAATGGGTGGCGCTGTGGGTTAAACCACAGAGCCTAGGACTTGCCGATCAGAAGGTTGGCGGTTCGAATCCCCGCGATGGGGTGAGCTCCCATTGCTTGGTCCCTGCTCTTGCCAACCTAGGAGTTCAAAAGCACCTCAAAGTGCAAGTAGATAAATAGGTACCACTCCGGCGGGAAGGTAAACGGTGTTTCCGTGTGCTGCTCTGGTTCGCCAGAAGCGGCTTAGTCACGCTGGCCACGTGACCTGGAAGCTGTTCGCCGGCTCCCTCGGCCAATAAAGCGAGATGAGCACCGCAACCCCAGAGTCGGCCACGACTGGACCTAATGGTCAGGGGTCCCTAATGTTAAAAAACGGGGGTTGTCTTATACATGGGTAGTGCATGGGGGGGGACACGGGCGATTGGTTGCAGACGCGAGTAGGAGCTTGTCAGCTGCGATTTTGTGGGTGATTGGTGTCTGCGTCAATTGCTGCTTTGGATTGGTTGCTGCTTCGGAAATTGGGTGGGTGATTGGTTGCTGTGACAAGGGTTGCTCTGGATTGGCTGCTGCTTCAGCAATTGGGCGTGTGATTGCCGTCTGCTTTTTTTGAGCGGGCAGACACATGTTGTCATTGACAACGTGAGTGATTGTCAGCGGTTCTCAGTTGGGTTAGTGATTTTCGGCACCCCACCCAAAAAAAAGCTCAACTCTGGGCAATCCCACCCCCCAGAAAACTCAACAACTCTGGGCAATCCCCCAAAAAGCTTGACAACTGTGGGGCATCTCCCCTCCCCCCCATTTTCTTAAATTTGAGTCCCCCAAAATAGGGGGTGTCATATACACGGGGGTGTCTTATACACGGGAAAATACGGTAATTAGTTTGTATCATTTGTTCCGATGCCTGCCTACCCAAGATGAAGACTAGCAGTAACTGTTTGCCATAGATGGCATGACTGAGCTTGACAGCCCATGACGTTGAGTTCTTGAGATAAGTTCGCACCAAAGCACATGGCACTTAGAGAGCGCGACCTGCCACTAATGCACTTTCCCGCTTCAAGTGCATGGGCTCCATTAGTAAGTTATGTGCAAGATAGCAATTGTTGAGGATAATGTATCAATCAGCTAAATAAAGCCAAGTCCTAGCAAAGGGATTTAAAAAACCAACACTCCAGACTCAACACTGCAGACGTGTTCAGTGAGACCAAGTCTGGAGAGGGTTGATGGACAGAGGGCGTTCCAAACCACCATCACTCTCAGAGAATTTAAGGTAGTATGATTCTTCATTGCCAAGTACAGTGGTACCTCAGGTTACATACGCTTCAGGTTACAGACTCCACTAACCCAGAAATAGTGCTTCAGGTTAAGAATTTTGCATCAGGATGAGAACAGAAATCGTGCTCCGGCGGCGCGGCAGCAGCAGCAGGCCCCATTAGCTAAAGTGGTGCTTCAGGTTAAGAACAGTTTCAGGTTAAGAACGGACCTCTGGAATGAATTAAGTACTTAACCCGAGATACCACTGTAGTCTGTGGACTCCTCTCACTGTTCTCTCTGTTTATGGGTTTTGTGGAGTTCTCCAGCACTTGTGATAACATCCATAAAGACTAAATGAACAAACAAATACTTGGTCCCCAAATGTTCCAGAGCTGGAAATACGCAATACTTGGTTTGGTTAGGTGTGGTGTGGGGAATTTTTGGCTTTCCAGATGTTGCTGAACTTCAACTCCCATCAGCCCCAGCAAGCATCGCCAATGGCTAGGAATGATATGAGTCATAGTTAGCAACATCTGGAGGCTCCCAACACTTGACCTAAGATGTGCCCATTTGTTTATTTGGGCCCCACCTATATTTTGGGTTAAAGTGGGTTTTGCAGGAGGGGAGGGGTTGAGCATTGCGGAAACCTGCATAACCCCCGAACAAGCAGTAGTTGGAGGAGTGTGCACGCCTCTGTTGGCAAATGCATACTCATATAAAGCACTCATTTGAACTGTGTTGTCTGAAACGAGCTCAGGAATATTTTAATGACCCAACCATGTAGGCAGAGAACGACTTGTATGGCTTTTTCCACCTATCAGCAAATAAGCAGCTCTCATATGACTATCAGAATGCCTTTTTTTCATTTTCCAGCCTAAGGCACACTTAATTTTTCTCTTCATTGGGGATGGAGATGTGGCTCTCCGGATGTTGCTGGACTTCCAACTCCCATCAGCAATATGACAACAGGACCAGTAGTTGAGGATAATGGGGGTTGTTATTGGTAACCTCTTGGTTGGACTACTACAGTGTGCTCTATGTGGGGCTGCCTTTGGGGTTGGTCTGGAGGCTGCAGCTGGTGCAGAATGTGGCAGCTGGATTGCTTGTAGGGGCAAACTATCACCAGCATATAACATCTTGCTTGTGGGATTTGCAGTGGTCGCCAGTCTGCTGTTGGGCCAAGTTCAAGATGTTGGTATGAATATACAAGTCCTCATATAGCTCAGGAGCAGGTTAATTGAGCAACCACCTTAAACCTTCTATTCCCAATAGATCCCTGCAGTCTGCAGGAAAATTTATCCTACAAGTTCCAAAGATCTGAGTAGCCTACTCTACAGTACCTCTGAGCAGGGCTTTTAGCATGGGGCCCCTTTCTCGTGGAATAGCATACCTGTTGTGATACAATAGGCACCCACTGCCTGTGCTTTCCAGCAACAATTGAAGACAATTCCTCCCAGCTGAATAAATGGTTCTTTGCCCTGTCTATTTTGCATTGTTTTAGTTTTGTTTTAAATGTACCAGCTGGTTTTTCCTGTTTTTATTGTACATTATCTTGAGATGACTGTGTAGGTGATAGATAATGATAGCACAAATAATATCATCAAAGAACATCTATAGGTTGCCCATCTCTGTCCTACATGGTGACCCATTAAGTTTTATCCTGTACCAAGAGTACACTACAGCTCCAAGCCTTCTGAGGATCAGGTTTCTAGAGTTGAGTGTAGGTTATACTACTGTGGCTTCTTCCTTCCTCCACTGACACATAATACTCTTCTAATTCAAGTATTGATTCTCCACTATCACCTTTTGTGCTTTGAGCAAGCTTGATGGAGGGTTACGTTCCCCACCCTCCACAAAGTGCCCACCAAGTTTATCAATTTCAGCATGCACTCAGCACCTTCTCTTAAACAAATAATAATGTTTGTTTCTTCAGGCTTTGGCTGAACAGAAACAGTGGCTTTGTGGTTGGTGTAGCGGCCAACCAGTCTGCACTCTGCACAGCCAGCTGGGGTGGTGGACAGGAAGTAGCTTTTGGGCTGTTGCAACAGGTAGCCAATCAGTACTCTGCACAGTCACCTCCTTCTTCAGAATCAAAGGAACCAGTCGCTCCTGGACTCAGTTTCACTTTGAAAGTTCTGCCCCTGAAAGAGTGGCTTGAGATTTACGGGAGATTCACTCCTCTGCCCTTAACATTCTGACTTGAGCTCTTTCCTCCAACCCTTGCGATGCAGAGAATAGGAAGTCCCCCCCCCCCCCCCGATGCATGGGTTTCCTTGTATGGGCTCTGTGGCACCTGCTGTGTTTGCACACAGCAGAAGTTAAGACAAAGTGCTTAACCCGAGCTTGGTGGGGAAGTAATAGAGCACATGCGCTGCATGCAGACAGTCTCAGGTTATTCCCCAACATCTTGGCTGGGAGGCACGTGTACACCCCCCCCCAAAACAAAAACCCTGGAGAGCCACTGTCAATCAGCTTAGACACCTGTGATCTAAATGGACCACTGCCCTGACTTGGTTAAAGGTAGCTTCCTGTGACTTCGCTCGCTGTTTCTTGAGCGCCAGTCATCTATAAATAGTAGGGCCATATGCAAGCTTCCTTTATGACCGTCTAGTGCACTGTGTTGCCTTCGTTAGTCAAATGAGAAGCCTGGGGCAGAGAGCGGTGGGAGTCCAATGAGCTGAGCTGTGGCTCAAGTTGTAAATGCACTCCCGGACTGTTTTAACAGATGGAGCAATCTTTTGAAAGAAGGAGGTGGGAAATCACCAGGATAAATGTTCCCCCACCTCTGTACACACACACACACACACACACCTCTACCTTTGAAGGCTTTTGGAATGGCTCCCGCATAGTTCAGGCTTGCAGGAGTGTTGAGGGATCCCTTGACAGACGCAGACTCTGGAAAGTATCTATCAAACTGCCTGGCCCACTAGGCCCCTTGTCCCACCTGGAACTGACTCCTAGGAATATGGGACGAGGGAGTGTATTTTAAATTGCTGAGATAAAGAAAAACAGCTGTAAAAATGTACGCCATAAACACTTCCTGCAGCTAGCATCACATAAGGCGCTTTTGCATTGTGGCATATACAAATCCGTGGACCGCTAATCTCACTCGACAGTTAAATGTACTTTACATCCCGATGATTATTATTTTAAAAACAAGTAACTTTTTAGCACTTAATGCAGTGCTTTAAAGTGTTCAGCGTGCTGCTTGTACACCGCCCCAGACAACAGCAATGTGTGCAAACGGCTGTCAAAAAGCATTTTCCATCAATTCTCCAAATGAGTAAGCTAGAAAATGAAACTCTGCAAAATAGGTCTGTATTATTGTTCCCACATGGCAGGTGGAGCAGGAAGGGGAGGCGCTGGAGCTGAAAGGGGTCTGGCTAAGGGGGACTTTTCGAAGTCTGAGAACCACATTCCCTTGTGGGCAACCTTTTTTGTGGAGGGTAGGGTCTCATGCCAGTAGTTAGAGGGGCCACAGCAAGAGAGATTGGGGCAACTGCATGGAATCCAGATTTCTCAACACATTAGGACAGGGAAGGGCAACCTGTGGCCTACCAGACATTGTTGGATGCCAACTCCCATCAGCCTCTCAGCATGGCCAATGGCCAGGAATGATGGGAGTTCGATCCAAACAACAACTGGAAGGAGTCATGTTCCCCACCCCTGCATTAAGACAATGTGATTGCTCGTGTTGTCACAACATTGTGGTGGGTGGTTGTTTAGATTTAAGCAGTAATACGTTTTCAGTGTATGCTTTGAAATGCAATTATTAGCAACATGATGGGACATACTCAGGGCTGCTGTCAGCACTCAGTACCCTTGGGGCAGCTCCTGGGGCCAGACTGCCTAGCAGGGCCCGCAGATGCTGGTGTTTGCCTTAGCTTCACTGTGCCACCTGCTTAGGCCTTGCCACTTGTGAGCTTGTGTGGTGGCTGGGCCTGCGAATCCACCCACCATTTTGTCTCAGTGTCAGGCCTATGCCCCTATAAAGCCCTGCCCCATTGCTCTCAGACACAGCTGGGGTTATTTGTATTCTTGGCCTGGGCTTCTAACGGCAGTCCTGAACCAGCACCTTGGTCCTTGTCCAAGGTCCTGAGCTCTCCTTGCTTTGCCTCCTGCCCTGTTCTAGAGCCTGGGCCTGCTGACCTCCCTCTGGTTTGATGACCACCTTCTCCTGGTGGTCGACATTGCAGTGGATCAGGACTGAGCCAGCCCTTTACATGCTTACATTTGTGAAAATGTGCACACAGGAACGTTCTGTTTGCAACCAGGAATTGCTGTGGTGCAGAACTGTGCATTACGGATTGAATCCAGCTAACATAGTAGACCTGTTGAAATTAACAGACCCAAGCTAGTTGAGTCCATTAATTTCAATGGGTAGACTCTGCTTAGGACTAACTTTGGCCGCAACCTGATGTATTTATTTTATTTTACTTATTAAAATCATTTGTAAGCTTCCCTTTATCGATACAGATACCAGGGCGGGGTACAAAGCATTAAAACAGCCATGACCGCAAACAACAATAAACCATAAAACAGCTCATCACACTAAAATGGCAGCTTAAAAACCAACAGAGCAAGTTAGCCAGTCAGTCAAATAAAACCCTTGCCAAATATGGCTTAACCTGGCACCAAATGGATAATGCCCATGCCAGTGACTTAGAAATATGTGTTTAAAGAAAGAAGGGGTTGCTGCCCCAAATGACAGCCCTGTGTTAACATCTCCACTTCTCCCTCCATGATGTGCAAGATAAAGGTAAAGGGACCCCTGCCCATTAGGTCCAGTCGCGGACAACTCTGGGGTTGCAACACTCATCTCGCTTTATTGGCCAAGGGAGCTAGCATTTGTCCACAGAAAGCTTCCAGGTCATGTGGCCAGCATGACTAAGCGGCTTCTGGCGAACCAGAGCAGCACACAGAAACGCCGTTTACCTTCCCGCCGGAGCGGTACCTATTTATCTACTTGCACTTGACGTGCTTTCAAACTGCTAGGTTGGCAGGAACCGGGACCGAGCAACGGGAGCTCACCCCGTCGCTGGGATTTGAAGCACCAACCTTCTGATCGGCAAGCCCTAGGCTCTGTGGTTTAGACCACAGCGCCACCCGCGTCCCTGATGTGCAAAGTAGCTTACCCTATTTCCTGATTTCATTACTCTGTGCCTTTGCTTGCTTGCTTGAAAAATCAAAAGGCCACCTTTCTGCTAAAGCTCCCTCTGCAGTCAGTGGGAGAGTCCAACAGAACAATTTATAATTAACAAACCAGCATCACGTACCAATTGAAGGTGTACACCAGCAATAAGAAACCAGAGCAAAGCAAGGAAAAATGCGGAATAAAATCCCAGGAGAATAAAAGCATCCCAGGGTGACAGTCAATGTTAGTCCTACTCTGCGCAGACCCAGTGAAATTAATGGGTATGACTAACTTATGTCCATTAACTTCAGTGGGTCAACTCTGTGTATTAGATACAACCCCCAGTGTCCTTGTGGTCCACACTGCACAGCTCGGACACTGTTGCTGACCAGAGGTAGACTTCCCTACTTCTTCCCCATTTTGCTGGCTTCCTGCCACTGATGGAGCCAGGGCAAGTCACAGCATAATGGTGTTAGGTCCAAGGTAACTCGTAGGTCACACTGCAGTGGGGGGGGGCACTCACAATGGGGCTGGGTTTTTTCCAGCAGCAACCCCCTGGGATTTTTCAAATCATGCGCTTCTGTTCCACAGCTCCCTGTTGAACGCCCCCTGTAGAATTTTGCTCCTGTGCAGTACGTTGAATGGCCTTTTTGCTACTACGCTGCGCTAGCTCTCGCAGTAGATTAGCTCTGGAACTAGACATCCTTTAGTGTGTTATATATTACATCGATCGTTCCTTTGGGTTAAGCGGCATGAAAGGAGAGCAGCAGATGAGCACATTTATCAGGGGCGATGGTGAAATCATTAGCTATCTGCTCCATGCTGCCTGGTTTTGATCATGTAAGTTTGGTTTAAATGTCAACGCTCGGCGTACAATAAGTTTCACGTTCGGTTTGTGTATAAGGTGATTAATTTGCTCTGAGCGGGGAGTTGCGTGAATTATTTCAGGCAGGGAGCATTCTTGAGTCACCTCCTGCATCTTGGGGAGCAGTTATATAAATTTACCTTTTGGATTTATAGGTTTCTGCTCCATCTGCTCTGTGTTTGACTTCTTTACAGGGCCTCCGCTGCTTCCAACAAACGACTTTGAGTGGGATACTCTTGCTGCTTCCAACCCATGCAGCGGGTGCAACAGGCTTGCATTTATTTTCCTGAGCCATTACTGACCGTAATAACCAAATATATATATTTTTGGGGAAAAATATATACATATAAAACAGTGATTTCAAACATTAAAACACAGAGTTCTTTTGAACTCTTAGACCTCCTTCCTTCCCTCCATGGGTTCCCTCTTTAAGATTAAATTTACTGCATCTTTTACCCTTATCTAGCTATTATATAAACGTAATTACCATTAAAACAATTCCACATTATGAGTGTCTTTACATCCCTGCCAAAGATTTTAACTGTTTACAGTGGTCTTTTAAGTAAATTACAAATTTACTCCAGTCTTTAGAAAATACTTGATCTTCCTGGTTTCCGATTTTCCCTGTCAGTTTTGCCATTTCTGCATATTCCATCAATTTCCTCTGTCATTCTTCTTTTGTTTCTTCTACTCTTGGAGAGCCAGTGTGGTGTAGTGGTTAAGAGTGGTAGTCACGTAATCTGGGGAACCGGGTTCGCGTCTTCGCTCCTCCACATGCAGCTGCTGGGTGACCTTGGGCCAGTCACACTTCTTTGAAGTCTCTCAGCCCCACTCACCTCACAGAGTGTTTGTTGTGGGGGAGGAAGGGAAAGGAGAATGTTAGCCGCTTTGAGACTCCTGAAGGGGAGTGAAAGGCGGGATATCAAATCCAAACTCTTCTTCTTCTTCTTCTACTCTGGGCTAGCAGCATTCTCACTTCCTGTCCAAATGTGTTTTAGAACAGAACGTTAAGCATGGACTTCTTGCTTTGAGTTGCTAGCAGGAAAATATAATGTTGATCCAAAAGGGACATTGCCACCCCCCACACCGGTGAATCTCCACGGTGGGGGGAAAGCATATATTTTGAGATGTTAGCAGATCTCGAAGCCACCCCTAAAGTTCTTCATTGGAAGCAAAGATAGGCACAGTTTTGCAAGTCATCCAGACTTGGGTTGATTTAGACTCCTGGCCAAAATGTTCTGGACTCCTAGTCCTAGATTCCAAGTCTTAGTGGACCTTCTCCAGAATCTTCCCCAGTATGTTCAACGATTGCAATACACCAGGCAGATCTTGTCTGATATCATTAAGCAGAGTTATCACAATTGAAGGGCTCTGGAGATGGTGTTGTGTGAGGAAGGGTTTTATCTTCCATGCAAAAAGTAGTCTAGGAAGCATCCATTAGGACTTGACACGCTTTTGAAAATTTGAGAATTGGTACATCAGCTTTAGATAAAATGACATTACAGAATTGGTATTCAGCAGTGGGTCTGATTAGGTAAAGGTAAAGGGACCCCTGACCATTAGGTCCAGTCGTGACCGACTCTGGGGTTGCGGCGCTCATCTCGCTTTATTGGCCAAGGGAGCCGGTGTTTGTCCGCAGACAGCTTCCAGGTCATGTGGCCAGCAGGACTAAGCTGCTGCTGGAGAACCAGAGCAGCGCACGGAAACGCCGTTTACCTTCCCGCTGGAGCGGTACCTATTTATCTACTTGCACTTTGATGTGCTTTTGAACTGCTAGGTTGGCAGGAGCAGGGACCGAGCAACGGAAGCTCACCCCGTCACGGGGATTCGAACCGCTGACCTTCTGATCAGCAAGTCCTAGGCTCTGTGGTTTAACCCACAGCACCACCCGTGTCCCTGTGGGTCTGATTACTGACAGTATTAAGTGTCGGTTTTCAGAGAAGAAAGATGTACCTACTGCTTTCGTAAGAGCTTGCATCTAGAAACCATATAGAAAGCGGACTCATGCAAATTTTTGTGTTCCCTCCCTACACCAACCCCAGCTGGGAGCACAACCCCTGGACGGCATGTTCAGTTTCCTGTGGCGGTGGAATCCAGAGGAGGAGTTTCGTGTGTGTGGAGGAGACCATGCATGGAGAGATATTACAAGTAGAGGAGTGGAAATGCATGTATGCTCCCAAACCTAGGGTCATGCAAGCTTGCAACCTGTATGATTGCCCTAAATGGATCGCTTTGGAATGGTCACAGGTAAGCTCACAAAGAATTTAACCCTTCATTTTTAAAAAAGAAAAAACTCCCCCCCCCCCGATATACAAAAACACTGTGTTGTTGTTTAGTCATTTAGTTGTGTCTGACTCTTCGTGACCCCGTGGACCAGAGCACGCCAGGCCCTCCTGTCTTCCACTGCCTCCCGCAGTTGGGTCAAACTAATGCTGGTAGCTTCGATAACACTGTCCAACCATCTCGTCCTCTGTCGCCCCCTTCTCCTTGTGCCCTCCATCTTTCCCAACATCAGGGTCTTTTCCAGGGAGTCTTCTTTTCTCATGAGCTGGCCAAAGTACTGGAGCCTCAGCTTCACAATCTCTCCTTCCAGTGAGCACTCAGGGCTGATTTCCTTAAGAATGGATAGGTTTGATCTTCTTGCAGTCCATGGGACTCTCAAGAAAACACTGTAGGGGGAAATAACTGGTGTCCTTGCACTAATGGAACATGTTGCTTAGAACTGCGTTGCACACAAGCCACAGTTTCTTGGGGTGGCAACATTACTTTTCCCCTAGGGCTCTTGCTATTGCAGCAGCAGTGCCAACTGCGTCTCTGCCCTGGATGAATTGCATCATCCACAGTACCCCAGACCTAGTGTCATTTGTCATTGGGTGGGTGGATAGGTGTGGAATCCCAGCTGCCATCAAATCTGGCTGAGAATATTCAGCAAAATGGCTTTTCCCCCTCCAGAAGGGACAGAAGAAATATATAAGGGGGAGGGGAGCATCTTCTCCATCTAGATTGGCCTCTGTGAGGCAAGGAGGAGCCCAGACCAGTCCCAGATGGTAAAGCAGAGCAGATGGGAGCTGGTGATGATGATAGTTCACTTGGGCTATGAGCTAAGGGAACACTTGTTTATTTTTTGAGGCTGTTTTGGACCTGGTCCATGGCCATATTAGGGAATGAAAAGGAAAATATTGAAGATGGACCAACAATGGTAGCTTTTTTTTCTTTATTAAACTGTAAGTTATCTCACACTTACGTATGTATCCCGAAATGGCATTAGCAAGGCCAAGTTATATGATTTATTGGATCCTCCTCGTTGCTGCTGTTTCAGAGAATAATAAGGACTGATTTGGGTTAATTTGTTTCATATGCCTGTTTTCGTCCATACTCTGCCTTTGTTATATGCTGCAGTGATTTGCAAGCCGCTCGGAGAATGGAGTTTTAGACTTCAAGGCAGTATATAGATTTTAAAGTAAATAATAATAATAAAATATAAACTATGTCTGCACATGTACTTCCGTTTAATGTATTAATCAGATAAAGGCAGATGATAATAATTGGGGGGTGTTAGTTTTGTTTGTTACTGCATTGTGCATTGTGTTATTGTATTGTGATCCTCAGATGAAGGGCGGTGGAGAAATTTAATACATAATAAATAACACAATAATAATTTGACTGAACATCCTTGAATCGGTTGACAGCTCTGAGGTTTTGCTTTTGTGTCGCTCTGTAGTGCACCGTGACGTGTGGGCGAGGATTACGGTACCGAGTGGTGCTGTGCATTGATCACCGTGGGCAGCACACGGGCGGCTGCAATCCTCAGCTCAAGCTGCACATAAAAGAAGAATGTATCGTGCCGGTCCCCTGTTACAAGCCCAAAGGTAACTCTGATGCACCTACCTAAAGACACAGAGGGTTGTATCCAACGTAGCGATAGAATCACTTCGTGGTATGCTTGCTTCTCTGGCGAAATGTTGTGTGCCAGCAGAACACCGTTGCACAAGAGAATGCACCAACCGGTTGGTGGTGGTTTTCTTGCACAACGGATTGTGCAACCTGTTATGCGATGTGTTTTGACTAGCACAGCTGTCGCATTGGATTCCTCTGTTTTGCTACTCTGAAACTCACTCAACACAAGCCCTTTCGCTAGCAGACAGATAACGTTGAATACAGCCGATGGAAGGAGAGCAGTTTTGGTAAAATAACTTCTTTTGCTAGTGGAAGGGACCCTTCCATCAGAGGAAATGAACCTTTGGATCCAACCCATGGACAAGTGAAGAGCCACAAAAGTACTTGGCTATGTAATTTTGGGTATAGAATATTTCCTGCTTCTTATTCATTTCCTTCCTTCCTTCCTTCCTTCCTTCCTTCCTTCCTTCCTTCCTTCCTTCCAACTTTCCTGTGTGTGGAGCGATTCAGAAATGGAGTAAACCTAACCTGATGACTCACACACTCCTCATTTCCTGCTCATCTGCACACACTGTTCTCAAGTCACACTTATCATGCACTGGCTTCAGAAACTCAGAGGCCTAATCTAGACTAGCCAAGGGATCTGTAGCTGTCACTAGGCTGCACCTCCTTGCTGCGTCTCCCAGTAACGCCTAACGAAAAGAAGACATGTAGCTGCAACATGTACACCCTCAGCCTCCCTACTGCTGGTGGCGTAGTTTGTTGCCAGCCTCTTCTGGAGGTGGGGAACTGCAGACCATAGAAACAGATAGATAGATAGATAGATAGATAGATAGATAGATAGATAGATAATACTTTATTCGGCTATAAGCCCACAAGGTAAAACAAATCAATAGATAAAATAGCATTTTACAATCTAAAATATCAACTAAAATATTTCAACGCATAATCTCCTTCACATTATGTTATGTACTGAGTTGAATAGGATCCAAACTGCAGCAGTCTGATTGGTCCTAGAACAATAGGATCCAAAAGGCAGCAGTCTGATTGGTCCTAGAACAATAGGATTCAGAATGCAGCAGTCTGATTGGTCCTAGAACAATGCAGCAGTATGATTGGTTGGCAGGAACTACCCAATCATGCTCCAGATAGAAGTGAATCCACAACCTGATTGGCTTACAGTAGAATTCCGGAATTAGCCAATCATGTGCAGCTCATTGTGTAAATAATGTATATAAAGCAGATACTTTGAGGGGACATTCATTCATTCCTCCTCACCACTATGAGCTGAATAAAGAGCATGAAATCACTTTGCGACTCTGAGTATATTTCACATTACTTACAATCTCTAGAAGTACCGTGTTATGGCCTTGAAGATAAAGATGGTGCATAGAGTTTACTGGATTTTTAATAGTCATGCAGCATTCCATGAAGTCATTTATATGAAAGAACTGAAATCAGGAATCTAGCAACCTGTAATGTTCTATAAGAGTCAATGTCCTGGAGTAGATAAGCTAGATGTAGTTCAGGTGGTTTAGCAGCAATTTCCAGAATGATTGAACTCAGAATCCTTGATCGGGGAACAATGTATAAGGGGCAATTAAACAAGATATGATAAAGGGATTCTATTGATTTGTTGTCACATGCGCATAAAACAGAGGTTTTACCATTAGAAAATCTATTGCTCAGCACATTTGAGGGGAACACATTAAATCTGGCTCTGACAAATGCGAATCTATGCGACGCAGCCGATAAGGTAGACAGATATCGAGGTATCTGGGACATAGATGTAATGCCCTGATTTATCGGGGAACATGTACCTCCACCTGTAGTAAGATTTTGTTACAAATCAACCTCCTCCAATCTTTGTTTGATGACCTTTTTAGCTGTAATTAGATCTAAATTAGTATATCGGAAGGAGAGATTCCATAAGACAACAGTTTGGAATGGATTTTTGTTGCCCATGGGCTGGTGAATTCATCTCTCCAAAGGCACTGAATAAGATGGTAATTTGGTAGTTTATGCCAAAGGGACAGCCAGTAATTAAAGGCATGTCTCCACATCAGAATCTCTAAGGAGGGGGTCTTAAGTTCTAAGCGAATGGCAGAGTTGCTTACACAGGAGGGTAGTTTCAAAAGGCGTCTTAGAAAAAGATTTTGCAATGTCACCAGAGGCAAGAGGTTTACAAAGGCGCCCTATAAAGGGACCGCATAGGCCATAGTTGCAACCACTTTTGCACTATAAACTTTTAAGGCGGATGGAACATGCATCGCCCCCTCAGTAAAGAAGAAGCGTAATAGCGCATAGATAAGGGCTTTAACCTTATTTTGTAAATATGTGATATGCGCTTTCCATCCCATATTATACTGGAAGTAAATTCCTAGATATTGAAATTTGTAAACTTGTTCAATTGGCTTCCCCTCGAGTTCCCATCTATACATAGAAACTGCACGCCACACATCTTCATTCCTAGATGTCACACAAGGAAGTTGCAGGGAGGAGATGCAGGTCACTTCCCCACCAACAGCACAGAGTCCTGGTATGCTTCTTTTTATTTCTGGCGTTGGGATGTTAATTAAAACCTCAGCATCTCAGCCAAGGATAAAGGGGCTCCCATTTCAATACACCTAAACCATAGCTCTCATTGCAAATAGCGTTCAATATTTCAAAGACTGCACCCTGCATTTTGCTCAGTTTTTGTTTGTTTCTGGTGCAGATTTTGTCTGATTTGGAGGTAAACTTGTGAAAGCACGTTTTTCTTCTGTAAATCGACTTGCTTTGTGCTTTTACTTGATACCATGCAGCCTAGGTTGTCTCCCTGTGACCAGATTATATTAATTTGGCTTTGACTGTGCAAGTGTGTGTGTGTGTGTATAGATGGGGAGAGAATTATTAGCTGAAGTAAAATGGTCCTAGCAACCTCTTCCAGAAGCTGGAGGACAAACTTGAGAGTTGGCAAAGTTATGAGGCTGTAGTAATCAGCACTAAGTAGGGTGTGTGCCTGTTATTTTTTTTCTTCACTTATGATGTAATTTAAAACAGTGGGGTGAACAAATCTATAGTGTAACAAAACAGGGAGAAATAATTTCAATGTTTTGCTTAGCAGTTAATGGATTTTTCAACAGTGGTCCATTTCACACATAAGACTAAGCCAAACAATTGCTTAGCACAAATGAGAAAACATGTGGGTTCCCAAAGCAAAAAATTACAGCCCCTGCACTCCTCCCCTGGAATAAACATTGGTTATAGCTGCAGTGAGACAAACCGTGAGCCTGGGTTTGGATGTAAGGGTAAGCGAAACCATGGCTAAGCCCCTGGGCAGTGTGGCAGCAGCAGGAGTGGAGAAGGAATTTGGTGGCTGTGCTCTGGGAACTCACATCTGCTTGTTTGTGCTAACCCATGGTTTGACTTAGTGTTGGGTTCAAACCGAATCAATGCTTAAATAAGATCAAAGAAGTCAATGCGCTTTTTCTCATTGTGTAGAATTTAGAAAACACTTTAGAAATCCCTCTAGGTATAAACCACTGAGCCTATTGGGCTTGCTGATTGGAAGGTCGGCGGTTTGAATCCCCACGACAGGGTGAGCTCCCATTGCTGTGTCCCAGCTCCTGCCAATCTAGCAGTTCGAAAGCATGCCAGTGCAAGTAGATAAATAGGTACCACTACGGCGGGAAGGTAACCTGCATTTCCATGCACTCTGGCTTCCATCACGGTGTTCCATTGTGCCAGAAGCGGTTTAGTCATGCTAGCCACATGACCCAGAAAGCTGTCTGTTACTCCTTTTTGTTTCTTAGTATTTTACTGATTTGTTCAGAAGTGCAAACATAAGAAAAAGAAAGAAAATGAAGGCTCAACGATATAAACCATAGAACGATGTTTTTCTCTGGTGTTTTTCTCCCCCTTGCTGAACCCTACCTACTCTCTCTTGTAACACAACTAATGGTGTTTTCCTTTTTTGTCCTGAAGAGGGCTCTGATTCCTGAGTGCACAGTCCCAGGTTGTTCAAAACAACGAGGTTCCTGGTTCAAACCCAGGAGTTGCTGAAATGAGATAAATAAATAGCCCATGCTTTGTGCATTTTCCTCTTCCAGAGAAACACCCCGTTGAAGCAAGACTCCCCTGGTTCAAGCAAGCACACGAAATGGAGGAGACCAGAGCAGTCTCCGAAGAACCAACGTAAGTCTGCCATTCCTCTCTCTTTCCTTCTGTCTCACTCGCTCTCTTTCTCTTTAAGGCAGAGAAGAGGCCACTGATGCATTTTCCCGACTGTTTGTAAAGACTGGCCTCCTTTGCCAAGTCATCTGGCATTTGGATTTTCCTGGGCTGGGTCTGTCTTTGCAAGTCAGTTCTCAGATTCTTCCAAACAGTTCTCCTTGAGTGACGCAAAAGCAGCTGGAGCCAAGAAAGTATTTAAATTATATGTTTCGGAAGTGCTATCAAGGTTTCCCAGCTATACAAATTCCTGTCCTCCAGAAGGCACTTGCTTGGGAGAGTTGAGTTCCAAAACGGCTCTCCTGATGGCAACCACAAATTTTTGCAAGCAGTGGGGATGCAGCCAAGAAGAAGGGCATTCATACCCAACATCTGTGTTCATAGGGCAATCTCCGGTGGTCCAAGTTTTCTCTCTTTGGTTCTTCCCTGAATAGATCGAGAGCATCTCCGTTAGAATTGTAGGAACAAGAAACAGTGTTCAGGTCTTGAGTGAGTTTGCCCAGAGCAGAGGTGTTTTGACCCATTTGGCTGCTCTTGGGGAGGTTGAATGTAACCATGGTTATACCTGCCTTAGGGCTTTTCCAGACTGTTGCTATTTTTGAGTGGGATTCAATCACTTACTTGCAAATTCAGGTCGTCTGATTGGGAGGTCTTGCACAACAAACTCACTTCCCAAAACATCACAAGTAGTGAAAGTGATGGGAAAATGTATTAGAAAGCATGGGGCAACAATTGCTTAGATGCGACGTCATCTACCCTTGCCTGCAAACAAATTGGAATGAATGTTTGCTGAACAGGTCATCTGGAAGCACTGTTAGTTACTTCTAGACTGGTTTACTCCATTATGCTTGACCTAGAGCTGCCTTTTCAAGAGTCTTTGGAAGTCCCATTGGTCCAGAATGCTTTTTCCTTTATTTGGATGGAGGATAGTGAGTGTATGTAGAATACCGTACAAATGTCCTTCCAAGGACCACGCTTCTGTATTCTCGAACTCTTTCTCTTTTTCTCGTTGACGTGAGCCACTTGGGACGACAGTAATTGCTTGGAAAGAAGGGAAATACATTAAATAAATAAACAACGCCTGAGCAAAGAGGCATCTCCATTGCCTTCAATTGAGGAGACTGCACTGGGTGCATCTCCCATTCACACCACCAGATTGGGACCCTTTTACATCTATGGGATTGTACTTCACTGCGATGAATGGAGAAGAAGCCCTTGCAAAAATGCACATTGGAGATTTCTGCCTGCAAGAAATCACTGGCTTGGAAAAACTGACCGTATGAGATTTTTAGGCACGCCCTTGTAGCATTCTGCATTTCTACCAAATTATGTTCTGCATTAAAAATAAAATATGGAACTGCCAGAAAATTCAAATGAGATGAATATTCTTCCTCTGCGCATTTAAGTGAAGTCAGCGTTCTTTCTGCACATTTCAGAGCCCTGTAACCAAGTGTTGTAGGATGGATGAGGCTAGATGGCCCCTTCGTTTTTTCTTCGTTTGTCCTGTTTGATCTTGGCAAGTGTGTGTATATTGGTGGACACCAACCTGACTCAAACCTGAAACTGCGTCCTGAGCTGGTGTTATAGATCCTGCATATTTATACTGCCATGCTGCCTCCTGTTAAGAAACAGACCAGTATGAAGTCACCGAGTTGGAATTCCCTTGCAGATCTCAATAGAAACTGGGAGTGAGTGTCCTGCTCACTACAGAAAGGAATTGTCCCTCTTTAGGGCTGAGACAAAATCAGACACACACCAGTTTGCCATCCCATTTGTGGCAAATGATTTACTGGGGATGCGAAATGCTTTGAAAGGGGCTTGCCATTGGCAGTGATGGCAGTTTCTGTTTTTTGATAGAGTTCTCAGCGACTGGTGACTATCATTGCCTTACTCCCCAAAGCCCCTGGAATTATTAAGGATGTTGGAGAAGTCCAATGACAACAGAAAACGAGGCTTAAATTGCTGCAGTTTGTGTAGTCAGGAGCAGAAATCACTCAAGCAAATATGATCAGCGAATATGTTCAGTCTCTTAAAAAAAATAATCCACAAACGATACCAAATTCATGCTTTTTTAAAAACAGTGTTTCGACATTTCCTTTACATTGGAAGGAAAATGAGTTATGTCAACCGTTACATACGTAGCTTATGTTAAATAGCATACAACAAGACAAATGATGTAGCATTTTGGCAGGAACCGATCTGCAGCAGCATGAAAACACTGCTAATGGACGGTTAGAATGGACAGAAAGAGTATACTACCTTCTTATGTCCCTAGGAATTTTGCCTTGTCTCGAGCCCTTATAATAACTGAGATTAAATGCTCCTTCCCCTTTAGAGTGCTTTAATCTTTGCTTTTTGCAATTGATATGCAGCTCACAGTCCACTTGCAGATCCAGACACAGTGACGCCATGTTGGGGTGCATGGAAGGCAAACAAAAACAGGAGATATGTGTTGGGTTCAAATTAGGCCACAATTTTATTGATGAAAGACAAAACAAGTTTGGCATGGGCATTGGGCATGTATTGACTGATGAACAGATGGCGTTTGCCAAGTTTAAGTGTTCCCTGTGGCATAGACAGCATCCAGGGAACCCCCGGTTGATCACTGGCAGGGGGCACTGTAGTCCCTGATCTGGGTATCTGGACAGGAAGTTCTGCCCTCTGCGATCCCTTAAGGGGATCCACCTATGGAATGGGAAGGGAGAGGCCCCTTCCTTTACCCATTCCCACCGACGGTCCAGCCCAATGCCTCTTCCGTCACAAAGTTGTGATGATTGCTATGAGGTACGCAAAGAAAAGAAAGACCCAGCCGAACTGTTTGCAAGGAAAACTCCTTGCTGGACGTGAAAACAGCGACCAATAAATATCTTTAGACAGGGCTGTCACCATTCCTCTGGACAGCCCTCGGACCATAGCAACATAGGGAGAGTGGGAGGGAATGCCATCGTGATCTTGTGGCTTAAGAGAAGGTTTGCAATTTCCCCTGGTAAATTTCAACCCCTTCTTTAAGAATGGATATATCATTCAACAAAAGCCACAACGTGAAAATCTTAGTCCCTGGTTCATTGCTTTTTATTTTATTTTAACTGCTCATTGTGCCTTCACACCTTAGCTTGAGTTCGGAACAAGTAAGGGAAATGAGAACACAGCTGTGTGTCAAAAACCCTCAAATTGAGATGTACCAAGACAACATCTGGAAGAGAAATACTTTTGCCCCTGTGGTCAAGTGTGTGTGTAGAAAAGAGTGTTGAATTATGCATAATGGTGGTTCTAAAGTTTTTGGTGTTTTTTAATGTATATTACAAAAATGGTGTTGTGTGTGTGTGTGTGTGTGTGTGTGTGTGTGTGTGTTTTAAAAAAAAGACTGTTTGGAACACTAAGCCAAGAAAAATGGAGGTATAACCTTTCTAGTTCTTTCTGGTGGAATGTGATGATAGTTGATACCTATCATTATTGTAAATGTGTTTCCCTGGAGCCTTCTTTATTTACAGGGGGATTTTCAATAAGCCTTCCAAAAAAAGATTCCACATCCTTTTTCTTTTAATAATCTTAAAAGAAATAAGAGAGCTTTACAACTTTTTCCCCTTCTTAATCATAACTTTGAGAAACAGGCCAAGCTTAGAAGCTGATAGCTTTGTGAGGAGGTAGGGCTGGGTTGGAGTTATTACATTGGGGCTATTCGGACGCATTCTATGTACACATACACCCCATACAGATTTACTGAAATCATTCTTGGTGGTCTCCTTCATCCTCCAACAGGAGAATTTCACTACACATCAGTTGCCCGTATGTGGTAAAATGGCACTCGTCACGGTCCTCCATGCGCCAGTAACAGTTTAGTCCTGCTGGCCACATGACCCGGAAAGCTTTCTGTGGACAAACGCTGGCTCCCTCGGCCTGAAAGCGAGATGAGCGCCACAACCCCATAGTCGCCTTTGATGGGACTTAACCGTCCAGGGGTCCTTTACCTTAAAATGGGAATCTGTAGGGGCTCTCTCACACATACACACAAAGAGAAACAAAGTGAGATCAGGAATGGGTCTGAGACTGTCCTGTACCCCACCCATTTCCCTCATTGTGGGGAAAGCATAAGATATGAGTCAGGGAATCCTGTTTGCTTGAATGTGAAATCTCCAAGCTCAATAGCTTACAGCAGTGGAACCTGGGGAGGAAGCTCATCAGCTTAAGGCCATCTCTTAGTCTCTCTTGACGGCCAAGCAACATGAACGGGCCACAGAAAAGTCGCCCTGTGTTTTCTATTCATTACGCTGCAGTGCAAGACATTTGATGAGAAATACCACTATCACGTTCTTGCTCCTACTGTTCTTCACCAGCACACCACAGATCACGTGGACCACTGGCAGTCCATGGATGAGTTTGGAAACCCTTATGTTAGAACACCTGGAGCCAAGTTGAAATTTCTTGGAATAGGTTTTTCTGAGAAAATATTTGAGAATTTGTTTATTTCTAGTATATGTAGATTGCATTTCACCATAGATGACCACAGAGAGCAGTTTACATAACAATCAGTAAAATAATCTGTGAATTGAAATATTACTTTGCTTCTTCACTCCCTCCCTCCTTGAAAAAGAGGGCCATTTTGCAGAATGTTCTCCAGATATTCTCTACTGTTTTTGCCTGACAATGCCCTTGGGTGATACTAGGTCTGGGGCATTGTGGGGGAAACAAAATGGCCACCAGACTGTCAATTCTGCCGCTGCTATTGCAGAAGCAAAAGGACAAACAAGCAAAAACCTCAGGAAAAAAGAAAGAAGCGGTGCCATTGCCACAGCTGACAGGAAACCCTGCCTCCAAGAAACTGTTCTAGAATTTACTCTCCCACCAGGGAATAGTTGGCAGAACTTCATTCCCAGCTTTTGTGCGTGAAAAAAAATTGAAGTAGGGGTTTGAGGGGGCCATTTTCACCCAACTTTACATTTCATCCTACAAAATGCAGATACCAACTTCGAAAAATCACATGATTTGATTTAGCCAATGGCAACCCTAGGTTGCTTGTTCCACAGGTTTGCTTGTTGTTGTGTTAAAATAAATAAATAGAACTTGCAGTTGGGGCTCTATGAAATCCCAGACACTAAATATGCAACAGGAAAACCTCAATTACAATATAGACCTGCTGTGTCGAGGAAAAAATGCTTAGAATTCTCTGACTGTAAATGAATTTGTTCTGTGGTTCAGACTTTCAAACAAAAATGCAAAGCTTCAAAGGAATTCATCATACATTATTTTTGGACCCTCTTACGCGTTCCACCAGCCTTGTATACGGAGTGAATTCTGAACTGCTGGTGTACTGCTGTCAACACATTTTTTCTCTCCTCAGGCTTTGTCAAATATTTGCATTGGTTAAGGCATTGCGGTGCACTGCTTAATGACAAAAAGCTAAGAGAATATTATTCTTGGTTTAGATAAGCAATGGTTCAGAAATCCTCTTTGTTGTGTGCATTTGTCTCCTTTCTCTTCTCTTGGTCTTACCGCCTTTCTGCATCCCAGGTGGTTGATATTGGGCCCTGGTTGCCAGGATTCCCAAGCTCTTTCTTTAACCTACGTCCTTTCTGTGTGGACGTAGGGAAAGGATGCAGGGCTCTGAACAAGCATGGGCATACTTGCATTGCCTGGAAATCTCTAAGTACCACGCCCCTGAATCAGTATAATACCTAGCAAGGGTGGTTGTGTACAACAGCAACTATGTATATGTAAACATATGCTGCAATTTGGTAAGAATCCTTGCATCTAGCACAGGATTTGGGAACCTTGTCTAGCTGGTGTGATCCTTATCTCCCCAGTCCTGGAGAGCAAATTCGACAGTTGACTGCCCATCTGCGAGTCATCTGGTGTCATAGTGATGTCAGGTTACACTGCACTTCGAAGCCCCAGTTATTGGGACTTCAAAGTGCAGCTCAGGGCTGTTTGAAAGCCCTTTTGCAAACAGCCCTCTCTGCTCTTATATCCTCTGAAAACCTGAAGCTTAAAGAGCAGTGCACAGCTGTTTGCAAAAGGGCTTTCAAATAGCCCCACACTGGCCTTGGGCTGCAAGTGCCTTTTTCTAGCAGGAGAACAGGAACACATAGCCAGACTGAGGATTGATCCCTCCATGCACCAGCTGGTGAACAGAGGGTTCAGTTGTGCTGACTGCTTGGGGTCTGTTTCACCAGTGCATTCCCCACCGGAAACGCATTGGCTAAACAGCCACCAGCAGGATTGACCTTTGCTCTTCCAGCCATCGGCTGATGTCACCTAGTGACGTCAGCTGATGGACAGGGGTTACGCTTTGGAGGAAATGGTCTTGTAGGCCCACATTGAACCCCTGGCAAAGATCAGCCCATAGGCCCAAAGTTCCTCACCCCTGTTCTAGCACCTGCAGCTGTTTGTGGGATTAGCCTTATAGGATAGGGTTTGTCTGTGCAAACAGGTACTCAGTACAGGTTTTCAGTTTTGTCAGACATAGTCCTCTGTTTGTGAGCCTAGGATTCTCTCCCCTCCCCCCCCCCGCCCCATGACTTACTTATTACATATCTATACCTCCTTTCTGCCATGAAGCTCAAGGATGAAGACAAGATGGTGTCCCATCCAGGCTGTGGACAGAAACTGGGCTGCTTAGCTTCAGCAAGGTTGCAGCATCATGTACCATGTCCTACAAACCTTGTGAAAACTTGAGGCAAGGGCCGGCTGTTTGGTGGGTGCCTATTCTGAGAAGCTCACCAGCAATGTGCCTCCACCTCTCTGGCAGAAAACAAATTGTGCATCAGTGCCTGTGGGTGGAATCCATCAAACCCTGTCACTGCACAACTTCCATCCATTCACAGAACACTCGTGCAATGTGAATGTCATTGAAAGGAATGATGGGTGGAGTCCTTTTGTAAATAACATTCACATTTATCTAAACCTGTGGCAATCTACATATTTGGGATGTCTTCCCAGCCATTGCGAGATAACCGCAATGTGTGTTTGTGTGCATTAACTGTGTTTAGCCGGGATAATTCTCTCCTCTTTCGATATATAATCAGAATTTTGTCAAAGACTTTTGAGACCTTCACATTGATGGAAGAAACAGTAGGTACTCGATTACTTTTAAAATCTCAACAAGCAAGGTACATAGGTTCCCTTCTCAGCTTTGCAAATGTGCCTGCAACAATTACTTTTGATCTTACATATATGTGTACATGCAAGGAATTCAAGGGATGTCTTAATGAACTTTCAAATCAGGAATCTTAATGGCAAATCTAGACATTAAAGGGAGGCACAAAATGCCCAACTCCATGTTTGCCTTGTAACACTAATGTGTGACCTTTTATAAAACATTAGAATTTTAATATTCATTTATGTTTATTGGTACAGCATTTATACCATGCCCTTTAGCTAAAAAAGGATATCCAAGTGGTACACACACACACACCCAGTTCTGAGGTTGCTTCTGTACTCAGGCTCACAATCTAAAAAGACATGACACATAAGGAAAAATGGATGAGGGGGAGGAGGGAAAAGCAAGCTCAAACCCAAGTTCTTTAATGTCCCATTCACACTATGCAATTAAAGCAGTATCATGTCGCTTTAAATAGCTGTGGCTTTCCCCAGGGTGTAGAGTGACGAGATTCATTTGGAGAGTCTGTTGCAGTTTTCCATGTCCACTGGCAGAAGAAAACTGAATCTCTTTTGTCATCGATTCAGATAAATAAAGGGAAATGTTTCATAGTTCCGTTATTATTGTCCCGATTTCTTACGCTGTGGTTTCATTGCAGGTTTATCCCCGAGCCGTGGTCCCCTTGCAGCGCTTCTTGCGGCCGTGGTGTTCAGACGCGTGATGTGAAGTGCCGTATTTATCTCGCATTTACTCAGACGGAGGTGGAGCTGCCGGACGAAGAGTGCGAAGACACCAAACCGGTGACTGAGCGCAGCTGCCACTTGGAGTCATGCGATGGCGACCCTGTCCCATTTGTCCCGGAACCTCCACCTTCAGAAGATGCTGCGGACGTTGTCTATGGCTGGGAGTACATTGGCTTCACTCCCTGCTCTGCTACGTGCACTGGAGGTATTTTTGTCTGTCTGTGAATGTCAAAAAGATCTTTTTCAAACGTTACAAACAATTGTGCAGGTTGCAAGAAGGGCAAAGCATGACGAACCAGTTCTCTGTGAATGTAACACTTCCTTTTTTATAATATTTTTTTTTTAAAAAAATTAAATATTTTTTATTAATTTTAACATATAAATTATAAAATGTACCACAAAACTTATCACTTATGCAATCTTTTTAGACCTCCGTCAGCACCTCTGATGATCCACCGTTTTAACCACTTCTTATGCATTTCTTAACTTTATATTGCCTTTACATCTCTTAACAAATCATCCTCCCCCTTGTACATTTTTACAATACTTCTAATAATACTCCTCACAAAACTTCTTGCAACCCTACAAACATCGTCTGTTCTTCACAATTACTTTTCAAATAGTCCGTAAATTTACTCCAGTCTTCCGTGAATTTCTGGTCTTGCCGGTTTCAAATCCTTCCTGTTAGTTTATCTAATTCTGCATCTGCATGTAACACTTTCTACGGAATAACCCCGTTCCCCCCGTCCCTCGATGCATGAAAATCTGGAGCATTGCTCAGTGGTAGAGCACATGCTTTGGCATGAAGGAGGTTCCAGTTTCAATCCCAGCATCTGCAGGTAGGACTGGGGGAAAGACCCTTGTCTGAAATTCTGGAGAGCCAGTGTCAACAACATTGGGTTAGATACATCAATGGTCTTATTCATACTGGGGCAGAGTCTTAGGTGTTCCAGAAAAGCACTGTAGCTTGGAGGTAGAGCACCTGTTTTGCATGCGGAAGGTGCCAGGTTGAGTCCATGGGAGGTTCAGCAGGTGGCAACGTGGGACTAGGCCTTTTCAGCAGTGCCCCTTGTGTGTGGAATGCTCTCCCCAGGGAAGCATAGCTGGCACTGTTTTCTACTCAAGGCAAGTCGTTTTATTAGGGTCAATGAACAGTATCGAAACAAAAAACACCAATTACAAAATTTAAAAGCTCAAGGCAAAGAAAAACAATATAAAATCACATATAAAGTAATATAAAACCATGTAAGGTAAAAAAGGTAAAGAACCCCTGGACAGTTAAGGTAAAAAAGGTAAAGGACCCCTGGATAGTTAAGTCCAGTCAAAGGCGACTCTGGGGTTGCGGCGCTCATCTCACTTTCAGGCCGAGAGAGCTGGTGTTTGTCCACAGACAGCTTTCCGGGTCATGTGGCCAGCAGGACTAAACCGCTTCTGGCACAACGGAACACCGTGACAGAAGCCAGAGTGCACGGAAATGCCGTTTACTGTCCCGCCACAGCGTTACCTATTTATCCACTTGCACTGGCGTGCTTTCGAACTGCTAGGTTGGCAGGAGCTGGGACAGAGAAATGGGAGTTCACCGTGTCGCGGGGTTTCGAACCGCTGACCTTCTGATCGGCAGGCCCAAGAGGCTCAGTGGTTTATACCACAGTGCCACCTGCGTCCCTCTGGGTGTCATTTATCTGTCAGAAAGGAAACCTTTCTGACATAGGAGTGTCCATCGATCGATATGTTGTACTAACCCTGGGTGCTAGTCATTGTGCGTCGTATTGTAATAGCTGCTGCACAAAATTTGGCCACATTGTGTGTTATATCAGGATTGTTATCTAGGAGCAACTTTTGGTGCATCAGGCAAAGACTGTTATTTTCTCCTTGGGCTTTCTTTGGCCCTTAATTCAAAGAGTGGCAATGTGGCTTTTTTTGTCCTGCCTTAAAACAATAATCATTATTGGATGTTCTTAAGTCACTTTGTAAATAATAATACCAATAATATTCCTGACATCCCCATGTAGAGGTGGGAAGGATTCCTTTCTGAGACCCTGAAGAGCCACTGACTCATAGGCAGGGTGAGCCAATGAACTGACTCTATATAAGGCAACCCCCAAGTGAATTTCAAAAGTAATTTACTTTATTGACCTGAAGGGACGCGGGTGGCGCTGTGGGTTAAACCACAGAGCCTAGGACTTGCTGATCAGAAGGTCAGCGGTTCGAATCCCTGCGATGGGGTGAGCTCCTGTTGCTCGATCCCTGCTCCTGCCAACCTAGCAGTTCGAAAGCATGTCAAAGTGGAAGTAGATAAATAGGTACCGCTCCAGTGGGAAGGTAAACGGCGTTTCCATGCGCTGCTCTGGTTCGCCAGAAGCAGCTTAGTCATGCTGGCCACATGACCCGGAAGCTGTCTGCGGACAAACGCCGGCTCCCTCGGCCAATAAAGCGAGATGAGCGTCGCAACCCCAGAGTCGGCCACAACTGGACCTAATGGTCAGGGGTCCCTTTACCTTTACTTATATTGACGTGAAGATGTGCTGTTTCCAAAATAAAAAGCAAGAAAACAATCCACAGGTGCAAAGCCCATAAGCAACTATGACTTCCAGCCCCATTTCATGGATGTTTTAAATAACCAGGAATTTAAATTTACAGACAGTTAAGTAGGTGAAAGGAAAAGACAGGTGTGCTTGAAAAAATTCAATTTGAATTTTGTGTATATGTTATTGTTCGGTTGGAGCGTGGCACTGATAACGCCAAGGTTGCAGGTTTGATCCCTGTATGGGACAGCTGTGTATTCCTACACTGCAGGGAGTTGATCCTCAGGCCCACTTCCAACTCTACAATTCTATGATTCTGGTTAATGTTGACATTTACCAGTAATTATTGTGGTTGTGCAAGGACCAGCTGGAAATGAAATATAGCGTATGTGATACAAGGCTTGGTTTGGGGCCTTACAGTGACTGTGTGACAAGTGTAAATAATGGAAGTGAGGATGACATTATCTGCTGGATGGTAAGCCCAATTTTTATTAATTGGGAAACTGGAGTATTATGTTAATTATGTTCATATTTTTAAGAGGATCTATGGCAGGCTTTCTCAACCTCGGCCCTCCAGATGTTTTGAGACTTCTTGTTTAGTCGTTTAGTCGTGTCCGACTCTTCGTGACCCCATGGACCAGAGCATGCCAGGCTTTGAGACTACAATTCACATAATCCCTGACCACTGGTCCTGCTAGCTAGGGATCATGGGAGTTGTGGGCCAAAAACATCTGGAGGGCCGAGGGTGAGGAAGCCTGATCTATGGCCGTGCACAAAGGGAAGCTCTCTAAACAGATGCCACCGAAGAAAACTCTCTGAAATCAAAAATAGTTTGGCAGGCCACTTGGAGTGCAGCTTTTGCAATCGGTGTGTTTCAACAATAGCATTTTTGTTTATGTGAGATAATTCGCTAGGTTTCTAGGTGAATGTTGTAAAGCCATACACGATTACCCAGCTGTTATGGCATATCCTACTGGCTATCAACCATAGATCGTATTTTGATAGAGTTTTAAATCCTTGCATGCATACGTTAAAAATACATATTAAGCTCAACTAGACCTTGATTTCATTTATCCTCATTTAGTGTTCGGTCAGGGATTACGCTCTCCAAAATTGGTTTTCTGTGTATGTAACTGTGTGCCATGTGTGTGTTGAAACACACTTGAAGAAAACTAAAAACAAGCAGAAAAGCAACCCTCGGTCCTCTGAGAAAATGTGTAATGGAGTGAAATGCACAGGCCAAAAAGGAGTCAGGCCAGCAGTTTATCTAATCCAGCACTGACCTTCTAGAGGCTCTCTAGGGACTCAGCAATCTTTACTCAGCCTCACTACCTGAGGTTCCATTAACCGGAGATACTTGGGGATTGACCCCTATAGATGCAAAACATGCACAGTGCCCCTGAGCTACAGCTCTTTGAAATATATAACTGGCTTGCTCCGATGATCATGCTAAGTGCGTTTTGCTGTTTTCGAGAAGCGTTGCTGCAGTATTGATGGCACAACATCAAGTGTGGTTGATTTGTTAATGAAGGACAAGGCATCCCTGCCAAAATCTCTTTCCCAATTTGCGGCTTGGGTTGTTCCCTTCGTATGCCATGGGTAATGTCCAGTTCTGACATAATACAATTTTGAATGATTGGGGACAGATGGAAGTGGTTGAGATCCCATTATAAAAATCACTTGTCACTCATATCTAGGAACAAAAACCCTCGCCCATGCTCTAACCAATTACGGAAAGTCATAAAACACACACTACTAACCTGCCCAGGGTGGGGGATGGACATATTCCAGTCCTGAGTTTTTCCACGGAGTCAGCTAAAAATAAAAACAGGCCTTTTTAGTAACCAACAGAGTGTTGAGAAAAGCCTTCATGATGAATTAGGGGAAGAGGTATTTATGGCAGTAATTGTCTAGCTGTTGTACAGGTTGTTTTTTTTTTTTTAAGGAATAAAACTCGGGGTTTTAATATATCCTACCTACACAAATAACAAGGCTCTGGATTTTTATTAGGAAATGCAGTGAAAGTACAAAGGTGCTTGAAACCTTGCAAATCTTTTAACAAAAGAGAAATATTAAGCTGTCTTGAAATCAGATTTGTAGCCCCTCTGAAGCCTCTAGGGGAACATGCATTGAGAAGGAAGGAAACAGGTTCCCTGAACTATGACCATTTTCAGTCTTGCGTATCACATTAGAAACCCCCTACTCCCCACCTTTCCTCATAGTACCAGTGAAACCTCAGTACCAAAATGAACTTCAGCGCATTTCATTCAGTATGACAGTAGTAATGACTTCTTGTTTTATTGGGCTGTACATAGATGAGATTTCCAAGGCAACTTTACAGCCTGTGCCCTTGGTTTTCTGGCAGGGCTTTGTATATAATATGAGGTTCACAACTCCAGATACTGTTCTAAACGTTCAGGCCAAGAGACTCACAACTCAAGGCCATATCAGATATTCTGGTGGCAGGGCTGTGCTCTAATCGCAGAAAAAGCCAAAAATGAGGGACTCTTGTTTTAGGACATGGCCTTATTGATTTGTCTAGCTTGGCGTTGCCTCAGTGCTCCAGGGTTTCAGATTAAAGGTGGGCAGTTGTGGTTTAATTATAATATAATATTGACTGGATACCCTCAGCGGAAGGATGGAAGAATTCTGGACTGGAGTTATTGTATATTGGCAGAGGTACCAGCATGTTGAGAGATGGAGCGAGATTACAGAAGGGAATTCTGGGTGGCTGCCCGGGGTTAATGGCGTCTCTTTGTTTGGGATGTGGCAAATTATGGCTCCTGTGAGCAGAAACTGAAAATGGAATTGCTGGACTGTGGAAAACATCAAGGAAAAACATTTCATACAGAACTAAGAAGGCGAAAGTTGAACAGACCAGTGGTTGTGAAAGTAAATGAAAATTATCTGAAGGATTAACATTGGAATGGCTTATTGATTAATTAAGAAATGCAATATGATATTAGATGATCAGCACTTCGTGAAATTCAGAGCATGGGAAGTCATCTAAAGATATAAATTTCGGCATTTATATTTGGCTTTTTTTTTTCATTGTAATTTGGAATGTTTTAATGTGGTTTGTATTGGATTATTAAATTGGGAAACTTAATAAATATTATATTAAAAAAGTTGGGCAGTTGTTTCCATCCATATCTGGGGATGCTAAGGATCTAAGGTAGACGGGCCCCCCACATTAGTGTGGACATTGGACTCTAGATCCCATTTGTGGCATATGCAGAAGACAGCTCTGGTTCGTTTGACCCTTTAATTTAATTGACCCTCGGTCCTGTATACCTGAAGGAACGTCTCCACCCCCATCATTCAGCCCGGACACTGAGATCCAGCGCCGAGGGCCTTCTGGTGGTTCCCTCCCTGTGAGAAGTGAGGTTACAGGGAACGAGGCAGAGGGCCTTCTCGGTAGTGGCACCCGCCCTGTGGAATGCGCTCCCTTCAGATGTGAAGGAAATAAGCAGCTATCTTCTTTTTAAAAGACATCTGAAAGCAGCCCGGTATAGGGAAGTTTTTAATATTTGATGCTGTATTGTTTTTAACACTTGATTGGAAGCCGCCCAGAGTGGCTGGGGAAACTCAGCCAGATGGGCGGGGTATAAATAATAAATTATTATTATTATTATTATTATTATTATTATTATTATTATTAGTTCTCTTTTTTTACCTCTTATAAAAACTATGCAAGACACTCTCTGTTTAAAGAACAAATAACTTTCTACCTCGTGTCCTTGCAGTTGCAGATTAAATATACAATGCAGATAGATGTTTCTGAAGTTGCTAAAACATCTTATGTAGATTAAACTGCTGCAGACTAACTAACTTGTAACTAGCCGTTATTGGTTAAAACAGTAAAATCATAAAATCATCCAAAGTCATCCAAATACATTGATAACCCAAACACATTCAATATATAAAAGACTAGATTGAATAAATCACATAACTTTAGATTTAGCTTTAAAGTCCTTGAACTGGAGATTAGCTACCTCTGATTTAGATTGTGGCTGGAGAGAATGTGCTTTATATCTGTAAGTTTTTCTTACGGTTCAAGATATGTTGCTCATGTGTAATTTATCTCATTTATATATATATAACAATCTAGGGACTCAGGAAGCCATTGCAGTGTGCCTACATGAGCAGACAAAGCAAACTGTCAATGACAGCCTGTGCGACAGCTCAGCAAGACCCCCAGCAATGAGCCGTGTTTGCAATACGAGGCTTTGCCCCCCAAGGTAAGACTCTGCATTGTGGAAACCTGTATTTTTTATTACTGATATTTTATTAGAAGAAATTCATTTATTAAAAAGTGGTGAAAAGAAAGAAAAGGAAAAACGTGAATTAAAAGAAAAATGCTACGTTACATTTCCATACATATACAAATGTGTATAGTCTTATTATCCTAATACAGTCGTGCTTTGGTTGTCGAACGGAATCCGTTCTGGAAGTCCGTTCGACTTCCGAAAACATTTGACAACCAAGGCGCGGATTCCGATTGGCTGCAGGAACTTCCTGCAGCCAATCAGAAGCCGCGTCGGATGTTCAGCTTCCAAAGAACGTTCACAAACCAGAACACTCACTTCCAGGTTTGTGGCGTCTGGGAGCCAAAGCGTTCAAGTCGCAAGGCGTCCGGGAGCCAAGGTACGACTATACAAATTTCTTTATCAATAGCCTCATATATTCTGTATAAAGTTGCTCCAAATATCATTATGTTTACCTGAAGAAAGTCTGCGTCCATAAGTGATCCATTCGTATGTTGGCAATATTGTAATGGAAACCTGTCTTAATGCCTGCTTTCAGCTAAATCTGTCTGGGTTAGCAAAATGAGCCCCCGTTGTGATGGGACCATGGGCTTGCTTTCTGAAGAAAATGTCAACAGGCTCTTTCCCTCTACAGTGAAAATGGCAAAGACGGCTTCTTGAGACAGAGATCAGGCAGGCCCCTCCCCTTATGCCCTGGGAACAGACTCAACCAAGTGGAGTCCTCAGCCTGGTCCACTCCCTGGTTCTGGCCCCCAGGAGCCCAAGCGCTGCTGTGATTGGCTCCTGGGGATGCAAGTGCCATCATCTCCTGGCTGCAATGTGCCCAACACACCGCAGCTGTGCAGGAGGATACCTGCTCCCCATCCCCGCTGCTCTTGCTGCCTGCAAAAGGTAGTTCAGGAGACCCCCCCCCACCCCCCTCCATGGCAGTGCTGAATGCTTCAAGGGGAGGTGTGGTTAAAGCACACCATGTAGATCAACCATTTAGATGGAAGACCCCCAGTGGAGCCTCTCTGCACCCATTGGCCGCAGAAAGGATCATGCTGAAATGTTATTTTGTTTGTTTGTTTAGTCGTTTAGTCGTGTCTGACTCTTCGTGACCCCATGGACCGGAGCACGCCAGGCCCTCCTGTCTTCCACTGCCTCCTGCAGTTTGGTCAAACTCATGCTGGTAGCTTCGAGAACACTGTCCACAACCATCTCGTCCTCTGTTGTCCCCTTCTCCTTGTGCCCTCCATCTTTCCCAACATCAGGGTCTTTTCCAGGGAATCTTCTCTTCTCATGAGGTGGCCAAAGTATTGGAGCCTCAGCTTCAGGATCTGTCCTTCCAGTGAGCACTCAGGGCTGATTTCCGTGAGAATGGATAGGTTTGATCTTCTTGCAGTCCATGGGACTCTCAAGAGTCTCCTCCAGCACCATAATTCAAAAGCATCAATTCTTTGGCGATCAGCCTTCTTTATGGTCCAGCTCTCACTTCCATACATCACTACTGGGAAAACCATAGCTTTGACTATACGGACCTTTGTTGGCAAGGTGATGTCTCTGCTTTTTAAGATGCTGTCTAGGTTTGTCATGTTATTAGTTAAGTCCAACTTGGCTGTCTTTGGCCCTCTCTCACCTAGTCCCAGGCTGCGGAAGAGAGAAGGGAAGCAAGGCTATGCCAGTGCTTCTGCTGAGAGACCAGCACACATACAGTCACCTAGTGTCCGCCATGCTGTCAGGGCTATCTGACCTGTTTCCAGCCCAGACGGCTGTTAAAAGGACAGTAGCTTTAAGAATCAGTGTCTGAGCTTGCTTGCTTTCCTCCTCCCTCCCCATCCCTTTTTCCTTGTGTGTTGTGTCTTCTGCATGGTGAGCCTGCGGGTGTGGACTGTCTTACAGCGATCTTTCTCAGCCGAAGCCTTTTCTGATTAAGAAGTGGGATAAAAGAGAACATAAAGTGTTAAGTCATTGAATAAAAGTGTTGTGTGTAATGGAGGGTCAGAGAGAGAGAGTGAGTTCAACCATTTATGAAACTTCAGTGGAATCCAGTATCAAAGCAACCGCTTCTGCCTCATCATTCCTGGCATTGCTTACACAGTCTGCCCTTTGGATAATCTCTCGGAACAGGTGGCAGGTGCGTCCCTGGAGGCAGTGTTCTGCCACTTGTGGTGTTGGCATCCAGACAAGGGAGGTGCGTTGCCAGCAACCTGGAGGATCAGTTGTTGGGCCCGAAAACTGCAAAGACAAAAAGCCCCACTCTTTGCAAGCCTGCAACCAGATTGACTGCCCCCCAGTTTGGCACGTTGAAGAATGGCAACAGGTATGATGGGGTTGCTAAATAAACAGAGGCTTGAGGCAGGGATGGAGAGCTCAGGGTCCTCCAGATGTTGCTCCAGCTCTCATCGGCCTCAGCCAGTATGGCCAGTGGCCAGGGGTGGTGGGAGTTGTCCAAATACATCCGGAGGGAGACATGTTCCGCTTTCCCTGACTTAGAGTAACCTCTCAGCGGAGCTCATGCTCAATTTTTAATTCACGGGCTGCTGACAGTGCACTGTTTCTGGAACAGAAGTGTATTCATTCCTCGCTTTTTCAGCACATGATCTTTCGAGATGAAATGAATTATGTGGATTTCAGAGGCCTTCCTGGGTGAAAGCCACAGTCATTAGGCCAGTTTCGCATAAACAACGGATGAAACGGTCAACCTGTTGCTGGGCTGTACTGATTCAGGCCAAGATACAGGATCACATAACTTGAGTGCTTAAAAAAATAAATTAAAAAATGCCTTCATCTCAGTACTCTGAAAGAACAGGCCTGTAGCTTGCAGGACTTGGATCCAACTTCTTCTTCAAAGGCCCAAGTGTCCACAGTGGTCAACAGTTTAGATCACTGTAAAGCGCTGTTTGTGGGGCTACCCTTGAAGGCAGTCCATACACTGAAGCTCAGACAATATGTAATTGCTGAAATGCTGAATGGCACATCAAAACAGAGTTATAAAACTGCTGGGCTCAGGGGTAACCCGTGAAACGTAGTCCAGGACCGGTCCAGAATCCGAAGGTTCCCCTGGGAGTCAGTCCGACAGGGCTGAGGCAGGACACGAGGCAGGAAACCAGGCAAGGACAGGTACAGGATCTCAGGCAGGAACTAGCACACAGCAATGTTGCTCCCACAACCTGGGGCAGGGTCCGACAGCCTTTTATCTTTGTCGGGGTAACGGCTGGTCCTGATCCCCCGGCGACTCACCTCCCTGTTTCGCCTGAAGGTGAACGAGTACTCAGGTCTCTCCTTCTCTCAGACATTAGTCTCTGCAGCTCGGGAGACGTCGGTGGGTTACTAGACCCAGGGGCCGCCTCAGCCTCCCCTGACCAAGCTGGTAGTGGAGCAGCTGTAAGTGATGGCCCAGCTGAAGGCAACCAGGTAATCCCAACATCTGGAGCCAGGGCAGGCTCAGGCCCCTGACTCGGCCCAGCTGGTGCTTGTTGCAGGGGAACCTGTGCAGACTGGGACTCTTCAGGATCAGGTCCCAGGCTTGGTTCAGATGATGCCTGAGGCAAAGGATCTGGTGCAGACTGAGACTCCTCTTATTCCAAGTCTGAGCCCGAGTCCATCACAAAAACATCCATTCATCCATTTCATTTATATCCCACTTATCTGCAAAGGCACCAAAAGGAGTTTTCACATTGCCAGAAACTGTTCTGGGTGTCTATACACTATCAAGCCCAATTCGAGGTCTTAATGCTGACTTACACAGTTTCTTTGGAACACCTGAAAGACACTTTGTTTGACAAATTGTATTTTGTAATGTATTATTGGAGTGATCCATATCCCAGTTTCCTTTGCTTCTGTTGCGTTTGTTGTCGTCGTTACCTGTAAGGAAAAGACAATCAGTGAGAAGTTCTTAAAATGAAGAGGAAGGTTCTGTGCACAGGCCTAATTTCTATTAGTCTCCTTTTGCTTAGTGTTCCCACACGTGTGGAGGAGGAACCCAGAATCGCAAAGTGACTTGCCAGCAGTTGTTGATGGATGGGAGCTTTCTGAAACTCGCTGATGAGAGGTGCCACGAATCCAGATTGTCCACTCAGAAACCCTGTGCAAAAATGGACTGCCCTCCACAGCTGATTGTGGGAGAATGGTCTAGGGTGAGTATCTTTCAATAAGAGTGTGCCTATATCTGCCTTTCTTCCACAGCCCTCTCGATTCAAGGTTGGATCTCTACTAGATGCCTTTTGATGCACCCCTGTCTCAGTTAACATGAACAGACCTCCTGTAGGCTGCAAGCGCACACAAGTTACCGTATTTTTCGCACCATAGGACGCACCTTGTTTTAGAGGGGGGAAACGAGAAAAAAATTCTCCCCCTCTCTGCCCAGCGCCCCTTCAGCAAAGCGGCAGGAGGCGTTGCACAGAGAGGGAGAGAATTTCCCCCTTTTGTTTTCCCCCTCTAAAACAAAGTGCTGTTTAAGGTGCGTTCAGTCGCCTTCAGGCGGCTACCTTGGAAGCCTGGAGAGGGGTGGGTGCGCACCGACCCCTCTCCTCTCCAGGCTTCAGGTTCCTTTCGACCTGCTCCTTGGGGCTGGCGGGGGGAAGCCCACCACCAGCCCCAAAGAGCAGGTTGGGGAGAAGCGGAAAGGCGAGCAGCGGAGAGGCTGCCGCCATAGTCGCGCGTCACCTCTCCAGCTGGGAGAGGGTCGCGGGGCTACGGCTTCTTTAGCCCCGCGTGCGCTCTCTGGCTGGAGAGGTGACGCGCAGCTATAGAGGCTCCTGCCACAGCCGCACGTCACCTCTCCAGCCGGGAGAGGGTAAGCGGGGCCTCTTTAGCCCCGCGCGCGCTCTCCTGGTTGGAGAGGTGACGCGCGGCTATAGAGGCTCCTGCCATAGCCACGCGTCACCTCTCCAGCCGGGAGAGGGTCGTGGGGCTATGGCTTCTTCGCTCCATAGGACGCACACACATTTCCTCTTCATTTTTGAAGGGGAAAAGGTGCGTCCTATAGAGCGAAAAATACGGTACCTGTTTGTAGCACAGAATTATGGTTTACTCAATATGAAATCATTAATGCTCGTTCTCAACATGCTACTTTCCATCTGGATTGATTGCTCATCCTTGAGCAATCCTTGGTTACTTGAGAATGTGTTTGAAACCCTCTTGATTACCGTATTTTTCGCTCCATAAGAGGCAAGCCTAGTTTTTAGAGGGGGAATGCAAGGAAAAAAATATTCTTTAAAGGGAGTGCTGAGCAGAGCCTGTATGCATCCCAGGCTCTGCTCAGCGCTCCCTTTCACAAGCCGCGTGGAGCATGTGTGCGGCGCTTGCAGGCTTTTCCCCAAGGAGGGAGAAGGGCAGCCCATCAGGGAAAAGCCGCCAAGAGCTCCACGTGGCTCTTTAAAGGGAGCGTGGCTCTTGGGGGCTTTTGCGGGAGGTGGGGAAAGGGACAGAGGGGCTATCCCATAAGCCAGGACAGCAAGTGGGAGCGCTGCGCAGCGATCCCTCTTGCTGTCCTAGCTTATGAGATAGCCGTGCGCAGCCTCTCCTGGGCAGCGGGATGAAGGCTCCCCCAAGAGCCGCGCTCCCTTTAAAGAGTGCATGGAGCCCTTCTCCCTCCTCGGGTAAAAGCCCCCAAGAGCCTCACACACGCTCCACGTAGCTCTTTAAAGGGAGTGCTGAGCAGAGCCTCCCGCCTGCATTCGCTCCATAAGACGCACACACATTTCCCCTTACTTTTTAGGAGAGGAAAAGTGCGTACTACAGAGCGAAAAATACAGTAGGTTACACGTTTGAAAACCCTCCTCTTGCTGTCTTGGTATATGCCCCCTCACAATGTAATGGTACAGACACACATACACATGCCTTTCATTGCTGGGACCGCCTGCCACCTGTTTTTGAATGAACACACTGTGGAGTAAGGCAGAATCAATCCGCAGTGCGCTTTACTTTTCAGAATGAAAACCGTTTGTCAACCGTTTCTTGTGCTTTCCAGGAGCAAAAAATATGCAGTAGGTCTGGATTGTGTTGTAGACTAGGCTGAAGAAAAGAACTCGGTCTCCATTGATTCTAGAATAAAATGTTGAGTGTGCACAGCCTTATGTCAGGTTGGCACATGTGGGACAGGACAATTGCTTCATTTCTTTTGCAGTGCTCTGTAAGCTGTGGTGTTGGGACGCAAAGGAGGAAGGCTACCTGCCAGAAACTCACAGCCAAAGGCCAGCATGTTGCATTAAACAGATCTATGTGTGCCAACCTCCCGGTGCCCCCACTGTCAAGGCCATGTCACATGAGTGCCTGCAACAGTAAGTGACACATTTTTCCAGGTTGCTTGGGAGAAAAGAGCCCTGATTTATTCTTGTTGCCATACTGTGTGTAGGCTATGCTTTACAAACCAAAACACATCTATATATTTTATTTTTAATTTTATTTTTTGCATACAATATTAATTGCATTCATCCATAACAATTTCACTATCTTTATAGGGGTTCTTCCAACTCCCGGATTTCCCACCACCCCTTCCCCAGTTTCCAATATTTATTTCTTCTCTTTTCTGCTGCTGAATACTTTTATCCAATCTATAAAATCTCCTTTTTCAATACCTTTTATCAAATTATATTACAGGTGCTAATCCAATCCTGGTAATGTTTTTAAATATTTGCAATGCTCCTACATATATTCTATAAAATTAATCCAATCATTTCTATTTTTTTGGTCTTCTTGATGTCTAATCTTCCCAATCAATTTTGCCATTTCTGCATAGTCCATCAGCTTCAATATCCATTCTTCTTTAGAGGGGGTTCTTTCTTCCTTCCAACCCTGGGCATATATAACATTCTTGTCACATACATAAATAGGACCTTTTTTCCTTTCGGGGTCTCTTCCCCTATTATACCTAATGAAAAAGCCTCTAGTTTTTTAACAAAAGTTATTTTAAACATTTTTTTATCTCATTATAAATTATTTCCCAGAAGGCTTTTGCTGACTGACAGGTCCACAGACAGCAACACATCTATACCTAGATGGAGTCCAAATTGTCTGCACACATAAATATTGTTTCCATATTTGATCTTCCGTATGCAGTTGCAGTGAGTCAGCATTTGATGATATCTGGCTGCAGTCATGCAGTAGCAGCAGACTTCGGTCAATTTGATATCAGTGTTAACTTTTTTTTTTACTTTGCTCTCTGAAAGACAGCCTAAATTTGCATTTATGCACATAAATTAGCACATGCAAATTTTGTGCAAATTTGTGTCATGTCTTTCAAGGGCTTAGTAACGCTCCTGTTTCGGATGGCAGGCGGTGAGGACTCAGAAAGGTTTTTGAAGATGGGCTAGCTAGTAATTGTTCTCCAGTTCAGATCTGCACTTGAGCAGAATTTGGAGGCTTTTACGAGCCCCTGAAGTTATTTTCCAAGCCTGGCTCAGCAGAACTTGGCTGCTGTTCTACTGAGTAGCCCAATCTTATATATATTTGCCCAGACCTGAGTCCTGCATTCCCAATTAAGTGTGCATAGGATTGCAGCCTTAGCAGTGTTCCATTGTGCATAGGAGACAGAAGATGCCTTTCTTTCTTTCTTTCTTTCTTTCTTTCTTTCTTTCTTTCTTTCTTCCCCTTGTTGCCAGCAGTCTTGAAAAGGGTGTCTGCACTTTGCTTTGTACGGTTGCTTTTGAAAGCGCCTGCAAGGGTGGTAAGTGTACATGTAAAATAATAACAAATTAGGCATCTGACTGGTCTTTTGTGCAAACAGATCCCGGCTACAGTCTTGAATGTGCTTGCTCTGGCAGCCGCAGAGCCCTGCTGAGGTCAGAGGGGCTCTGCCAGCATAAGCACATTTAGAATTGCAGCCACTGTGTCTGCTTGCGAAAAAAAAAATCCTTAAGTGTCATTACCTTGCATATGTATATGTATAATTCCCCCAACTAAATCCATGTATTCCTTTCGTGCTTTAAAAGGAGGTGAGAGGGCTTTAATGTCAATGACTTAATATTAGAGAGAACTTGGCAAAAACTGTATTGTACACAAGCTCCGGGATCCAGGCCAAATCAGGAGGGGTTTTGGTTTTTTACTCCCCCATCTCCTCCATGCCATATCATCATCTCCTTTTGAGAGCTCCCGTAGTTTCAAAAGTACTTTGGCACCAAGTATGAACTCAGCAGGGAGCTGTAGCCAATCCAGGTGAAAGGAAGTGGCATTTCACACAATGCCATCATTCAACGATGGAACTCAGTGCTGCAGGATGTGGTGGAGGCCACCTGCTTGAAGAGCTGTAAAGAAAGCGTAGAGAAAGTCATAGCATATGGCTCAATAAAGGTAAAGGGACCCCTGACCATCATGTGGTCATGTAGCCAGCATGACTAAGCCGCTTCTGGCGAACCAGAGCAGCGTACGGAAACGCCGTTTACCTTCCTGCCGAAGCGGTACCTATCTATCTACTTGCACTTTGACGTGCTTTTGAACTGCTAGGTTGGCAGGAGCAGGGACCGAACAATGGGAGCTCACCCCATCGCTGGGATTCGAACCACCAACCTTCTGATCACCAAGTCCTAGGCTCTGTGGTTTAACCCACAGCGCCACCCGTGTCCCTTGATGATGGCTCAATAGAACCTCCTTATTCAGAATAATTTCAGTTACTGGGAATAAAACAGCCATGAGGGAGGGCTCTCGCCTACACGCCCTGCTTGTAGGCTTCTCAGCAGCATCCTCACTGACCACTGTTGGAAATAGATTGTCACCCTAGGTGTGGTGCAATGGGACTCTTGTATTATTATGAAGATGCAGACAATGCATGCACACTTTACATTTTAGATGTGTTCTTAAAAAAATATATATGCATACATACACAAAGACACGAAGCATTTTACAGCAATCTGTTCTCTGCTTGTGGCGTAGTTTGCTTGGCGTGGACTGACCTGTTTGATTGGTGAAAATTGCAATGGGGGGTGGGCAGGAATAAAGTTGCAGGGCTCTGTCCAACATTCTCTGTCCGCAAATGCAAGGGCTCTTGCACCAGCGGACAGGTGAATTTTAATGTTGTGCAACAGAGGAACCTAATGCACTAGCTGTGCCAGCAGAAACTCGTTGCACATGGTAATATTGTGCAACCAGCAACCTGCTCTTGTGCAACAATACTCCTCCAGCGCAAAACATCTTGCCAGCAAAACAAACAGGCTGCTAAGTGACTTTAACTTAGCGCTATGTTGGCTTCAACCCACAGAAGTTAAGCAGAGGGTTTAACTACATAGCCTCTCAGAGCCCCTTACAGTATATGGGGAGGGGGGAGGGTTTTCTCTGAACCAATCACGGTTCAGAGGCCTTGTGCAGCTGCTTCGGTACTCGCTGCCTGGAGACCTGAATTAAGAGACAGGTTGAAGACAGTTTCTTTGGATCAGGTGTGGGGCCCCAATGCAGGCATCCCCTTGCGTTTAATTGCCTTCTGTGGCTGCTTGGCTACATGCCGTAACTCCGCATTAAAAACAAGGCACCAAACAAAATAGGAGCTAGCGTAATTATTGGTTCGTACATAATATGAAACTTCTTTTCTTGGACTTCATTGCCAGTTAACATGCCAAGATCCTGAGGTACAAAACACCACTTTAAATAAAGCTCCATGGACTTGAAGGAATGTCCTTGGCGCGGCATTTAATAAAATATTTTCGAGCTGCATATCTCTCTGAATTTAATTAATTGTGGATATTTGCATGGCAGTGTGTCCAGCCTGCACATTGCTTGGTGGAGAATAACGCTAAAGAAACATGGTTAGTTCCTTCTATTGAAAGAAGGGAAGTAATATGGGGAAACAGAAATGAGGGTGGTTCGAAACATGTCTTGTTCAAAAAAGGAAGCTTTGGGAAAACATTATCTTAATTCAGTTTCTTGAGCTGCTTATGGCAAGGGTTTAAGTTCATCTCTATCTCAGAACCATGCTGCATAACCAGCAGAATCATGTGGGCAAGCTCTTGTTGGACTGTGTCATCTCACCAGTAAGAGGTAGACTGCATGACTCTGCTGGTTGTGTGGCTCAGCTCTGGAATTAGGTGGTGAATAGAGAGACAGTGTGGTGTAGTGGTTAGAGTGTCAGACTAGGGCCTAGAAGGCCAGAGTTCAAATCCCCACTTGGCCATGAAACTCACTGGCTGGTCTTTGGCCAGACCCTGCCTCTCAGCTTAACCTACCTCACAGGGTTGCTGTGGGGATTGAGTGTGGAGGGGAAGAACCATGTATACCATCTTGAGATCCTTAGATAAAAGGTGGAATATAAATGCAATATCTGGCTGGCTGTCTGGCTGTCTGGCTGTCTCTTATTCATCCATCCATCCATTCATGATGCTTGTATCCCAAGTTTCCTCCTACTGGAGCCCAAAGTGTCTAACAAACATGATAAAACAGTCAATTAAAGCAATTTAAAATTTTCAACAAAACGAAAAACAATACAGTGGACATTGAATGGGGTTGTATCTAATGCAGTGCTATGTTAAAGCTACTTAACTGTATGCTTGCATCCCTGAAAAGATGTTTCACCAATGAAACATTGTGCAAAACAATGCATAAGCACACTGCTGGTGAGTTTGTTGTACAATAGATTGCTCAGTCTGCACTATGATATCCTGCTAGAGCTTGCTGTGCTGTGTTGGATTCCCCAGGGGTGGAATATTAAAGCTAACTCGTCCTTGTTCTAGTGGGCAGTGAACAACAGATGCAGCCTGGTGCTACAATTTCCAGAGTTCCCTGGGAAGAGGGATTGGTTGTTAAACCACTCTGAGAATTGTAACTCTGCGCTGATGAAGAGGGGTCTCCTAACAACTTTCAGCACCCTTAACAAACTACAGTCCTCAGAATTCTTTGGGGTGCAGCCATAGCTGCTTCAAGTGGTATGATACTGCTTTAAATGCCGTAGTGTGCAGATGGCACAGAGAAAATCTTTTTTTACGATGCTCGCTCAGCCAGAAAACATATTGGATGACTTTGGACAAGTTGCTGTTCCTTAGCCTAACCTACCTGTTTGTAAGGATGAAGGACAAATCGCACCTTGAGCTCTTTGGCCAAGGGCTGGGGTATTTAAATAAAAATAGCAATGCCTTTTAAAACCAGTCTTAAAAACCACTTGAGTTGCTTACCTAGTCAGACCAGTCCTGAGTTATAGCTCTGTAAAATTCAGCAGAGTTCCTGATTTGGTGTGCCAAGGATCTGTCCCATGACATCATTGCTACATGCCATTGTACTGTATTAATTCATTCCTCTGCAAAACCCCAGTGATTTGCCTATTGATTTGCATATATTTTTCCTGACTGTCAGCTTTCGGAGCGGCTCGCAAAGTTAAAAACAGGTAAAAGGACAGCACTGAAACAATAAAATAGAATAAGAACGAGCAAAACCAGATGGAAATCGCTCAGTCATGTGTTGTTGTTGTTGTTGTTTTTTAAAAAAACCTGAAGAGCAGACAACCAACCAATCAAGGCCAAAGGCCTGGTGGAGTAAAACAGTCTTAACAGCCTGTCAAACTGCCTGTAGCTTAGTGGACACAAAGACCTCTAGGGGAAAGGAAGGGCCATAGCTCAGTGGAAGAGCATCTGCCTGGCATACAGGAAGTCCCAGGTTCGATCCCTGGCGTCTCCAGGTAGGGCTTGGAGAGAACCTTGTCTGAAACCCTGGAGAGGTGCTGCGAGTAGATAATGATGAGCCAGAGGGAACAATAAGTCTCACATCACAGTTATATTTAGGGCAAAGGGACCCCTGACCATTAGGTCCAGTTGTGACCGACTCTGGGGTTGCGGCACTCATCTCGCTTTATTGGCCGAGGGAGCCGGCGTACAGCTTCCGGGTCATGTGGCCAGCATGACTAAGCCGCTTCTGGCAAACCAGAGCAGTGCACGGAAACGCCATTTACCTTCCCGCCGGAGTGGTACCTATTTATCTACTTGCACTGCTGTGCTTTCGAACTGCTAGGTTGGCAGGAGCAGGGACCGAGCAACTGGAGCTCACCCTGTCGTGGGGATTCGAACTGCCGACCTTCTGATCGGCAAGTCCTAGGCTCTGTGGTTTAACCCACATCGCCACCCGCATCCCACAGTTATATTAGAAGTATTTTTTTAAAAAAAGCTCCCAAGTGCCTGGTCTTGATCCAGAGTTAGGGAAAGGGGGAGAAATGGATTCAGTTCAAATTTAAAGGCCAGCACACCCAATTTGCAAACCATGCATGAAAACTGAAACACAGCTATTCCTCAGAATTTGCACTTCTCCAAATCTTGGCAATGCACTTATCCAGCCAAGTAATATATACAATGAGGCATACACTAGGATAGAGGAGATATTATGCATTAACAAAAGTAAAATGCAAAAATGTGTTATATTGGGGGGGGGGGACTGCTTTACAAAGATACGTATATTGGGGGAAATCTGAACTAAATGCTGGTGAATTTTCACAAGGACATCTTTTTTAAAAAAAAACAAAACGCAAGCTGATATGTGAATGTGGAGAACTAAATTTAAGATTAGAAAATAGGAACCGGAATCGATCTGGTCTCCCATCCCTATACAGAGCTCAGTTGCTGCGCCTCCTCCACTTTAAAGGAAAAAAATGTACTTTGTGGAATTGGCAAAGTTAACAACTAAAAATAAGAGAACTTCATGGTGATTGTTTTGTGGAAGAATGGAAGGCTTTTTCAGACTATTTACAGAAGTATTATAGTATGATGAGTTCGTGAGCAGAATTTAAACTGCAAGCCACAGAAGAAATTAGAGGTATTGTGTATTGTGGTTTTAAGACAGAGAAGATAGGGTGTAGCAAGGGGGAGCAATTAAAAAAACACCCGGGAAAACAGGGTGGGAAGTTGACAAAACGAAAGAAAAAATATTGTGTATTGGAATGTATAGGTGAATTTTTTAAAAATTTAATTAAATATAACTGGAAAAAAGAGAAAAAATACACTCTGATGGAGAAAAGGCCTTGGAAGTTCTGCAGGGAGAGCTGGACAAAACTACTTATCTGGTGTCTAGCTACCTTGTTCCACAACTTTGGAGTTACAACTGAGATTTTCTGTGTTCCACATCAGTGCCAACCGCACCTCTGATGGCAGCGAGGAGCAAAGCACAGCCTCTCCCAAAGATGTTGAGAAGTGGTTGTTTGATGGGGCGTTACAACGCACCTGCCAACCCAGAATATAGACCTAATACCTGTCCTTCTGCTTCCCAAATGGAATGTGTTTTTCTTTCTCTCATACAAGCCACCTGTGCAAATGCAGTAGGCCTACCGACTGACATGGCCCTGCTTTGCCAAAGAGAAGAAATCCAGCCCAGTCTTTCTTTAAAATCAAGGGATGAAGGGTGGGAGGAGAATGACCGAGCAGCTTTGCCGTTGAGATGCTTTCATGCATATTCATAGCTGTGTATCGCATTGATACTTGGTTGGAATAGTTTGGAATAAGCCCAGGACAGCTAAAACATGTTTTAATTTTTAAGTCACACTTGCTTTCCATGCATTCTGGACTTTTGGAAATGGGGACAACTTAAATGCTGGAGCATTTCCATCGAGACAAATATTTTGAACTGCATCGTTATTATGATAAAGTGCACTTCTTTCAATAAACTCAGAACCCGAGGCAATTTATTTCTTGTGCAGAAATGAAACAGCTGACTGCGGCTTGATAAATACACAGGTCTTAAATCAGCTGTTGTCCTCATTGGCCATAACTGACCAGCCAAGACATTAATTCACTAGAGAGATTCCCAGTCAGTAGTGGGAATGCATGTGGAAATGTGGAAATAAAAGTATATAGCAGATGAGTGGATGAGGGAAAGTGATTCCCAGTTTACTTTCCCAGATTGCTTTGCCTACCTTTGCATGCTTTGACCCCTTGCTTCCCTCTCTGTTAGAGTGCTCATTTTCATCCCTAGCTTCCCACATTCTGAATTGTCCCCCACTTTCATTTCTGGCAGGTAACTGTGCTGGTTATTACTCATCACTGCATGCCCATGTTCATATTTGGTCCTTTATTTCAACTTGGTCTGAGTTGTGTTGGTTGCTGAGCATGCAAATAGGTCTGAGATGAAGGCAAGTATTTAATAGCTACTGATGTCACAGAACACACCAACGGCTTTATGAAATAGAGGGGAAAGGGGAAATTCTCAGTTCAGAAGGCATGTGGGGGCACAGTGTTTCCTAATGTCCTTCCATGCTGTTGCTGCTGTTTTAAAACTCCCTGTATGAAGAAAGCTAGCTTTCTACACATGTTACTGTTTTTTACCCAAATCACAGATGAATATACTAAGATCTTCAGATAGTCCAGATGTGAACTGATATTTGAGTCTTTTAGTGCAATTCTCACTTAGAAGTAAGTCCCATGGAAATTAGTGAGACTTGATTCTAAGTACCGTATTTTTCCATCTATAAGACGCCCCCGTGTATAAGGCGACCCCTATTTTTTGAGCCCAAAATTAAGAAATAAATATTTTAAATGTAAAACAGCGAGGCAATCTGTGTAATGGCAGCTGCTCCTGTCAGCCCGCCCTGGGTGCCATCACTGAGCTCCTTGCAGGGAGGGGAGGGGCACATAGCAGGGCCTCCATAGTCTGGCTGCCCCCTCCCACTCAGACGCCCTACAGCTAGAAGAACTATCTTCCCACCCCTCACGTTTTTCTAGGGACGGGTGATGGGTGGAAACATAGGGTTCACTGCCTCCCCCAATCTGTCAAAATGAAGGGGAAAGGGGGCAGGAGATCGGGGGAGGCTCGGGGGTCGCAGGCGGGTGGCGGACCGTTGCCCAGGAGGGGTGCAAGGCGTGCAGTTTCTCTGCTGGGCAAGGCATGGAGGGGGGAGATGACTTCGATCCCCTCAGCTAACTGGAGCGGCGGCGGAGCCGGGCAGCTGAGCATGAGGGAGAGCGTGTCCCCGACGGCCGGGAACTGCAGAAGTCAAATTGATTTTTTTCTGCTCCACTCTCAAACATCCAGGGGAGCGAACTGCACTCTGCCCCTTGGGAACACGCAGGCTCTGCGCTGCCCCCCCCAGCTGTAGGGCGGCTGAGTGGGAGGGGGCAGGCAGACTCTGGAGGCCCCTCAGTGCGCCCCTCCCCTGTGAGGAGCTGCAACAGCCAGAGCATGTATGGCAACATGTACGGTATTTATTTGTATACAGTGGTACCTCGGGTTAAGTACTTAATTCGTTCTGGAGGTCCGTTCTTAACCTGAAACTGTTCTTAACCTGAAGCACCACTTTAGC
>JAXCMG010000021.1:13344235-13376114 GCA_034642415.1 Podarcis siculus
AAGTGTGCATGCACACGAAAGCTCATACCAAGAACTAACTTAGTTGGTCTTTAAGGTGCTACTGGAAGAAAAAAAAAATTGTTTTGACTATGGCAGACCAACACGGCTACCTATCTGTAACTGGATCAATGGGAAAGAAACTGGTCAAATGTGTCACCCCACCCCCACTATGACTTTATCATTTCAGAGATGAAACCTAAGCTTTTTGGGAAATATGCTTCCCTTGGACCACAGATCCTTAGCATCCACCGAGTCTACATACAAACGAGGCAAGAGAAGCGCATAAATTTTACCATCGGAAGCCGAGCTTACCTGCTTCCGAAAACATCTGTTGTCATTAAGTGCCCCGTCCGGAGGTTCCAAAAGTCGCTTATCCAATGGGAGAAAGACGGGCAGCACCTCCAGATCTCTAAGCGACTTGGCGTCACTAAATCGGGATCCCTCAAGGTCAACAGTCTTGAGGCTTCGGATATCGGGGTGTACAAGTGTATTGCAGGCTCAGCACAGGAGACATTTGTTCTTAAGCTCATCGGCACAGACAACAAGCTGATAGAACCACCCGCTTTTGGTAAGCACACCGGTGAGAGTAGCAGCACAGAGCGCAACGAGGCCAACAGCTTTGGAGCGAAGTGGCACAAAATGAGTCAGATGTGGCAACTGTGGAGCCAGAAGAGCGAGCAGTATCTGGGCGATGGGCAGGTGAACGACCAGCCTTTCCTGCGACACCTGGAAACTCACACGAGAAATTCAGCGGAAGAGCGTGGCTCTCGTGGATTCAAAAATAAGCGGCTGGAGGCAGTGGTTCTCCCCGGTGCCTACAGTATGGATACTGTACATTTCGAGGAGCTGATAAAGAATTTGAGTCACCTTGTCGAGGCTGGAGAGGTCAATGACGAATTGGCTTCCCAGCTCGTCTACCAGTTGATTGCCGAGTTGTCCAAACCACCGCATTCTGCTTCTGATATACAGAAGGAGCCTCTAGGCAAAAAGCCGCCTTCCAGGAAACCTGGCAAATCTGCAGACGTACCTGATAATCTCAGCACAAAACCCCAAGGCAATGCATCGACGATGAGCCAAAAAGCTCCAGTTATTGTGAGGCGCAAAGAAGGGCCCAAGATTCTTTGGAACAGAACGGAAACCGTACATGTTGGGAGTACGGTCTTTTTGACAAAGGACACCCGCGTTATACATTTGCTTTGTGAAACTGTTGGCGTTAGCAACCCTAAGTATACATGGACAAAAGATGGAATGGAGTTAAAGTCCTTTGAGAAGTAAGTAAAAGTGAATCCATGCTTTTTGTGTTTTTCTCAGTGAGTCATTTTCAAAATTAGAGTCCACTTCAAACCCAGCTGTGTTAATGGCACACGGCTAAATATAGTGGGAATGGGAGATTAATTTGACCTGTTGTTTACTTAACAGAGTATGATATTCATGAACCTCAGAATTGTGAAGAAATGCAAACCTAGTTGGTGCTTTTTGGCCGATGTAGATTTAGAAAAGAGAAGCCCAGGAAGATTTACCGTATTTTTCGCTCTATAGGATGCACTTTTTCCCCTCCAAAAATGAAGGGGAAATGTGTGTGCATCCTATGGAATGAATGCAGGCTTTCGCTGAAGCCTGGAGAGCGAGAGCGCACTGACCCCTCTCACTCTCCAGGCTTCAGGCAGCTATCCGCAAGCCTTCGGAGCCCGGTGGGAATTCCCGCCGGGCTCCGAAGGCTTGCGGAAAGCAGCCTGTAATAATTTTTTTCCCTTTATTTCCCCCCCTAAAAACTAGGTGCACCCTATGGTCCGGTGCGCCCTATGGAGTGAAAAATACGGTAACTGTAAGGGAACAGGATACTCACAGAAGGCAAAGCTTGTGTTCTCCTTGAGCTCAATGCTATAGAATTGGCTTGATACTGGTCTGCTTCATACTTTCTGGATCATGCCAAAGGCCTATCTAGCTTAGCATCCTGTTTCCCACAGTAGGCAACTAGATGCCTATGGGAAGCCCACAATGCAGACTTGCCCCGCTGTTGTTCTCCAATGACTTAAGGATGTAAAGAGGCATCATTTTCCATTCTGCCGTGCCTTTATTTCATCCAGTGCTGTTTCTATTCTGCTGCAGTTCATCTTCCATCCAAAACTATGTCACTCATCTCACTGCCCCCTGCAGCAAAATTACATAACTTACGTGTAACTAGCAACATAAGTTATGTTGTCATTACATTATCCCACCCCGTGATCAATTTCATATTGGTTGCAGACAGAAAACAACCACAATTGGATTGATTTCCATTTTGATGCTTGGAAAAATAAGTGAACTTCAGCAATATGAGTGTTTATTGGAATTCTCTGATGCCCCTACTAATGACCTGGGCAAACCATGAGCTAGATATAAACTATAGGATACACCTTGGGTGCAGCAGCAGAATGACCTGGGAGTTTGGCTTAGTGTGAAATGCAAAGCAGGCCAGTGTTGAACGAAATGAATTTTGCTCGTCTCTAGTTAAATCTTGTCTATTCCTTAAACCTTCTGCAGAGTTGTTTTGGAAGACAGTGGGAAAATCCAAATTTTGAACCCCACCAGGAAAGAAATGGGTGTATATCGCTGCATTGTGGAGAATGACTTTGGTTCTGACACAGAATCTTCTACTCTGTTTTATTCAGGTAGCATTTAATTTAATTGCTTTCCCACTTTCTTTACCATGAACAATTGTCCCATTTCTTTTTCTGTTTCCCCTCCCAAACAGCATGTATTTATTTGTTTTTATTTCATGCAAAAGGCTGGGTGAAGATGTTTTTATATTCTTTTGGACATTTGAACAGAACTAATGGTCTGACATTTTTGGTCATTGATTTTTGGTGATTTATATGGGCATTTATTATGTTGTTGGTGATATATATATCCTGCCATATATATTCTGCCCTTCCTTCCAACAGAGCCCCGGGCGACAAACATCAGAAGGTTAAAAACAATTCAATTTAAAACGAAACAAAACATGCTTAAAGTGTTTCAAAACATTTTAAAATCCAACTCAAAACATTTCAAAGCATTTAGAATATATAAAAACATTTTTCAACTGTCCATATATTTATTTCATTTTAATGTGTTTTCATGGTATATTTGTATGTTATTGTCCCTGTTAATTGTTTTGGAACTCCTCTGGCCATGTGAAATGATACATAAATTGAATGATTTAAAAAAACTAGCTCACAGGGGCCAGAACAGGTAAGTGGAGTTTACTCGGATAGGTAAACATGACTGCTGAGAGAGGTAACTGATGGGGACTAACAGGTAAGGAGTAATGAAGAAATGGTGGTAATGAGGAATAGCAAAGTAGGACATGGGCAACTCCCACCAGTGTAGAGCTCCCATCTGCGTAAAGGTAAAGGTACCCCTGACTGTTAGGTCCAGTCGCGGATGACTCTGGGGTTGCACGCTCATCTCGCTCTATAGGCCAAGGGAGCCGGCGTTTGTCTGCAGACAGCTTCCGGGTCATGTGACCACCATGACTAAGCCGCTTCTGGCGAAACCAGAGCAGCACACGGAAACACCGTTTACCTTCCCGCTGGAGTGGTACCTATTTATCTACTTTCACTTGACATGCTTTCTAACTGCTAGGTGGGCAGGAGCTGGGACCGAACAACAGGAGCTCACCCCGTTGTGGCGATTCGAGCTGCTGACCTTCCGATCAGCAAGCCTTAGACTCTGTGGTTTAGACCACAGTGCCACCCGCGTCCCTTTGCCACCCACGTCCCCAACTCCGACCAGTGTAGAGCTCCCATCTGCATAGCCCCTCCCTTATTACATTGTTTCTTGGTCACAACTGAGTGTGACTTAAGAGTCCGAATTCTCAGACTAGTTAATGATTGTTTCTTCTCGCTCCCCTCACCCCATTCTGTCCTTTGCAGAGGCTCCCACCATACTGTTTTCTGTAACAAACATCACAAATTTTGAACTTCGAAACTTTTCTGCAACTGTTGGAGGTACAATTCTGGCAAGAACAGGAGCGAGCGTTACATTGCAATGTCCAGTAAAAGGTAAGGAGGAAAATAAGCACCAAAACTACTACCACCACCTTCTTTCCCTCCCCATAATACTGTGCTGAAAAGTTTGTCTGAAGTCTTGGAGAGTATTTTAAAGAAAAGGGAAAATATGTTAGTAGTAAAAAGCAACAGAACATTAATCGTGGAGCATGCATTTTTATTAGGCATGTCGCCCTTATGCACCCGGTTCCTTTCCAATCCCATCCACTAAAATCTCTCTCTGTGTCTCTCTCAGACTCACACGCACACAAACTTGTTTCCATAAGACAATCTGTGGCTAACCACGTTGTTTAACAGCCCCTAGAGCTGCAGAAGATCTTAAAAGTATTGGCTTCACAGCCAGCTGTTTTGTTTCTCAGGAACTCAGCTTCCCAGCTATCCTCCTCTGTCTGCACAGTGTCCCCCCCCCACCCCATTCATGCTTTTTGAGGCTCTGGTTTGTCCAGATGGCAACGAACTGCAGTAGTGGATACTGCCCATTCTTAAACCCATCTTGAGAGTTCTGCAAGGACTCCCGGTTGAAGCATATGCCTGTGGTTTGTAGCCAACAAGATGCAAGTAAGGAGACAAAAAGTATTACGTTTATTACCGAATTGATCCGAATATAAGCCGCACCCACAAATAAGCATTACAGTGGTGCCTCGCAAGACGAAATTAATTCGTTCTGCGAGTTTTTTCGTCTTGCGAATTTTTCGTCTTGCGAAGCACGGCAACTGCACCTCTTCAAGCAATGCACCCTGGGTATTAACGGTTTTAAGAAAAAGGAAACAAACTTGCAAGACGTTTTCGTCTTGCGAAGCAAGCCCACAGGGAAATTCGTCTTGCGAAGCAACTCAAAAAATGAAAAACTCTTTCGTCTTGCGAGTTTTTCGTCTTGCGAGGCATTCGTCTTGCGAGGTACCACTGTATTTTTGTTCTCATCCTGAAGCAAAGTTCATAACCCGAGGTACTATTTCTGGGTTAGTGGAGTCTGTAACCTGAAGCGTCTGTAACCTAAAGCATCTGTAATCCGAGGTACCACTATACAATGAAGGGGGGGGACAAAAAAACTTTAAAAGAACATTCAACCCACTGGAACATATGATACACCATGACCAAATGATGGACCACTAGCCAACCAACTCCTGGGCAAACAGGTGGGTTTAAAGGAGGTGCCAGATATTGGACCACAGTCATGGCCTTATTTCCTTCGATTCTCCAGAGGGGTGCAAAGTTGGAAGGATTGGGGGAACTCGGAGCCTAGATCCAGCTGCCTGAGCCTTCTGCTTGGGGGTCAATGCAGGGGTGGGCTAGACGCTTGGCAGCTGCCTGAAGTTGCCCAGGTGCCATGGGCCTGGCAGAGAGAGTGTTCCTGGAGCCCAGAACCCATTGGCTCCAGTCCTTGGCCAGGCTCTGACCTCACAACCAGCTGTGGAATCCTGGGGAATGTTTTGTTTCCTAGGAGGCCAGGTGAGTTGCTTGAACGCTGAAAGCCCAGTCAGTTGGAGCGGTTAGCAGCCAGAAAGCAGCCATTCTTCTGTTCTTGTGTTGAAAGCGGTTCAGATGGATTGACCGACTTTCTGGAGCTTTCCGGTTTTCCAGACTTGTTGCATAAAGTGCCGCTGGTTGCGCAGAAGGTAAAGTCATGGGAAAGAGGGAGACATCCTGAAGATTCGTGCCCCCACCACATGCCCAGTTTTTAAAGATGCTCCTTGGACCATGGACCTTGGTTATTTGACCTTTCTAAGTCCCATTCTGGATGTTACATGAGCCAGCAACTTTCCCAGCGAGTTTTCTGATGAATTTTCTGAGGTTCTTTTTTTGTCACCATCCAGATTGAAACAAAATTACCATTCCCCCCCCATCCCAAACATTCAGGAGAATACTCACCCACCCCCAATTTCACCACCCACAAATAGGATGAGGAATTCTGGGAATAATAATAATAATAATAATAATATGATATGATGGTGATGATGGAATAGGATGCCCCTATTTTCATGGGGGAAATGTTGAAGGGTACAGTGGTACCTCGGGTTAAGAACTTAATTCGTTCCGGAGGTCCATTCTTAACCTGAAACTGTTCTTAACCTGAAGCACCACTTTAGCTAATGGGGCCTCCTGCTGCCCCAGCGCTGCCAGAGCACGATTTGTTTTCTCATCCTGAAGCAGAGTTCTTAACCCGAGGTAATATTTCTGTGTTAGCAGAGTCTGTAACCTGAAGTGTATGTAACCTGAAGCATATGTAACCTGAGGCGTATGTAATCTGAGGTACCACTGTATATGGATGAGGAAGCCAATCTGGTCTGTATCACTGAGCATCCTGTTTTCACAGTGACCAGCCAGACCCCCAGTGATCAACCAGATACTGCAATCAGGGCCTAGGCGCAATAACACTCTCCCCTCCTGTCGTTATTCAGAAACTTACTGCCTCTGACAGTGGAGGTAGAACATATGCATCAGGTTTAGCAGCCATTGATACATGGGGCCTGAGCGAGCCAGCCGTTAACCAGGCAGGACTTCATTGATTCCCACCCCCACCCCATCCTCCAAACAGGAGATTGCCAAAGGCTGCCTCTGTTACCAGGGCAACCAGGAAGTGATGGAGGCATAGTAGGGGTAGGCCTTGGAACCTAGATGGAGCCCTGGGGACCTGAGCAAAGGACTTGGCCTGTCTCCCCTCATCCTCAAACATCACACAAGCACACAGAAAATGTCTAGTTGCCAACTGTTGGGATAGGCCAGCGCTGTGCGTCGTGCTTAATCAAAGTCAGCAAGTGTGCGTACAAACCCATTTCTTACTCATATACTTGGAAAGGATCAGAGCTCCGAACGATTGAAAACAAATTGTTAAAACGAGTCGGCAGTGCCATTTCCATTTCCATTACTTTGGCGGGACACACACACACACACATTTTTCCTCGCACTGCTACCAGAAAAAAGGGGGAGAGGGTAGGGAGGGAAAGTCTACATCTAGAAGACCAAAAATAACGATAGAAATATATGGATGCAAATAGTTCTACAAATAGCTTTTAAAAATAGTGGCGCCAGACCGACGGATATTGGGACATGCAGCTCGGTTGTTCCCCGTCCGTACCAAGGGTATTGCTGTGGTGAAGTCATGTTTTCCAGCTCTAGTTTGGCAACCATTTCTACAGGAGCAACCTGCACCTCACATTCAACTGCCTTAAGTCACACAGTCAGTGTTAAAATATTGTTAGTGTTCTCGGTCTTAGCCTTCTTAGTATCATTTTGCCTTTGGCACAAAGGGCTTTCTGCTTGAGAATGTTTTTAATAGCTATACTATTTGAGGGCTTCATTATATGAAAACTGAGTGGCGCTGCCCCTCATTCTGCTTCCCTTTCTTTTTTTATTTACAAAGTTTTTGTTTAATTTCAGTTCTGACATCTGGGGAAGTAAAATCCAGATCATAGCTGTCAACTTACAGATTTTAAAATAAGGGACCAGCAGCCTTTAAAATAAGGGGCCAGCAGCCAAAATAAGGGATTTTAGTCAACCAGTTAAAAGTGACCAGATAATTTTGGAGAGCAGCGCCGGTTTTTAGCCCTTCGTTTCCAGAGGTTGCTGCTCAAGACACCAGCCGATGAAACACTGCTATTAAATAACTACAAGCAGCAACTACTTTTCGCGCAAAACAAAGTCCAAGCTACGAAGATGCTGCTGCAGTTCTGTATCTTTTCTCTCGTGCTCCATCTGCAGCTCTCAATTCCATCAGGTGGGGCGGGAGGAGGGGGGGAATAGCGCCCGAAGTAAACCCACAGATCAGACCATCTATGCTAGTCTACCACTACAAATCTATGGGAGAAGCGCTTGTGGTCCTTCCCATGTAGCCCTTGGAACATCTGCCCGCGCCTCCGCCTCCTCCTCTTCATCTTCCTCCTCTCTCTGAGCTGCTTTCTCTATGGTTCCCCATCGCTCTCCTCTCAAGGCTCCTCATCAATTCATAGACCATGCCAGGCTGCCCATCTCATTCGGGTCCTTTGGCAGCACAGCCACAGTACGGCCTAGCGGGAGCGGGAGCGGCAGTGACGGGCAGAGGGGAGGCCCCAGGCAGAGACGCTCAGGTTGGCAGCAGCGAGGAGGATGGTGGCGGAAGGGCCCGAGGCTCCCGCCAGTCCCGGCGGGGAGGGGCTCCCGGGGGCTGAGGCTGGTGAGAGGAGGCCGGAGTGGGGCGGGCCGGGCAGCCAAGCAACACAGTTGGAGCCTCCCTCCTCCCTGGCCGGCAGGGAGGGAGGGAGAGGAGCTGCTTCCTTTGAAACCCTGGAAATTTAAGAGACATCATCAATAAGGGACAGCAGCGGGACACGGTGCTGGGATAAGGGACTTCCCCTCCAAATAAGGGACGCTTGACAGCTATGATCCAGATTAATCTATTAAGAGAAAAGCAGCTTTCTCTTTTGACCAGAAATGACTGTAATTTCATGCATCACCCAGAATATTCCCATAGACCCAGATTATTCCAATATGGGATATTTTTGGAAACACTGGGGCAGGGGGAAATGGTAGCAGGAAAGGCCACGCCACATGGCTTTTGTCCTGTTACCATGGGCCATGTTGCTAAAGGGTTGTTGGGAGTTCTAGTCCAGCAGCACAGCTTGCATACCCAAATTTAACAACGCTCCCAGTTCACAAGCTTCCTAAATGTTTTGTGCCTTTAAAATAATTGTTAAGTCAGCTCTAATCACGCCTCTTTTGGCCACTTTGAAGGGAGATTCCTCAGTGTATGAAATAAATTGTGGCAACTGAAGAACTACTGCTGAAAGCAAACAAGGGGGGCGGGGGAATTGCTGGAAAGACTGTTTTCCCAACAGATTTGGGCGCTGTTCATTTTTAATACACAGGCTGTGATTCTTGCACTGGCAGAGGTTCCCCACTCCCATCAGCAATTAAGCATTTGCTTGGCATGTGCACAGTGTTTACTGTGGAGACCACTTGTGTCATTTATTTATTGCAATTGTGCTCTGCCCTTTCTCCAAGGAGCTCAGAGTGGTTTACATTGGATTATCATTACAACAACCTAGTTGTTAAGGCTTGCTTATACTGGTAACTTCCAATAGATGTGGACAACACTGAGTGTGTTCTGATCAATGAACAAGATAAAAATTAATCATTGAGCAAGGTAGAATCAAACCTTATGCCAGCCCATTCAACAGCTTGCCTTCCCAGCATTCGGCGACTAATTCCTGAAATCTTCAGTTAACCACAATTACCATTAAGTCCCAACTGCAGTTACAGTGGTACCTCTGGTTACGTACTTAATTCATTCCAGAGGTCTGTTCTTAACCTGAAACTGTTCTTAACCTGAAGCAGCACTTTAGCTAATGGGAAAGGGCTAGTAGCACAGCACCGAGGTGGACAGATACACTGCCCAGAGCTGTCAACCTTCCCTTTTTTTGCAGGCAATTCCCTCATTCCAGCGCCGTTTCCCACTGCTATCCCGGATTGTTAGACATCCCATAGACTGTCCCCGGGACAGGTGAGGCGGCTGATCCTTTACAGTGGTACCTCAGGTTAAGTATTTAATTCGTTCCGGAGGTCCGTTCTTAACCTGAAACTGTTCTTAACCTGAAGCACCACTTTAGCTAATGGGGCCTCCTGCTGCCGCCACGCCGCCGGAGCATGATTTCTGTTCTCATCCTGAAGCAAAGTTCTTAACCTGAAGCACTATTTCTGGGTTAGCGGAGTCTGTAACCTGAAGCGTATGTAACCTGAAGTGTATGTAACCAGAGGTACCACTGTATTTTCAAATCTGAAAGTTGACAGCTATGACACTGCCCCAAGTGAGTTTTCTCATCTTTGTGCTCTGTAGGCATGTTCAGATGCTCACATTTAATGTGTGGGAGAGGGGGTCATGCCTGCCCCCCCCCAGTGTCCCCCTGGTGCTTGCCATGCCTCCTTCAGTTCCTGTCGAGGGGGGCAGCACTGGTTAAGAGCAGTGGACTCGTAATCTGGTGAACTGGGTTCGGTTCCCCGCTCCTCCACATGCAGCTGCTGGGTGACCCTGGGCCAGTCACACTTCTCTGAAGTCTCTCAGCCCCACTCACCCCACAGAGTGTTTGTTGTGGGGGAGGAAGGGAAAGGAGAATGTTAGCCGCTTTGAGACTCCTTAGGGTCGTGATAAAACGGGATATCAAATCCAAATTCTTCTTCTTCCCTCGCCCCCACCCCACTCTCTGAGCATCCATATAGTCAGGTGGACCTTTGATCACAGCTCCTATCATTCTGCCAAGTGGTGTTGAGGAGAACTTGCCACACATCAGCTACAGATGTTTGATTTAATTATCTCTCCCCACATCGTTTATTGAACTGGACATGGGAGGAACAGCGGACTTTCACAACAACACCCCCTGCTGTTCATTTGCTAAGATTACTAATTTCAAATGAAAGCTTTGTTTTGAAGAAATAGGTGTACCCATACTGTCTGGGAAACAGCTGCAACCTTCCATCTCATAAACTCACCCATGATCAACTAAATAATTTCTTACAAAGCCATTCGTGCCCCAAAATTTTCCACTTAATGTGGGGCTTTTCCTCAGGATTTTAAATTTTTATTATTATTAATGCATTGAAATGAAAGATTTCCCTTATTGTTTACATTAAAGGCTTTGCTACTAATTATAGTAAGCAATCTTTAAGTGACCTGTGGCCATAACAGATAAAATAACCAGTAAACATGCTTCAATGACACTCGAAATAAATGTTAGGAGAACTCTCGTTCTATCACTGAATCCAAATGCTTTTTAGTCTCAGTCTCTCTCTCTCTCTCTCTCTCTCTCTCTCTGTGTGTGTGTGTGTGTGATTTAAAAAATCCATGAGTTTTGTTTTCTTTTTTTTACAATTGCTGTTAGAATTGGAGGTGTGAGAAAATCTAAACTCTGAAAAAGACAGTGGAACTAGAAAGCTAGAGTGAGAAGCTTTAAATTGAATTAAATTGAAATAATTGTTTTCGTTCTTCACCTCAAAAAGGATATTGCAGAATTGGAAAAGGTTTGGAAAAGGGGCGTCAAAATGATAAAGGGGGTGGTGTGATTCCACTATGAAGAAAGGTTACAGCATTTGGAACTTTTTAGTTTAGAGAAAATGCAAGTAGGAGGTAACATGTTGGTTATTGGTTGAGCTTTTATTAGTTTTGCCCTGTTGAGCTTGCTTGCTTGCTTGTTTTCTGAAATCTCAATGCAAAAAAATGTATTTTTGAGCTTTTTTTAATTCTGGACATATGGCAACCCTACACTGGCCTGATCCAACAGCCATTTCTTACGTTCTTAATGTGGAAAATTGGAATTATATTATAAAGCATTATAATATGTTATATTATAATGTATGGTATGCCACCTACTGGTCAAAAAAGGGGGAAATACATTAATATTCAATTGTGCACATAACTCATCTAAACATCTTTAGAGTTCTCAGACACTGACATTTCATGAAGCTTTCCCAGATTTCAATTCTGCTTCTCCTGATTTTAGACCATAATCCACAAAGATTCCTTCCCACAGAAACCAACTTGTTTACTTTCGGGACCTTCTGTATATACTACCTTCTTCTATTTAGTATGAGCAAGATATTTCCATGAGAAGAATATCAGGTCAGGCTTCCAAAAAATAAATGCAATTAAGGACCAAATGTAGGCTTTTACAAAATAATATTCTCTCTGTTGATACCACTGGTTCTGACTTGGCTTGAAGTTGCTCCTGGATGGGGAAAGTATAAAACATTATATAAAACCCTACAAACATCTACAGTTGGTTTTGTTCAGGGGGGTAGTGAAGTCAAAGCTTTAAGAATAATTAGTAAGCCTTAAAATGTTCAGTGTGTAATATTTTACTGTGCTTTTACGCTTGGAGGAAATTTGTTTTCAAACACCATTCCTTTTATAGGCTCCCTGCAATGCACATTTCTGGAGGAAATAAAAGCAGGTTTCTGTCTACATGCAGCCTCTATGGTTTTTTTTTTCCTTTTTGCATTTTTAAGGTAGAAAATCTTTTTTCTAGGTAGAGCTGTGAGACTCCAGTTCTGCACACACTTACGAGTTAGCAAGTCCTGATGAAATCAATGGGACTTACGTCTGAGTAGACATGTGCAGGATTGCAGTCTATCAGTCGACATGTTATGAAAACAAAGGAAACTTCAAGTAGGAATGTTTAGAACTGAGAAATGTCGTTGCACACTTTGATATTTATTAGTGAATGATATCTGCATTAACAATACAAATTAAATTTGCTTCAAAGTAGGGCACTTGGCTGGCTGCCCCCACTCTGTCCAGGGTCAGGGTTTTATCTATTATGAACTCTGCTGTCAAGATTGTGGGGGTAAGGAAAACCATTAAATCTCAGTACTGAGTGTGCAGTTGCCAACCACACAAGGAAAAACTATCCTGGCTGGGGTTTTTTTTTTTTTTTTGTTTTACTCTGGGCTAGTTGTCAGAACGTCTTTGTGGCATTCATTTAGAAAACGTTTGAACAGGGGGGAGAGATAGGGTTAAAAATATAGACCAATAGGAAAGCCGGAGGCGGAGCCTACCTGTGTATAAAAGGGCTTATCCCAAGGTTTGAGTTAGTAGTTGTTGGGAGTTGTTGGTGGGTAGTTGGTTGGTTTTAGTGGGTTGGCTGGTTGGGAAAAGCAGTTGGTAGGCAGTTGGTAACAGAGAGACAGTTAGGGCAGTGGGTTCTTGAGTGAGGGGAGATAGAAGAGATAGAGAGAGGAAAATAAAACTAAGAAAATAAAGAGCAACAATGTTTGGAATGCCGTGAAAGTTTGTGTCTGAAATAAAATACACTCTTTGCTAATTGAGAACCTGACTGAGGCTGAAGTGATTTTACCGGGGAGGACCTGGTTGGTGGCAGCGGTGGTGTATGGTGGTGTATGGGTCAATAGTCCGTGAGACGACCGGGGGCTCCATACGAACGCCACAGTCTTGTTCAGAAGTCTCTCCTCTGGCATGCAGATTGGCCCAAAAGGAAAGAGGTCAAGAGAACAAGCATCCACAACAGTGGAATTGGAAGGGGCTCTGAGGGCATCTTTTTCAGCTCTGCACAGCTATTTCTATCCCAGTTTTCCTCAAATAAGTTCAAGGGGACGTGCTGAGTTCTCCCCCCTCCCCTTCTGATTTTATCGTCACAGCTATGTGAGGTAAGTTAGACTAAGAGGCAGTGACTGGCTCAAGATTCACCAGATTTGAGCTTCATGACTAGGAGTGAGTGAATCTGCCAGTTTTTTATTCTCCCGAATTCTTAGTTTATCCAGTCTTAAGACTGGCTCTCCAAATTTCCACATTGGGGTGTTTTTTTTGGGGGGTGGGGGGAGATTTCCACTTCACTGAATTTTGCAATGCAAGCCTAGTAATGTACAGTGGTGCCTCGCAAGACGAAATTAATTCGTTCTGCGAGTTTCGTCGTCTTGCGAATTTTTTGTCTTGCGAAGCACGGCTATTAACAGTACTTAGCGGCTTTAAGAAAAAGGAAACAAACTCGCAAGAACTCGCAAGACGTTTTCGTCTTGCGAAGCAAGCCCATAGGGAAATTCGTCTTGCGAAGCGACTCAAAAAACGGAAGACTCTTTCGTCATGCGAGTTTTTCGTCTTGCGAGGCATTCGTCTTGCGAGGTACCACTGTATCTAAAAATGCATATACTTTGGCATAGTGTGCATAGAAATGCATATGCTGGTGGAATTAACATACAAAAATGCATTAGATTGGGGGGGAATTGTTTTGCAAAAAGATTATCTATTGTTGTGGGGGAGGAAGGGAAAGGAGATTGTTAGCTGCTTTGAGACTCCTTAGGGTAGTGATAAAGCGGGATATCAAATCCATACTCTTCTTCTCTTCTTCTTCTTAGACAAAATTGCATACAAACATGTAAGGAGAAATTTGGACTAAAATTCTGGTGAATTTTTAATCAGCTATTATTATTTTTATTATCATCATTGCAAATGGTGTGAAAATTTAGAGAACTGACAATAAAACTGGAAAAATTAGAATCAGAGAGAAACCAAAACTCACAGGGTTTCCCACCCCTACTTGTACTTCCAGCATCTTGCACACTTCTGGTCTGCTCTCACCCCAGTTATTTTTTCATGGAAAAAAAGAGCCTTTCTTGGTTTCTCCCCCATTTGGCAACTCTCTGCTGTGCGGCAGATTCATTTGCTTTCATCATTACTGTAGGAAACCTCACAGGAGAAATGAACAAAACCCCAGTCAGCTGATGGTCTAGTTCAGTAGGCAGCAGTAAATGCAAACAATATCTCACATAGTTAGCAGTAAACGGGCCTTGTGGTTTCAAAGCTAAATTGCTCTTCTGTGGAACAGGCACTCTGAAAAGCAAATCATCAGATGGGAGACTGGAGGGGTTAAGGTAGAGACATGTCTAGCAAATTTGATCTGGGGCAGTATGGAAGAAAAGATGGCTGAATGCTGGCTGCATTTACAATGGGAAATTTTGATTCAAAATTTAATTTCATGTTTTTCAGGGGTAATCCTAGAATCAAGGTAGAAACAGACATTAGAGAGGAAGCAGGACTATTCAGATATACCATGGCGGTTTTATCCAATGTAGTGCTAAGCTTCTTAATGGTACACTTCCACTGGCGAAATGTTTTGTGCCAGTGGAACGTTGCTGTGCATGAGAATGCATAAGCAGGTTGCAGGCAACTTTGTTGCACGATAGACTGTGCAATCTGTTGTGCAACACGTTCACACTAGTGCAGCTGCTTCATTCCTCTGCTGCACAGCAATAAAATTCACCTATCTGCTAGCATAAGAGCCTTCGCTCCAGGGTACAGAGAATATTGGGTACAGCCCTAAGAGTTGTACGTGCTTGAAAATGTGTACCCTAATTATCAAATAATTTGCATTAAAATTGCATGTTGATTTATATGTGTAAGTGCAGATTTAGAAATAATTACTATACTTTAAATAGAAATGCAATAATCTCACCTTAGTGAAAAAACTTTGAATTATGGTGCTGGAGGAGACTCTTGAGAGTCCCATGAACTGCAAGAAGATCAAACCTATCCATTCTTAAGGAAATCAGCCCTGAGTGCTCACTGGAAGGACAGATTCTGAAGCTGAGGCTCCAATACTTTGGGCCACCTCATGGGAAGAGAAGGCTCCCTGGAAAAGATCCTGATGTTGGGAAAGATGGAGGGCACAAGGAGAAGGGGACGACAAGAGGACGAGATGGTTGGACAGTGTTCTCAAAGCTACTAACCTGAGTTTGACCAAACTGCGGGAGGCAGTAGAAGACAGGAGTGCCTGTTGTGCTCTGGTCCATGGGGTCACGAAGAGTTGGATGCGACTAAACGACTAAACAACAACAAAGTGCAAAAAGCAGCGTGCAGGCAATCTGTGTCCACTCCGCTTTCTAGGTGCCTTCTGTGGATTGGTGACTTTGAGGCTCTTGTTGCTGCTCCCGTCTTCCTTGTGGTAACTGGACTTGAACTAACCAGCTAAGAATTGTGTCAAAACATTTGGAAAGTGCGAAAGCTGGTGGATAACTAACGTCTAGTCCAGGAAGTGCACAGCAGGTCAGCTGTTGCTAGAACCCCCAAATTTCAGATCCTTCAAGCATCCCTTCCCCTCACCCCAAACCCAAAGGAGGCACTCTGAAGATGTTCTTATGGCACTAGTAGGCTCATACAGAGAAAGTTGAAGAGCTTTAAAGGTCAATGCCAGTCCTTTGAACTGCACCTGGGAAGGGATCAAGTAAATGTATTTTCAGGATTGGGGTCCAATACTGTTATGCTGACCAGCTGCTGAGTACATACTGCTCCCCCCAAAGGATCTTTGGAGCTGTAGTTTACCCATCACAGAGCTGTAATACCCATCACACTACAGGTTTCTTTGAGGAAGGTCACGTGCTTTAAATGTGTGGTGTGTATGTACCCAAAATCACTGGACATAAAAGTATAAAATCTGTAACAGGATTGCAGCGTTTATTGTGCTGTTGATTCTTGTCTTATTTTTGTCTAAGGCACTTAGCTGTGGCTTTATGTGTGTTGCTTCCTTAGCCGTTGTGTAGTGTGAGCAGCACTTCCTGACCAACTTTGGAAAATGCAGCATGTATAAGGAATTTTAACTCTTAACTGAGAAAGTTATGAGAGGGTGCCAAGACACTGGCCGAAAGTATTTGGGCTGCAACCGCAAAAGGGGTTCAGGCCTGAAACAAAATCTCTTCTTAATTTCAAGAGGTCTTCTCCGAATAGGGCTAAGCTTCTTTCTCAGCAACATTTATACTACCTGCCATTTAAATCACTTGTCCTTTTAAATAATTCGTTGACTTCTTTTTCTTTAAAAGAAAAAAAAACCCACAGAAACATAGAAAACAGATTTTAGAGTTGAAGACAGTAATTGCTTAAGTTAACTTGTTTGGCAACCCTGTTAGAGTTGATCGCTTCTCTGATGGCTTTTTTTGATAGACACTTTTATTTTCCATAAAAATAGCAAGCTCCAAAAGAAGAAGAAGTCTGGTTTACATTATACTGAGAAGCAAACCTGAGGTGTGGACAGAAAAGTGCTAAGCTTCTGACTTAGATGCTAAACTTCCTCTCTCAAGGATCATGGAGAAATTGCCCCAAAAGCAATTTTGAAAAATGACCTGTAAAAAAAAGAGTGTTCAAGCCTGGCTTAATAATTAGGTTTCATGGAGCGGGAACAGAGCTCAGGGTTGCTAGAGCGCATGTTTGCAGCTAGGGGGTCCCAGGTTCAGCCACAGTTAAAAGGGACCACGGCAGCAGGGAATGCAAAAGTCCTTGGCCTAAGAGCTTCTGTAGCTCAGAGCAGCTGATCTAGATGAACAAGTATACGGACTCAGCCTCAGGCAATTTCCTATGTACCTCTACAAAATATCCCTGTTCCTTAGCCAGTGGATATACGGAATGGTGGCTGGTTTTGCTCTCCCGTCTTCTGAATGCCACAAGACACTTACCAAGAAGGGAAGGGGCAGTACAGCAGCGGGAGCATCAGATTGGTCCCCGCTTCAAGTTCCCGCATGTCTCCCCCTCTTGCTAAGCAGCAGTGACATGCAGCACTGGGGGAGCAGGAGAGCAAGGTGGTCCCCACCCATGCAACCCCACCAACTGCCGCTGGATATGTGGTATGCTGGACAATGGAATCAGAACACTGCTGTTCTATGTTGTCTGATGATGACGTTGCTAGGTTTTCCTTTAGGTAATTATCTAATAGACGTTTCTTTAAAGGTTCAGGTGGTTAGATGGTGCTTGAAGGAGCATTGTTGGCTAGTGGCGACCAGGCTTTGATCTTGCTGGATATCAGGATCAGTCCAAGACATTTTGCAGCCCGAGGCAAAGGACGAGAGGACACCCTTTGATTCCATGTATTGGGCTGGTGGTTGAATCTGGCTGTCAAGGCATCCTTCACCACCACACCCAACCGCAGTTGGGGGGCTCTGGGCAGGGCATCCATAGTTCTGTCCTCCCAACAGTGGGGGCTGCCTAGGGGCTCAGGAAGAATGGCCAGAAATGTGCTATTGTTGCCCCCTGCAAACTCCACGGACCTCTCCCAAATGGCAGGAAAGAAACCAACATCTTGAATACAACCATTGAAGAAACCACAATTCTCTGTTTTATGGCTGGCCCTGCATACATGCTGCTGAGGGGAAACTGATGCCGCTATAAAGGGGAAAGTACTGTCTGTGGCGGGGTTTGCCTGCTCCCCTGTGCTCAAGCAGTGTATGTAAGAACAATCGATATTAAAATGTTACATGTTCTTTCTCACAAACAAATTGAGCTGCAAAAAGTTGTGCCGAGCTTCCTGTCACTTGGGGGTTATGGGAAGATGTAAAACATTTATTTGTGAGTGTGTGTGCTGCATACAATGTCCTTGCATGCTACTTGCAAAATGGGCACGGGGGCACATCTGAATCCCCGGGCTGCTTTGTGGAAGACACTTAACAGAATTATTTAGAACAGTTTGGTTCTGATCTGTAATGGAAAGGTGTGTGTGTGTGTGTGTGTGTGTGTGTTAAAGATGCTCTTTCCTCATAACAGCAGGACAACTTCACATGTACAGTGGTACCTCAGGTTAAGAACTTAATTCGTTCTGGAGGTCTGTTCTTAACCTGAAACTGTTCTTAACCTGAAGCACCACTTTAGCTAATGGGGCCTCCTGCTGCTGCTGCGCCGCCGGAGCACGATTTCTGTTCTCATCCTGAAGCAAAGTTCTTAACCCGAGCTACTATTTCTGGGTTAGCGGAGTCTGTAACCTGAAGCGTCTGTAACCTGAAGTATCTGTAACCTGAGGTACCACTGTAACGGAAAGCCATTGCCTCACCTGGTCCCCTCCCTGTGTCATATTGGGGGGCAAGAGACCAGTTTGCTAGCTTAACATTAATGAAGAACCACGCTCATGATTTCCTCCCAACAGATCATGTGAGAGTTCCCAGGATTCTTTGGGGCGAAGTCACGGGCTTTAAATGTGCGGTGCATATACAGCCATGGTGTATGGCTTACTGTTACATGCGAACCAGACCAATGAGTGCCAGTTTGTGTTTGAAATTATAATCTATGTCCCACTTCATTCCTTAATTTTAGAAAGGCTTTGGTAGTAGTCAAATTGCAATTACTAGTGAAACAGCATAGTAAATAAATAATCAAAAATCATTCATCTGGGTTCACAGTCTTTAATTGTTAAGGGCTGACTATGTTTTCCCCAATTTCATAGTATTTTTTTTTTGCACTTTTTAACAAAACTAGAGCAATAAAAGGTTAATAAGTTTTGGTATGCTATTATTTCCTCCCCACCCAGGTCTTCCCCAACCTGAGGTTACTTGGTTTAAGAACGAAAGCTTCCCAAGAACTCAAGTGTTCTCAGTTGCAAATGGGTCCTTAATCCTTAGGAATGTTTCACATGAAGATGCTGGAATGTACACTTGCACAGCCTCCAATGCTCTTGGACAAGCCATGGCCACAACTGTTCTCCGATTGGCTGGTAAGTACAAAACTAGGCCCAGTGGTACCAAGAAGTGCCATCAGGCCGCTGCCAGTGACTCTCTGCCTGAACCACACTTCTGTTTTCTCCTCTGTGCTTGTGTTAGCAAAGTCACTTAAATAATGCAGATGAAACCCAGAGAGAAAAAGAAATCCGCATTACCTTTTACTGAGGAAAATGAAGAAGACAGGGCTCGGCTGGGCTAGATGAGCCATTGGCCTGATCATAGCTGTCAACCGTCCCTTATTTGGCAGGAAACTCCCTTATCCCAGCGCCGTGTCCCGCTGCTGTCCCTTATTGATGATGTCCCTTAAATTTCCCAGGTTTCAAAGGAAGCAGCTCCTCTCCCTCCCTCCCCTGCCGGCCAGGAGACTCCCTGCTGCGTTGCCTGGGGACTCGCCTTTGCTCAACGCTTCTCAGCGGAGAGGTGACGGTGGTTTTCCTTGCTGCATCCCCTTTGCCGGGTTGCTGCGCTGTGGGAACCACCGCTTGAGGCTTTGTTTGGCTGCTGGCTGGGCTTTCTGCCTTTGGCTCGGAGGGGCTCAGAAGTTGAACATACCTGTGCCCGGAAAATCCCTTATTTTGGCTGCTGATCACTTTTTTTCGAGGCTGCTGGTCCCTTATTTTCAAATCTGTAAGTTGACAGCTATGGGCCTGATCCAGCGGAGCACCTCTTATGTTTTTACACACTCTACCCTGAAATCACAACAGGCAGATCCAGTTCACTGCACCATTCCTAAGAAAACACTTAGTGTGCTTTACCAAACCATCTGCAACACTTATTCCTGAGATGCACTAGGAAGTAATACTTTCTCCCCACCCCTCTTTCCTCTCAGAACGAAGATCTCAGAAGCCTAACAATGGATCATACAGCAACAGTAGGAGAAAGCGTGTCCTCATGGCATCTGGGATTGGTACCAACATTAGCGTGGTACCTGGGGAGCTGTTACGGATAGGTATGACTCCCAAATATATTTGTTGGTGTTGGAAGCTGGGTGTCATTTTGGGGCAACAGGGCCAGCTTGCCATGAGTCAACACTTTGGAGCAGAGGATTGGATGACAAGGAAGAATATGAGCATGTGGTATTAACAAAGTGGTTGGTTGAGTGGGAAACTTAGCCTCCCAAAATGGTGCACATGAGAAGAACTGGGAAATGTAACTTCACAGACTGTTTTTTAAAGAAATCCAAATCTCATAGGAAAATAGGCTAACAATGCCCTTGCTTTCTAGGTTGTCCTGTGCATCCCAGTAGGAAGAACACAATTCGCTGGTTCTTCAAAAATCAACCAATTGAAGAAATGAAAGGCTTTGATCATAGGAGCCTGGTTGGGGGACGTATCCTAGAGGTGAACGTTATCTCTGAGCAGCTTGGTGGACAATACAGATGTTGGACGTCATCGAGTTCCAAGCCATTGTCTGTCTGGGTAAATGTCAAGAAGGAAGGTTTGTTGAAGATTCCATGGCCCAATTATTAAGTTTCATTATATTTCCTTCTTTAAGCATTGTTGATTGATTGTACCAAATTACAGTGGTACCTCGGGTTAAGAACTTAATTTGTTCCGGAGGTCCGCACTTAACCTGAAACTGTTCTTAACCTGAGGTACCACTTTAGCTAATGGGGCCTCCCGCTGCACCGCTGGAGCATGATTTCTGTTCTCATCCTGAAGCAAAGTTCTTTACCCAAGGTCCTATTTCTGGGTTAGCGGAATCTGTAACCTGAAGCGTCTGTAACCCGAGGTACCACTGTACAACATAAGGCAACAAGAATCTGCTGTAAGCATTTTGAGACTTCCCTAGTGTTATAGCTTAGGGTAGAGGTAGCTAACCTGATGTGCTCCAGATGTTGGACTCCAAATCCTTCTAGCCCCTGCCACCATGACCAAGAATGATGGGAACTGTAGTCCAGCAACATCTGGAGGGCACCACAATGGCTGTCCCCGGTTAGGGCAAAACAGAAGACTGGGCTGACATTGAGACTGGCTTTGCTCTGTCTCATTCTCTCCTAATTGCTTCATTATGACCAGCCTCTATGGCATGATCTTGTTAGGCTAGGAGTGTCTCCTTTCCCATCATTAAACTGGATTGTATATAAAGGCAAACCAGCCTTCTTCAACTTTGCGCTCTCCAGATGTCCCTGGACTACAACTCCAATCATGCCTGACCGGTGGCCATGCTGGCTAAGACTGATGGGATTTGTAGTCCAAAATGTCTGCATAAACAATAGTAACGTGTAGTACAGTCCTTGAATTCTTTTATGAGGCGACTGCGGCTGATACTATCTGAAAAACCCATTCTTTCCCAATCTTGGGCTTTGGCTATCTTGAGAGAATGCATTGTGTCATGGAGATTCATTATTTGAGCACCTTACGTGTCTGAAATATTGCTACGGGGTGGTTTCTGCAGCACGGTGGGTGTTTGGAAGGAACCCCTATGCTGTATCTTCATGGCAAAATAAATATAATACAATATTTCAGTCACACTTGCACTCAGTAAATTTTAACCATTTCTGCTTTGAAAAGGGTTCTTTTGTATTATTTTAAGAAAGCCAGAAGTAATAAGGAATCACTGAAAACCCAATAAGTTAAAGAATTCATTATGTGCTGCGGGAATGAGACTGTGGACACAGCTGGGAGCGATCAATTATTCTTGGATGTTATGGGACCAACTCCCCACCCCCCTCACCGAAAAAAGGGAAAAGAAAAGGCAACCTCGCGACTTCTGTGCTTGCATAGAAATCTGTCAACATTGCATCGTACTTCATCTTCTAAATTATGTCTGAAAGGGGGCAGGGTGGGATCATTTTGAAATGTAACCCAGTTTTTTTAAAAGGGGCTTTTTGCCGGAGACTGTCACTCCCTAATGCACAGAATTAATAGGGGAGCAATGTTTTTGTTTTAGTAGACAGTTATTAAACTAATCCAGATTCTTTTTTTTATAAAAAAAGTAATGTAATGATGCTAGCTGGTTATGGTGATATGACGATGTGCTCCAGTAGAAGAGATGTATGGGATACATAGGGGTGTCAGAGAATTTTGACGAAATAAGAAATGGGAGCAGAAATTGCCTACGTTTGCTTTTTTGCCCCCCTTCTGGAATGGGAATCGCTTTTCTTCATTGCTTGCAGCCTGCAAATGATAGATAATTGATTGTGCTCCCTCCATTTGCTTTGTGTTTCCTTTGCACTGAAATGAATGAAATAAAATAACATGATGGCAGTGGCAATTAATTATGTAAATTGCATAAGTTTAAGAAATCTTGCCACAGCAGACAGAGAGACAAATAACCAGTGCTTTCCCCCCCTTAAAAAAATGTTTAGGGGTACTCGCATTTTCCTACTCATATTGAAATACTGCCCCTCAATGAGGCCAAACTTAGATTCACAAAATGTTAAGGGGTATGCGTATCCCTGCGTACCCCAGGGAAAAAAATGCACTGCACATCTTGTAGCTTTCAGCAGAAGGCAAACTGCAGCAGGCGATGGATACAGAATGGAAAAGAACAGCTGTTTACATCCTTAGCTGTCCAGAATAGCAAAATGGTGGCAAGGCAACACCCCATGCATTCCCCCCCAACATGCTACAGGGTGCCATTGCCACAAATGTTGCTCGTCTAGACCCACATTTTGGCTGTGTGGAACGATCGAGGGGCTCCACATTGTCGGACTTACGTTCAACCGAGTGATTCCTCCGGTCGAGTTTGACGTGATTAACGACCTGAGCCTTTGATGAGACTCCAGGCACGTTCCCTCATTACGCAGAGTATCCAGCACGCAGGGAAGGACGAGAAGTTTATGAGCTACATTGCTAAAGAGTTTTATTTTTAACTACGCAGACAGAAAAGAAACACATGCTCTCTCTGTGAAAGCAGAGAGCAACTGAACAACAAAGGAACAGGAAACCAGTAACATCACATCCGTCTCCTGTCTTCCGTGAGACTTCCAATAGCCTGGAATCTCTGGAATGCAAAACAGAGTCTTGGGACTGCACAGTGGCACAAACAGAAACTAACACACATGGCACCATTCAGAGGATTAGATTTGGCCCATAAACACTGAATAAAACAATCCAGAAGAAAACATTACTGAAGAAAGTCAGGTACACAGGGAACACGTTCGAAACAGCATATTTAACGGGAAACTAAAACATTAGCTTGAAGATTTCAAAATAAAACACGACAAAGGAGGTCAGCTACGGAATGCACATTTAGCGCGCAGCAAAGTTAACAAAATCATTTTTATCTTAAACGTTTCAAAAGAAAGCATTGCCAAAGGAAGTCAGATACAAAATGCACATTTCTAACAGCATAATTAGCAAGAGAATAAAGTTATGGGCATATCCGCTGCCGTTGATACCTATCCTGCCAATGGTGGCTCATGACAGGCAGTGGCTGTGGAAGATCAGGCTCAATGACCTGGGTCTGCACTAAGAAACAGCCAAGATGGTCTCTGGCCTCTTCAAGCAGCCTCTGCTTTTGTAGCTGGAGTCAATCAGAGCACTGTTCTCCCAGGCCAGGTGGGGAAAGGCCTGCAAGGCAGGGAGCAGGTCTTCCAGGATCCACATCCAATGTGGTCTCCTTACCTGGGCAAGGCAGGGCAGCAGTGAGTCAAACTGTTGCTCTTGCCTTTACTTTGCTGTTGCCCTGACTCATCCCTGTTCCGTCTACTGGAGTGGTGCCAGTATCAGGAAGACAGCTTTGACACTGGCCACCATACTGGATGGTATTGGGCAGGGTCAAACACATACACATTCTTATGGTTCCTGTGTGTTTCTCCCTACAGAATAACTAAACACTTCAGGTGGTGGGGTGAGATTTTAACCATAAAAATAGCAGTTGTGAAGGACTAACCTGCCCTGCGTTAGAACCAAAGTCCTGAACCAGTCTCTGCTTTCTGCATGGCTGCAGATCAATCTTTTTCAAAAAGCAAGACGTCCTATTTATGGATCTAGTTTGGCCATTAGATCACACTAATGTTCTCTGAAGCTTCCTGTTCAGTGAAAGTTCCTGCCCACTTTGTGGGCGTCTTCAGGGGCACTGCTTTAGTAGTAGGTCAAATGCCATCTTTGAATGGAAAGATTATGAGTTCGGTTCTTGGCATGTCTACCAAGGAGGACCTCATCTGGCAAGGGTAGAAAAGACCTTGGAGGACTTACATCCGAAAACAGCTGTTTATAGAGAAGATGGATCTGGCCTTGGGAGACGGTTGTCCTGTGAAATATACTCGGAGTCGAGTGTGAATTTCATGCTCTTTATTCAGCTCATAGTAGCAATGAATGAAACTTTCCCCAAAACGTCTAGCTATATATACATTATTTACTCAATGGGCCCCGCATGATTGGCTAATTCCGGGCTGCTCCTGTAGGCCAATTAGGTTGCGGATTCACCTCCTCCAGAAGCCTGGTTGGCTGTTCCTGCAGGCCGATCAGGTTGCTGAGTCACTTCATCCAGGCGCCTGATTTGCTGCTCCTGCAGGCCAATCAGGTCACTGATCCACTTCCACCTGGAGCTGGATTGGGTGGCTCCTGCGGACCAATCAGACTGCTGCATTCTAGATCCTATTGTTCTAGGATTCAGCTCAGTACATAACACCCTGACTCAGTATAAGGCAGATCCTCATATCCCAAAGCGTTCTAGGTTTTTAAAAAAATGATTGGTTGCTAGTTTATAGCAGAGTTAAAAGCTTGGAAGCTGAACCTCTCCAGTCCCACCACCCATCCTGTCTCATTCTCACATCAGCAGCATCACTTAAAAGGGCAAATAAAAAACACACAGAGGTTCCATTAGTAAAGTCTTTGCTTACAGTTTCTTCATATTTACAAGGATGGTTTCGCATTCTAAGCCTACATGGTGGAAGCTAATTTCATGGCTATTTCATAAGAGGGGGTGCAAGGAGCGAGAGTTGGGCAGGAAACCACAAAGTGTATTTTCCCTATCTATTAATGTCAACCCTGTCCTCTGCCGACTGGAGGCATGCAAGGTTGCTCATACCCAACAAAGCTGACGTTATATTTGAGGTGCAACCCGTAACTTATACTCTTGCTTACCTGTTGCTTTCTCTCCTGCTTTTAATAGAGTATAGATGGCAGCTTGGCGACTGGAATACTTGCTCTGCTACTTGTGGGAACTCAGGAACCCAGTTCCGAAGGCTGCTGTGTGTGGGTGCGAAGGAACAAGAAGTGAACCTGACATTGTGTGACGAGAGTCGGAAGCCGACTGTAAATTACCAGTCCTGCAACACCCACGATTGTCCTGCCAGGTATATACACTTCCTTTTAAATAATAATAATAATAATGATTTTATTAAAGCTTTTTCATAATACAATGAATGACAGAAGACAATCTAAATAAAAACAAAAACAGGGAGAGAAAGCGAAAACACCGAAGGAAAACCAAAAAAAGAACAGAACAGAAAAAAGAGGAAAAATGAAAAGGACTTCCGATTTTCTGTCTGTCTAAAGGAATTTATTCGAAATATTCATTCTAGAATGACATACAATTGATCTGCTTTCTGTTAGGCAATATTTTCCCAATCTTCCAAGCCAAATGTCTCAGATTAATTCATTTTCCTTTTTACGCAAAAGGGTGTGCACTTCCCATTTCTTGTTTCTTCCAGTATTTTATCTACTTTTGTTTAAAAAGGTCAAGGCAGGAGTGCCTGGTGTGCTCTGGTCCATGGGGTCACGAAGAGTCGGACACGACTTAACGACTAAATAACAACCATCAAATTACAATGTTAGTGTCTGAATGTCATTTATTAGATAGATAGATAGATAGATAGATAGATAGAGGGTAAAGGGACCCCTGACCATTAGGTCCAGTCGTGACCAACTCTGGGGTTGCGGCGCTCATCTCGCTTTATTGGCCGAGGGAGACAGTGTACAGCTTCCGGGTCATGCGGCCAGCATGACCAAGCCGTTTCTGGTGAACCAGAGCAGCGCACGGAAACGCCGTTGACCTTCCCGCCAGAGCGGTACCTATTTATCTACTTGCACTTTGACATGCTTTCGAACTGCTAGGTTGGCAGGAGCAGGGACGGAGCAACAGGAGCTCACCCCGTCGCGGGGATTCGAACCGCCGACCTTCTGATCAGCAAGTCCTAGGCTCTGTGGTTTAACCCACAGCGCCACCCGCGTCCCTAGATAGATAGATAGATAGATAGATAGATAGATACTGCTTAATCAACATTTCCTTAAAATGTCTGCTGGAATAGAGTGGTCTTTGTCAAGCACCTGAAGATTAACAGGGAGTTGCAACCTTCAGAAAAATGATGGATGAACCTTAATATTACCGGTAATTCCAAATGGGTTTTTTGGGGGGATGGGGATGGCAAAATATTAGAGATGCCACCAGGAGAATATGGGGTGCACGTGTACTGTGTTAAAGAGTAGGAATGGGAACTTCACTGCACTGTTGACAAGGTCCAATTTGGGCTCTTAAAAAGCTGGTTCTAATTACGGTGGACCAATAATGGAGAAGATCTGCTTTTGGAAAGTATGCACTGGCTAGTGCCAGTGTAGTCGGAAACCCACCCCTGCCTGCCAATGCCCAAAGCAATTTTTCAGGCGGTTTAAAAACATCTGTAGTGCTGTTTTTAAATAGAGTAGAGGACAAATGGATAAACAAATGTGCTGCTTAAAACAATTTTAGAAGAAAAGGGTAGCCAGATAAACTGAAGCATGGGAGGAAAGGGGAAGACTGACAGCAGGACCCAGCATTCAGTCTGCAGATATATACATATGTCATGCAAATTGTGCAGCCAGGAGGAAATTGGACTAACACCGCAGGTGAAGTGGGACAAATCCCTGTCGGGTCGCCCCTCCCCCTGCTGAATGTTTCCAGCAGAGCCTCAGCCAAGTTGAATTTTAATATGCCAATCATATTTTGTGTCTCAAAGCTGTGAGAAACTGTAAACCAGGCTCAGTTCAGATCAGTTCTGGGTGTTTTCTCACTACACAAAGGGAGGGCCAAACTACATGTGATATTAAGCATGTCTTTTGCAACCACATCAGGGTTTTATACAAAGCAATCACAGCAGGCTGGACTGCGGCACACAGAGAAGAGACGTTTTACCCTTTCCTCCCCTGCTGTGGTCTCAGTAACAGCCCCCTTACCTACAGCTAATATTAGCTTTGGCAATAGAACATTTGCCCTTGGTACCTAGCTAGGAGGGATGCAGGAGAAATTATGCTTGGTCCACATTTTCATGCAAACGTACCCACTTAACAATTCCCAAAACAATACGTGAACCACAGCACACAGCCGCCTTTCAAAATTTGTGTTCTCTGCGTTTTGCAAAGCAGTTCAACAACAACAACAAATGTGTACAAAAAATGGATATGTTAGGGGAAAGCATGCATGAAAATGAATATCCAAATGAAAATAATATGCAAAAAAAACCCATAATGGGGGGGGGGGAGGTGTTTATTTCGCAAAATTGCATACAGAAACGTTTGTTGGAAGAAATGCACAATGAAACGCTGGCAATTTTTCATGAGAAGCAGAATGTAACATTGGTAAAATGAGAAATGAAAATTGACAGATATCCCCACCCCTGTTTGCTACATTGGCAATCATTCCCAGCTAGATGAAAAGGTCTCTGCCACTGGCGTCCTTACTTGGTATTGTGTTAAATTTACCTGCTGTTAATTTCTGTGTTGCTTTTAACTGTGTTTAGCTGTTTTTATTGCACTTTTGTACATTAACTTGAGATGTGTAGGGAAGGCAATTGATTGATGATGATGATATCCAATCAAGAGTCCATATAATAGCAGCAGTATTTATGAGCATGGATATGCCATTTTCTTAACCACTGTGGCTAGTAGCTGTTGAGAGAGCAGAATGCACTGCAATGAGAAACCAGGAACAAAATCAACCAAGTTTAAATGCAGCAATGGAGCATTGGGGCAATCAGAGTGATGCTGAGTGATGCAGCAGCATCCTGGTAGCAGCACTTCTGATTGCTGGGACGGGACTGGGCAGGGCAACACAGCGAGGTCCAGGGAAATCTGGGTTGGTCGCGGTGGCCCTGCAGGTGTGTGCAAACCTGCCAGATGCTGCCACAATCTCATTGCTTGGCCTCCCCACTCCACCCCAGTGAATGCAGTGCAGCTGCCTTCAGAAAACTGCAGCCGCTGCCTCTCCCTGCAACACACCAGTGCTATTTAAATGTGCTGGTCATTCAACAAATAGACATAAACACACACAAAGCCTTACTTGTACAGCATTGCATGTACAGCCATTTAAACCAGATTTCTGGCACTGTGGCGTACATTGGGCCACAGGTCCTTGGTCTGCTAATGATCTGGCAGAAGAGCTCCGCTGGATCAGATGGAAACCCAATTGAGTCCAGCATTTGGTTTGCATCACTTCCAGCCAGATGCTTCTGAGAAGCCCACAGGCGGTAAAGAAAGTGCAGTACAGTGGTACCTCAGGTTAAGAACTTAATTCGTTCTGGAGGTCCATTCTTAACCTGAAACTGTTCTTAACCCGAAGTACCACTTTAGCTAATGGGGCCTTCCGCTACCGCTGTGCTGCCGCCGTGAAATTTCTGTTCTCATCCTGAAGCTAAGTTCTTAACCCGAGGTACTATTTCTGGGTTAGCGGAGTTTGTAAACTGAAGCGTCTGTAACCCGAGGTACCACTGTAGTCCTCTCCCCAGCAACTGCTATTCAGACACTGTGGTGCCACTTTAAATGGCTTCCCCACCCCCCAAAAGAATCCTGGGAACTGTAGTTTATTAGGGTGCCGGCAGTTGTTAGGAGACACCCATTCCTCTCACAGCTACAGTTCCTAGAGCTCCCTGTGAAGAAGAATTGATTGTAAAACTTGCCTGGGAATTGGAGCTCTGTGGGGGGAAGAGGGGCCTTCTAGCAACACTCATCACCATTGACAAGACTGCTTAAAATGGTAGGATAGTGCTTTAAATATGTACTGTTGATGTGGCCTGTGAATCTGAGCTTCCATGTAGCCAATAGGTATCATGGATTTACCATATAGCTGCCACGGACATTAGCCATCCTAACATCTGAAGTCACAACAGATAGCCCATAGTGCTCTCTCGCTCTCTGTTATGATGTGACTGTTGTTACTTCTGTTTTTTTGTCTCTACTTTAACATTTTCTCTCTGCAGGTGGACCACGAGTGCCTGGTCCGAGTGCTCAGCTTCATGTGGCAACGGGTTCCGCCACCGGCAGAGAATCTGCAAGCAAGTCAGAGCCAATGGTACTGCTGTAACGTTGCCTCTGTCTGCTTGCACACACAAAGAGCATCCTTTGGAAAGGAAACCTTGTGTGGGACATTCGTGTACGGAATGGCTTATTCATCCATGGGGCCAGGTAATTAATTACCTGTTGATTGACTCATTAATAGGTGGACTTCAGTCTACACCCACCACACAGCCTCCAGTGAGGTTTCCTGCACAAGCCTCATTGAATAAGGCCCAGCAGAAAGGCTTCATGTGGGAATGTTCAGGGATTCAGGAGAGGATATATTGTCTGATAACAGCCTTTCCAACTTGTGTTAACAAGTTCACAATTTAGCAGAGTAACATTTCCCCTTTTAAACTTGCAGCGGATGTGTTTGCTCAGGCTCGCTAAAGCCTCTATAATAACTGTTCTGGTATTTTCCCCTTATTCCCTCATAAAAGATAAGACACGACACAGTCTTCTATAAAAGTATAAAAAGGTTTACTCACATATCATTCTGTTCACAATAGGATCCCAGAAGGCAGACTTAGCTTAGAAAAGTAACATATACCTGGAAACTCTCATAAGAAGACAGTCCCTTTGTCCTCTCTTGGCTGGAGCAGAGCCATGTTTTAGCCTTGTGCCTAAAGAGGAGTAATGATTGCACCAAACAAGCATTTCTGGGGAGAGTACTCTACAGTGGACGCTCAGGTTGCGAACGTGATCCATGCGGGAGGCACGTTCGCAACACGCAGTGTTCGCAACATTCGGTGCTTCTGCGCATGCGCTGAAACCCGGAAGTAACCCGTTCCGGTACTTCCGGGTTCGTCGCGGTGCGCAACCCAAAAACGCACAACCTGAAGCGTCTGTAACCCGAGGTATGACTGTACAAGCAGGGAGCTACCACTGGAAAAGGCCCGTTCTCATGCTGCATTTGCAAAAGGCACGTGGAAAAGTTGAGCCAGGACCTTTATTCTGGGTGTTCAGCAGCTGGCAGCCCTTGACGCAAACCTGGGCCTTCTGAGCGTTGCTGTGTAGCTCCCTGATTCTCAGCCAGAGAGCCGAGAAAGACAGGTGGGGGTTTTGCACAGTATCTGTTGGCCACGGTGCTTTGCAGCTGGCTGTTTGGAGTGCGGGGAAGCGACGAGACGTGCCGCTGCAGAAAATGAGTGGCTGTCCGGGGGCCTTACTCAGCGACTCGGAGCGTTTGGCTCCATCCCGTGAGAACTCCCCTCTGAGCAGCAAAGTGCTTCGATGGCAGGCCGTGCCAAGATTATTATTATCTTTTGTTTCAGCTACTTTGATGAGATATTCTGCTGAAATATTTTTTCAGCGCTAATCATAACATAACACCACACCATGGAAACCACAGCCAAATATTTGACTTCTAATATTGCTGTTGAATTAATTGTGACAGCAAGAGCCCAGCGGGGGGGGGGGGGCAGGGAAGGGGGGGCGGAGAAAAAGAACAACCCTTCCCTGGGCTTCTCCTGGAACAGTAGCAAGAGGCTGTGCTGTGGGAGGGATAGAACTGTCAATCAATGGCAGAACGGATGATGCTTTGCATACAGAAGACCTCTGACGCTGTATCTCAGGTGTTTGGAAAGACCTTTCTCCAACTGAGATCCTGGAGGGTCACTTCCAGCCAGAGTGGACGATACTAGGCTAGGTAGGAAGGGTGAGGCATCTGCTTCGCATGCAGAAGGGAATAGGTTTGTACCCAGTGTCACAATGCTCCAACCCAAAGGTGTTACTGTTAGCAGTGGAAGGGCAAGCCTCACTGCTATTGTGACATTTCTCCCAGGTTCAGGTTAGGTCCCTCCCACCACGAGTGAATTGCAGCCATTCACTTCAGTTATTGGAAGTAAAGAGACCATCAAGGACACTCATACGGAATGGCCATAGCCCATTAGTACCAGGATGCGGGTGGCACTGTGGTCTAAACCACTGAGCCTCTTGGGCTTGCCGATCAGAAGGTCGTTGGTTTGAATCCCTGCAACGGAGTGAGCTCCCGTTGCTTTGTCCCAGCTCCTGCCAACCTAACAGTTCGAAAGCATGCCGGTGCAAGTAGATAAATAGGTACCACTGCGGCGGGAAGGTAAAAGGCATTTCTATGCGCTCTGGCTTCTGTCACGGTGTTCCCCAGGACAGAAGCAGTTTAGTCATGTTGGCCACATGACCCGGAAAGCTGGCTGTGGACAAACGCCGGCTCCCTTGGCCTGAAAAGCGAGACGAGCGCCACACCCCATATGTCACCTTTGACTGGACTTAACCATCCAGGGGTCCTTTACCTTTACCTTTAACTCATTAGGCTTCACATGCAAAAGGTCCCAAGGAAAGACTCCTGACTGTCACCCTGGAGCGCCTCTGTCAGCCAGAGTAGGCCAAACAACACTAACCTACATGGCCCAATGGCCTGATGTGCTTTCTTATCTATGTCCTACATCAGGCATAGGCAAACTCGGCCCTCCAGATGTTTTGGGACTACAACTCCCACCATCCCTAGCTAACAGGATGAGTGGTATGGGATGATGGGAATTGTAGTCTCAAAACATATGGAGGGCCGAGTTTGCCTATGCCTGTCCTACGTCAAGTCCAGGGGGGGAGGGGGATGGCCTTGGCTGTCTGCTTTTCTCCCCCTTAGTGTTGCCTTTGTAGAATTCAGCTGGGGAAGAGGATAATAATAATAATAATAATAATAATAATAATAATAATAATAATAAT
>JAXCMG010000021.1:13376124-13482082 GCA_034642415.1 Podarcis siculus
ATAATAATAATAATAATAATAATAATAATAATAATAATAATAATAATAATAATTTATTTATACCCCGCACATCTGGCTGGGTTTCCCCAGCCACTCTGGGTGGCTTCTAACAAAATATTAAAATACAGTAGTCCGTCAAACATTAAAAGCTTCCCTAAACAGGGCTGCCTTCAGATGTCTTCTAAAAGTCTGGTAGTTGTTTATTTCTTTGACATCTGATGGGAGGGAGTTCCACAGGGCGGGTGCCACTACCAAGAAGGCTCTCTGCCTGGTTCCCTGTAACTTGGCTTCTCGCAGCAAGGGAACCTCCAGAATGTTGGTGGTGGAGATGCTCCTTCAGGTATACTGGACCGAGGCCATTTGGGGATGGGGATAAAACTACAACTAGTCAGCTTCACCTGTCATTAACTCTTAGCCTCTGGCTGCCCCTGCTGCTGGGCTCCCTGTCTTCCACCTTACCAGCCCCAATGGGTACCTTCCACACAAGGTTTAACTATTTGCATCTTGTACCAGGAGGTGCAGATCTCTGTGTCTCTGACTGGTGTTGTTTATCCCCTTCCTTTTCAGTGCACAGGCCAATGCACAGGTCGCGGAGTAGGCTTGCAGCATCGCCTTGTTCAGTGTCAGCATTGGAACGGATCCGTGGTATCGAACTCACTGTGCGATGAAAAGAGCAGGTACAGTTGCCATCCGATAGGAACGGCCCTTTACCACTTTTAACACTTCCAGCAGATGTTGCGTCACACATTATTTTTAACAGATGCTGCTGGGAAGTTCTGGGTCAGTGGCTGCCTCATCTTGCCACCCTTGCGCAGCCCCTTTGATGTTTAGTTAGGTTATGGCTGCTTGCCATAACTACCACTCCTAAATCAGAATTGGAGCCTTTTCTTCTTCTTCTGTTAGCATCAGGCTGTCCTCCAAGAGCTGAAGTAATGACAGAAGCTGGAAATTTCATTTCATTTCACTTTTAATTTGTATACCACCTTTCTATATTACTATGCAGCAACAAAATATACAACAAAGAACACACACCTTACAATAATCTGATGCAATACAAAAAGTTGTAATAAAGCCATAATAAAACATAACTTTATAATGGAACACCTTATATCAATAAAGTAATATTCAATAATCTATTAGGGTATATTAGTACAGTCAGGGATGCGGGTGGCGCTGTGGGTTAAACCACAGAGCCTAGGACTTGCCGATCAGAAGGTTGGTGGTTCGAATCCCTGCGACGGGGTGAGCTCCCGTTGCTCGGTCCCTGCTCCTGCCAACCTAGCAGTTTGAAAGCACGCCAGTGCAAGTAGATAAATAGGTACTGCTCTAGCAGGAAGGTAAACTGCGTTTCCGTGCGCTGCTCTGGTTCGACAGAAGCGGCTTAGTCATGCTGGCCACATGACCCGGAAGCTGTACGCCGGAGCGCCACAACCCCAGAGTCGGCCACGACTGGACCTAATGGTCAGGGGTCCCTTTACTTTGGTTCTCAAACTTAATCCATTCTGGGAGTCCGTTCGACTCCCGAAACCATTCAAAAACGAAGGTGCTGCTTCCAATTGGCTGCAGGAGCTTCCTGCACTCAGTCGGAATCCACGTCGGACGTTCAGCTTCCGAAAAAAAGTTCACAAACCGGAACACTTACTTCTGGGTTTGCAGTGTTCAGGAGCCAATTTGTCCAACAACTAAGCTGTTCGCAAACCAAGGTACCACTGTACACAATAAAGTTAACTCTCAAAACATCAGTAATTAAACAGAAATCTGAGGCCGGAAGGCCAAATGCAACCTCCAAGCCTCTCTCTTTCTGACCCTGGGATTCTCCCCAGACCACATCCCTCACTGCCCTTGCTTCACTCCTTCCTTGAGTGTTTTTGCCAGGCTGGGAGATGTCATTGAACTCTGATTATAGCTCTCTCTTGCCTGGATGTGGAATAGAGGGAGTGTAGAAATGAGTTCTTTGTTTTGCCTACTTTCACCTCTGGTTCTGCCCACCACTGGAAAATGGTCTTCAGAAGGCTGACCAGAAGTGAATGTGACCAATAGACTGAAAAGAGCCCGTCCCCCCCCCCCCCGCCGCCGCATTCTGACATGCGCGAAGGCAAGTATAGCTGCTCTCTTGTGTCTCCATCCTCCTGGCATCTACCAGGATGACATAGGGCTCTTGCCCAACATCTCTCAGAGTGTGGCTATATTCCAAAACCGCAGGGTACAGTCAAGATTTTTCCAGCCTGGCAGAGCGGATTCTAGCCAGGCTCTTTGTAGTCCTTCACTGGCCGTCCAAAGTAGACCTGGTCAACATCAGAAGGACTGTGGATGTTCTCCTGTGATTTGGCTGCCAGTGTTACTGCAGAGGTGAGCAAACTTCCAGGGAAATTGTAAAAGCGGAGACAGAACATCTGACACACTTAAATGTAAATTTAGAAATTTAAGAGCATTCCTGTTTACCGAGGCGTTTGATGGCAGGAGGCACTGTTCCCTGGCAGCTCTGTGATCACTTGTTTTTGTTTTTAAAAGAAAGTTAGTTTTATTGTTGTGTTTGCTGCTCTGAGCTCGTTTGGGAGGAAGCTGAATAAACCATCACCACCAGGCCAGTTAATTTTTGGATCTAGTGAGGAGCAGTGCTTGAGAAACCTCATGATACATTCGGGGGTAAGAAGGAGGACAAAGGATTGCCTGCTTGGCCACCAGTGGCTGAACCACTGCAGTTTTCCATCTTAGTCATCACAGGGAGATAACAAGGCGCCCTGCCTAGCTGTGGGTGTGGGCTTGCATGTTCTCTGCCCCCAGGGCAAATCGTGGAAAGCCAGGTAAAGTTAAAGGTACCCCTGACCATTAGGTCCAGTTGCGGATGACTCTAGGGTTGCGGCGCTCATCTCGCTCTATAGGCCAAGGGAGCCGCCGTTGGTCCGCAGACAGCTTCCGGGTCATGTGGCCAGCATGACTAAGCCGCTTCTGGTGAACCAGAGCAGCACATGGAAACACTGTTTATCTTTCCTCCGCAGCAGTACCTATTTATCTACTTGCACTAGTGTGCTTTCGAACTGCTAGGTTGGCAGGAGCTGGGACGGAGCAATGGGAACTCACCCCATTGTGGGGATTCAAACCGCTGACCTTCTGATCGGCAAGTCTTAGGCTCTGTGGCTTAACCCACAGCGCCACCCGCGTCCCTGTGACAAGCCAGGTAGGGCAGGTCAAAAGCCAGGAATCGTGCCCCTCTTGCCACACCAGCTAAGTAGATGCTACTGCTCTCCTATGAAAAGCCGCTTGACCCCAATACCCTCTGTATTTAACATGGAGAAAGATGGGGATTGGGGTAAATGTCAAAGTTCGCCCAATGACACAGTAGGATTTATTGTTTGTAGTGGGGTTGTGGCAGAAATAAAACAAAACCCCAGGCTATGGATTATCTATTTGTGCATTTTTACCCTATCCTTCAACCAAAAAGGCTCTTGAGAGAAGTTCCTGCCTGGAGTTTTTAGGAGACCCCATTTGTCTCAAAGAGGTGCAATTCCCAGACCGGTTTAACAAGTAATCCCTCTTCCCAGGGAACTATGGGATTTGTAGTTCCGTGAGGGGAACAGGCCGCTGCCGCCACAATCTGCCACCTGAGTCACTTTTGCTCAGCATGGCTCATGATAGGACTGCCCCAACTGAAAGGGGAATTCTACCAATGACAGCTCAGAACCAGAGTGGTTGTTGTGAGACTGAATTTCACATACTGACCTGGAACTATGCAGATGATTATTTTGCCTGTACAGTGGTACCTCGGGTTAAGTACTTAATTCGTTCCGGAGGTCCGCACTTAACCTGAAACTGTTCTTAACCTGAGGTACCACTTCAGCTAATGGGGCCTGCTGCCGTGCCGGCGGAGCACAATTTCTGTTCTCATCCTGAATCAAAGTTCTTTACCTGAAGCACTATTTCTGGGTTAGCGGAGTCTGTAACCTGAAGCATATGTAACCTGAAGCATATGTAACCCGAGGTACCACTGTAGTCTTCTAGTACGTTTGTAGTGACGTTATGTCCTAAATAACATCGACCATCGGATTCAGTCTCAAACAACATTTTATTGGGGGCTTTTCTCCCACCTACCCCACCTTTCTGCAGGCCATTGATGAGAAGAAACTGCTCTACAGACAAATGTGACGTGTATTGGAGGGCAGGCCCTTGGCGACCGTGCACAGTAGATTGTGGAAGCGGATTCCAATCACGGCAAGTCAGCTGCATACACAGGAGAAATAAGAGGCCCGTAGGAGATCCGTCGTGCGCCTGGAGGAAGAGACCAGTGACCTGGAAACACTGCAATGTCACTTCTTGTGACAGTATGTAAACATTTATTTCCATTTTTGAACTCTCCGGTCGCTTGTGGCAATTGCATGTAGACAGTGGCGCTGAACTCTTAGTTCCGTAATGAACATGATAAGCCGTCAACCAAACCCCACCCTCCCATACAATACAATGGTGCGACATTGGCCTGCCCCAGTTTGGCAAAGGGCTTGATTCTGAAGAACTAAAATGCAAAACAACTCCCAAGATAGGCTCAAGTTAGTGCAACGGACTGGACTCCTGGCCGTTGAATGCAACTCGTTCAGAGCAGCCTGCAGATTATCCTGCCCATAGTGTTGTTCTGCAAGACCTGAGAGGGAAGGAGAAAGGATGTGAACATTATTTAGGTCTCCCGTTCGCATTTGCCCGAGATGAGATGCTGTCACTGCCCTTTTTCATTCTTGTTGCATTTCAATGTATTTTTCAGAAGGCGAATGCAAGGATACAACTCACTACTGTACATTTGTAAAGCAGCTAAAATTATGCATGATAGACATCTACAAACAGAGGTGTTGTCAGTCATGTGAAGAGCATTACCCTTCTGTGGGAAGTTCGTGATGTCGCAGTGAAGATATCGCGCGAAGAGAATGTTGTTTCAATCCAGCCTGCTCTGGACAATATAGACAATCAACCAAGAACATGCGGTGGGGAAGGGGAAATGAATGAATAGAACATGCTATGGATAGTCCAAGCAGGGTTTTCCATTTTCTCTCCTCGACTCCTACCCACCGGGCAATAGCTCTGTTGCAACTTAAGCTTTAATGGTGTTGGAAACATCAGTTTTAATGGGGTTGCAAGTGATTCATTGGCTATCAAGTAATGCTCCCTGCCTCATAAAGACAATTCGAGTTTAGCAATTGTTGACAACTATTCCAAAAATACTGAAATGCAGCAACAACTCATATCTGCTTGTTGCCTTTCTGGTTTGATCCACATCGGTACAATTCTCAAAGTATATGGATTCAGCCATCTGTAGCTGTAATATTTCCCCCCAGAGGCTGCATTTCCTTAGCATTTGAGAAAAGGACATTGTCACAGGTCTTGTTTTATTGAGATTAGCTGTCGAACAGATCCCCATTTTGCTTTCCTTCCTTCATTTAAGCGCCTGCAGTAAAAGGCAATGTACCTGACATGATGGTTTTCAGACCTGCTATGGGATTGTTTTCTAATCGACGAGGCGTCATTTGGGGCAGAGGGGGGGCGGGTTCCCCAAACGTCTGCTTCAGCCTTGCGGGAATGTGATCAAAGCCAGGGCATGATTCATTGAATGTGAAAACTGGATGCAAGAGGGTTTCTACATGGGAGCTTGGAATTTGCGTTCGGGGTCTGAGAAGTTTCCCCTTCTGCTTGGTCAGATGAGAAATGAGAGTGGTTCTCTGGGCCAAGGGTGCCTGTCAGGCTGGATTGCCCTTGAAGAAACCTTCTATATACTTTTCCAGTCATTGGAAAGAAAGAAAAAAAGGGGGGACCAAAGAAAACAGAAAGAGCTGTTCTTCATTGAGACAGACATATGTTAAGTATCAGTTTCAATTTGTTTCCATTCATCCTGACTATCATACATTTAGTGATTGCATGCTGGTAAATTCGCAAAACTACAACCTCAAGTAGCTCTTTTCTGCCGTGCAAATTATGTGTGCAAAGCCTGCCAAGAAGCCAGTTTTTGATTCTCGAAAAAATACAAACAATATGGAAATATAAATAAATGCAGCCACATTCGAAATAATGTATACCATTCTGGCCGGCCCGTCTCAAAAAGGAAAATCTGGAGCTGGGAAAAGTACCATGGGGTGGGGAAGCACAAATGATCAAGAGGTCAAAATATTTTTCATATGAAGGAAGGCTTAAAGGCCCTTAATTTAGAAAGGGGGGGGGACAACAACTAAGACTGCAATCCTAACCCCACTTAACTGGGAGTAAGCCCCATTCAACTCCATAGGAATGACTTCTGAGTAGACAATATATTTATTGAGCTGCACTGTAAGAGGGACATGGCAGAAGAGAGCTAGGTAACTTGGCGGCTCCTGATGTTGCATTGCAACTCCCATCATTGGACATACTGGTTGTTGTTGATGGGCACTGGAGTCCAGCAACTGGGGGGGTACCACATTGCCTACCCCCCCCAAATGTTTATAAAATTATGCGAAGTGGATAGACAGAAGGTTCACATGTCTTTCTCCCATAATATTAGAATTCAGAGTCTCCCATTGAAATTGATTGACATTATTTTAGGACAGGATAGAAGCACTACATCACACAACACAGAATTCACCAATGGAATTTGCGGTCCGCTGCCTTATGTGTGGTGATAAGGCAAATTCACAGCACAAAGTGATTAGACAAAGTCATGGCGGAGGAGAAGCATAATGGACCAGGAAAGGGGATGAGGGGAGTGCTCCCCCAGGACTGACATCACCTGCCAGTACATCTGATGGAGCTTCCTTGCTCTGGCAAATGAATAGTGTGGCTTTCAGGATTGTGACAGATTAGCAGAGAGGGGGGTGAAAATCAAAGGCTGGGTACTTCTTTCCTTTCCTTTGACAAGGTTCCTTCTTCACCATAGCAGTTTAAATGATGAAACTTTTTTTGCTTTTTTTTTTTGGTATTTCTAATGGTAAGTTAAAGGTTGCATTTTGGCTGCCTATAGATCTCTGTGTAAGCGCCAGCATCTTTTGCAAGTGAAACCTGTGCACTCAATATTAAGTGTCAATGAATTCAGTGTAGCTTACTTCTTTGCAGTCCTGCCACATGGCCGATTGGGGATGTAAACCTAGGTCTCCCCCATCAAATTACAGCACGCTAACCTCTATGATTGTCAGCTGACCCAAAACAATTTGGTATTATACTGCTCTTTGGGAGTTGCATATAGTGAAGACAGCTGTCTGCATTTTGAGACTCTCCTTTGAGAGGTCAGGTAAGGAGGCTGCTGTGATGAGCTACCCACACTTCAAAAATTTGCCTTTGCACCACTGTTGCACTGTAGAACCTCCATGCTCAGAGGCAGTGTACCATTGAATATGTGACGCAGAGAAATGAACAGCACGGATAGCCTGGTGCCTTTGTGCCCTGCTTGAATGTTTGCCAGGAGGTATCTGACTGGTCACTAAGCAGAATGCAAGATAGAGGATAGCCTCCATCACGGCTATTTTGGTACTGTTAAGCCTCTAGTAGAAAAAGAAAATGTTATTGCTGTTTTCAGTTTAAACTGGCTTGCTTTTTATTTGCAACTCCTGTGCTCAAAGGCAAATTTGGTTGAACTGGGTCCTCTGCTGATGGGCCAGAAAAGAAACAGCAGAGATTTTGTTTCTGTTCCGAGGGTGATAGAGGAAAAATGAATGCACCATGGTTTGGGTTTTGCCTCACTGCTAATTAAACTAATGCTGCTGTACAGAAAACCTTTCACGTGGGTAACCGTGGTTTTTGCTGACAGCAAGAAAAGCGATATATACCCACTCACTGTAATGATATGGAGGCTAAACACCTTGGGCCAATTAGCAGTCAGTAGAATCAAGAGGTAAAGTTTTCCCAGGTGGGAGAATTGCATATTTGAATGTTCAAAATGCTGGGGAGGAGGACGGGGAAAACCCCTGCAGATAGGAGCCTGGTTTCTGCAACATGGTAAGCCAAACTTTTTTTAGCAGTACTTTTTTACCAGAACTGCACAAACATGGTGGCTCTGAGAGAGGAGCTTGCAAGAAATGGCTGAGCCTCTTCATGTCAGTTTCTCTTATTTTTCCAAGTTCAGTTTTCCACATTTCTGCATTTGTTTGCATTTTTTTTAAAAAACCACCCTCATGAAAATTCATCAGTTTTAATGCAGATTTCTCCCAACTGACACTTTTTCTGTTAATTTCAGTAATGTGTGCATTTTTATGGATTCTTTACCCCAGTGTGCTGTGTATTTTTTTGTACACATTATTAAGCTGGAGACCTGCGCTGCAAAATTCAGAGAAGTGCAAGTTTTTAAGGATGGCTGTGTTAGTTTCACCACTTGATTCTACCCGTATAAACTGTCCCTTTTGACACATTGGTGTCAGCAGGAGTGCAGAGAGCCTGCACTTAACTTTAAAATGATTAACTTTGACTGCGCAAGCTTTTTAAATCAGCCATGGGTCTTGTTTGTTTATACCATTTTTAAATTAAAACATGTAATATACTTTTGTATATATTTATTACCTGATCTAAAAGTGCAATATTTTTTTGTACAGTGTGTAATAAAGATTTTGGAACTTTTTTCCTCTTGTTTACTGAAACTTACCAAATGTTTTTATTTTGTATTTAATATTTGTAAAGAATGAACTGCTAGCATCCCTGTTTTGCTAGTACTTTGGTTATAAATGCATGTCCTAGGGAAGCATAGCTGTGGGTGATGGTTGCAGCAGATGGATACGGTCCTCTGTAGCCGATTCCACTGCTGCTACATTAACCAAAGATGTCTAATATTATTTGTTCACTGGCTTAAGTTTGGTATTCACAAAAATAAACACTCCTTTTGGCTATCCCAGTTGCTTTTACTATATGGAAACGGTTTGTTAGTGGCATTTTTCAGGTTCTTTACACAGCGCATTGTTAAAACTATGGAATGTGCTCCCAACTTGGATGAATAGCTGCCAACTTACAGATTTGAAAATAAGGGACCAGCAGCCTCGAAAATAAGGGATCAGCAGCCAAAATAAGGGATTTTAGTCAGCCAGCTGAAATACAAAGTTAAAAGGGACCAGATAATTTGGGAGAGCAGCGCCGGTTTTTAGCCCTTCGTTTCCAGAGGTTGCTGCTCAAGACACCAGCTGATGAAACACTGCAATTAAATAACTACAAGCAGCAACCGCTTTTCGCGCAAAACGAAGTCCAAGCTACGAAGATGCTGCTGCACTTCTGTATCTTTTCTCTTGTGCTCCATCTGCAGCTCTCAGTTCCATCAGGCCGGGCAGGAGGAAGGGGGGGGAATAGCGCCCAAAGTAAACCCGCAGATCAGACCATCTATGCTAGTCTACCACTACAAATCTATGGGAGAAGTGCTTGCGGTCCTTCCTCCGCTTTCCCCCTCTATGGTTAGCCCTTGGAACACCTGCCTCCTTCTCCTCTGCTTTCTCTATGGTTGCCCTCGCTCTCCTCTCAAGGCTCCTCAGTCCTGGCAGGGAGGGGCTTCTGGGGGCCGAGGCTGGTGAGAGGAGGCCGGAGGGGGGTGGGCCGGGCAACCAAGCAACACAGTTGGAGCCTCCCTCCTCCCTGGCCAGCAGGGAGGGAAGGAGAGGAGCTGCTTCCTTTGAAACCCTGGAAATTTAAGAGACATCATCAATAAGGGACAGCAGCGGGACACGGCGCTGGGATAAGGGAGTTTCCCGCCAAATAAGGGACGGTTGACAGCTATGCTTGGATGACTTCAGAAGATTAGACAAATCAATGGAGGACAATGGTTACTGGTCATGATGGGTATACTCAGCTTCCACAGGCAGAAGCAGTAATGGCTCCGAATATCAGTTGCTGGAAATCACAGGGGGGTGAGAGCTCTGGTGCTTAGGTCCTGCTTGCTGGCTTCCTCTGGGCACCTGGTTGGCCACTGTGAGAACAGGATGGTGGAATGAAATGGGCCATTGGGCTGATCTAGCAGGCTCTTCTTATGTCCTTGACAGGGTGGGCAGAGCAGGCAAGTACCCAAACCAGACATTGATTTCAAAGGAGCATCAAATCCCAACCAAGGCAACATCATAGGAAGCCCCCTCAAAAGACTCCTTGCCGGCCAGTTCAGCTGCATAAATCCACATTTCTGGTCTGTTTCCTGCCTCTATTCTAACCGCTGAACTGGTTCTCTCATGCTCACGCCCAGGGAGCTGAATGTGTTGAGCTGCCACCCTTGGCAAGAATTTGCATTTGAAGGAAAGTGAGGAAATATAGAAGGAATATCAGAGTCTCTAGATCTGCAACAGTCACTGATGTCGGGTGGAAAACTCAGCAAAATGGAATCTTCTCCAGATATTTTTGTAGCGCTTAATTTTTCTGCAGGAATTTTTGTGTTTTGTATGTTAGTAATAATTCATGAATAGCAACAGCAAATAAACAGTAAGCAAGCTTGTCAGGTTCAAAGTTTTGTCATGCTAAATTAAATCACTCTGAAGGTCATCAGATATTTTTTTCCCTGATGCCAATTATCCCAGTTTTCAAATTCAAAATTTTCTGGAAAAGCCACACCGCTGGATTCAGCCCACTTACATGTGTAAATATCCACTTGATGTTATGGTTATCAAGTAAATAACTTACTTGTGTGAACTAGCCATATGAAAAGATGACCTGGAAAGAACAGTACTGAAAGAGAATAATGTTCTGGCTCTTTCATCTCCATCAGAGAATGAGATGACAATAGTTAAGAGCATGTCTCCAGACTAGAGGCTCATGTGTCCATTTCAGATGGCAAAAGGAAAAAGTATATATACAGTACCATAAGATCTGAAAACCTCCACTCCTAGCCTAGCAACAGTCTTAAACATACTTCAAGAAACAAAATAGAAAGCTTTTGTTTTTAATTTGATTTCCCCCCAATTCTAGAGCATTCAATTTACATAGGATGAAGAAGAAAAGAATCCGGCTCTAGGTCTCAGTTTGATCTGTGAGAATACCAAGAATACCATATGGGAGTGATACAAAACAAACATTCCCAGCGGTTCGGAGTTTTTCCTCTCCTTTTTTGGATGATTTATTGTGTTCTTTTGACACCATTCAGTTCTTGATCTCGATCTCTGAATTGGTAGTTTGGGGATACAGTACGTGGGATTACATGACACTTCAATCATAAAATGGTTTCCCTAAAATAATGAGTACAAGGCAACACACAGGTAAGAAACAATCAGTGAGAATGAAAACGATGCGAAGCATTCACTGGAGCAATAGCTCAAAGTATTGGCACCAACCTTACAACTTGAATTACAGGCCTATCAAAACTGAAATCATACTCTGAAATGCAATCTTAGCATAAATTTAGTAATATACATATGCCCAGGCATACGTGTATATTAAGGCGAAATAGATTCAAATAATCTGGAAAGAGCTTCCCAACCCAGTCCCAAATCCAACTGAAGTTACTCATTGTTACGACTAGTATCTTAATGAACTTTTACTTAGAAATAAGCCCCACTGAACATAGTGGAACTTGTTACTGAATACAAACATCCCTAGAATTCTACTGCACCTCCCACTGATGCCACAAAACAAGTTAACAACAAGGGCTGGTAGCCATTTACACCATCTGCTCAATGCAGCAGTAAGAGTACCTGATGTAATAGAGAGGACTTAGATGAATATCACCACCCCAATGTCTACCCCAACCCTGCTTTGCCACCCCTTGCATTCCAGAAGCACAGAGCCAGGAACCACATGGTGCCATCGTTTCATAAAAATTGGCAGCACCTAGTATTCCAGATCTGTTCTTGTGAGGGCAGTGCCATCTGCCTGTAAATTTGATTCTTTTATTGTGAGCCACTTTGAGGGCCATTACAGCTGAAAAGCAGTATACAGGCAACTCCCCATTTGCGTGTGTTTGGGATGCGCACGGCCACTGATGCACATGCCGTTTTTGACACCGGAAGGCTGGCAGGGCGGGCTTTCCTGTGTCCCGCCGGTGTGCCCAGTACCTCAGAACGCAAAATCCCGCACAAATGGGGAGCTGCCTATACAAATATGGTAAAGTAAATCTATTGAAGCCCTATGTTTTCCAATGGGACATAGTTTGAGCTGGATTGGTTTTATATACTGGCTTACAATACACAATGCCAACAGTCCCAGACCATCCTTTGTTGAGGTGTGCAGCAAAAAAAATGTTCACTTGTGGCTAAACATCTTAATACTAAATTCTACCAATGTGGTTTTGCAGGGCCTGGTAATACATGCTGAAATGTCTTGAAAATCCAAAGTGGAAGTTCTTATTGTCCTAGCAAGCCTCCATAATTTAAAAACACACACACATACACACACATATGGAGGTAGCCCAAACAGCATCCAACTAAGCTGTCCTGGTATGGGACAGCTGCATATTCCTGCATTGCTGGAGATTGAACTAAATGATTCTCAGGGTCCTTTCCAATTCTATGATTCTATTACTATAAACATGTTGAACTAGTGCAAAATGTGTTTTGTGATGCTACTTAGTGCAGCAGCAAACTGTAATCTTTAGCATCTGGCTTATACAGAACCAGACTGTTGACCTGGCTAGCCAAATCATTTTGTCTGAAGCTGGTAGGGGTTCTCCAAGGTCTGGGGAAGAGCTATATCTCAGTCCTGCACTGTAAGATCCTTCAAAAAGAAACACCAAGAATTCAACTTGGAACTTTCACATTCTGCTTGTTAGCTGCAACCCCTTTGAACATATTTTAAGGAAGCGAGCCGGGACAATTTTGTTTGCTGTACGTAAGAACAGTGCACAGTCCTATTCAGGTAATCGTATTAAAATGCATCATCAAAATATTGCCAGAAAATCACCCATCTTGTTAAAATGAACAGTTGTCTTGTAATACAGTTGAAGAAAAGAGATTCCACAGAAATATTGACACAAATTTTACTTATATAAACTTGTAAAAATTAGTTCTCAGATCACTCCAAAAAAAATCTTATAATCAGTAGGCTTATTTAGAATGGTTAGAGCTAATGTAATACTCTGACCACTGCATGATAATTTTCGGAACACTTTTGTGCAAACTATTAGAATTAGGAGTTAGGATACAACTGCTATTTCTTTTGGAAGATGATTACCATTTGCATGAGCAATCTTACTGACGTCTGGTGAAACTCTGCGGAAGAATTTGTGACCATGAGAATCAGTGTTGACAAAGACATATCCTGGAGGGGATGGATAGGTTGCTGGGCAGACCTCTTGTTTCTTTGGTGTATATTCTGTACGGTACAAGGTTTCATCTGTAAAAGGTGCTGAACTAGATAGGGCCATCTTTGAAGGTTTGCAACTCTGAGTCAGGACTATGTTGTGTGGTCTGTAGTGAGCTCTGAAGGTTGTCATGCCATCAAACTTCCCAGAGGCCTTTGGAATATCCTGGGACCTCTTGACAATTTCTGGCCGATGGGTATCCCAAGCTTGAAAGGCATCTCTCATTGTTGTATTCCCTTGAAAGGGGGCATTATTTCTCCTGCTCCTTTCTACTGGTCTCATGAGGACAGCTGGATTGATGTCATGTGGAATATAAGCAAGGTGGCTCGTGGTGGTCAACTCCATGTTGCCTGTGGGTGGAACATACTCTTTTGCTTTGTGAACTTCAGGCAAGGAAATGGCCCACGGTTGAAAACGATCGCGGAATTCTGTGGTTCCATCAAAAAGAGCCTTCACTTCCACTTTAGAGGGTTCAGGCTTGAAGCTTTTTGGAAGTTCGCCAACAAGCCCTCTAAAATCACAGCGGTGTGTTGTGGTGTCTACAAAGGGTTGGCTATTGGGCTTGTATTCTTCTTTTGACACCTTCAGTTGTGGCTCCAGCTGATGAGGAACGTAATCGCTGCGATGACTTGTAACACTGGTAAAAGGCTGATCTGAAAGCTTGGTCACAACAGTGGGCTTAAAGCTTTTTCGGAGGGAGATTTCCCTCGGGAAAAAGGAATCTTGAAATGTGGTGCTGTTCCCAAACTTTTCAGTGGGAAGTTGGTAGGCGTTCTCCACTTTGTTGGTCTCCCTTCTTTGAACTTCCCAGGCCCTATAGTCAGCTTTAAGACAAAAACAGCATTAAGCTAACAAATTTTGCTATGGTTGTTAATTTTTGATAGCCTTGGCCTCAGCATAGATTGGTTGCAGTCTGTTGGAGTGGTGTGTCACCCTGCCAACATACTTAGGGCACCTGTAGGCATGTATTTGATTGCCTTCAACCACTCTGGGCCAGAAACTGCTAAGTAAAGGAACACCCATGCTACCTATATCAGTTTTAAATCATAGTATGGCTTCCCTCAATAAATTCTGAGGTTTATAATTTGGTGAAGGTGCTGAGAACTCTCTATTAGAGATCTCTACTGCAGGTGTGAGGGACTAGATCTGGTTCATGAGCCAGCACCTTAATTCTCCATCCTTTGTGGGCCAACTTTGACAAGTGAACAGGGTCCTTTGAAGTCAGTTTGTAGGTGTGGTTTGGATTGGACAAAGTGGGGCTCGCTGCTGTAATAGCAGCGATCAGCTTGGCTGCAGTTCTCAATGAGGAACTCCTTAGTGCAGCTGATCCCACTGGGGCTGGATTAGAGTCTAGTGTTGCCAAGATACACGGATAGGCACAACAGCATCTCCCAAAGCAAAGGGAATGGTTTAAGGCTAGCCAATCCTAAGCAATGGTTAGGGCCACTGAACTCAATGGGTAAACTAGTTTAGGACTCTCTTTTTGCCTTAGCCAAAGCAGGATATTAAGCTTTTGCCTCCAAAGCCCATGGATGATGCCGACAGTGTGCATTTTATTAGACTTAACAAGAGTCCACTGCCAAAAGACTCCCTCATTTCACCTGAACAGCATCACAGCAGCCAAGTCCACCATCACCTCTCCAGCATGGCCAGATGGCATGCCGCCACTCTGCCCGTCACTTCACTTTGTGAAAAGTGCTGTGTGTTATTACCTCGGTAAGTAGGTATGGTATTCACTTTGCCTTCTCTCTTGTAATTCCTCTCTACAGGCTTTACTATTATCACGGGGTTTATTTTGTGAGCATTATAATCTCTTCTGTAAGTGGTTCCCATGTCCATTTCTCCAGTTACTGGTTTGCATTCCGCTGGAACCCGGACAGGCCGATTTGCAACATCGTAGGGAAGGTAGTCAGACCTGGAAGCGGGGGGAAGCATAAAGCACTGGATTTAAATAGCCAACAGCTAGGAATATAACAAAAAATACTGAGCTTACAGTATTAAAAAAAACCCCAAACTATTTGAAAGCTATTGTGGCTGTTGGTGCCTATTTAGGGCTACAACATTTGGAGCAATTAATATGGTGGTCATGATTAATGCTGCTGAATTATTTTAAATAAAAAATGTATATTATTTCCATTTCAGGGACCTATGAAAACTAGAGATTGTCAGCTGTGATTTCTTAAATCAAGCTACAGCCCAAATAATACTATTGGTCAAATTTTTCACCACTCAGTTTTTGATCAAAATGCTTCCCCTGAGCAAAATCTGACTAATCCCTCCCTCTGTCTTCTCCCTATGATGCCTTGGTAGCCCCAAAATCTATCCAGCACCGAAAAATATTTACTTGAAAGTTGTGATGCCTTCCATTTTCCCTCCGTGCGTGTGATACTCATGCTTGGGCTTGAGGCTCTGGGCAGGAGGGATATTGCCATAGAGAGGATATTTGTCCACGTATTCCGTTATGAGGGTCGACTCCCCTACACGGTCATAAATCCTGGTGGGATTATGAGGGCAACGATGGCGCCTGGGATTTAATAACAACAGCAAAGATAAATGAAGGAAATAATGGTCAACCAGTTCAAGCTGTCGGAGTTGAGACTACTCCCTGAAGCTCTTTTAAGCAAGAAGTGCCTTGCCAATCTGAACACATTGCCTGTCTCACATTTAGTGCAGAATAGCCATGCGACTTTTTACAGGGCATCCTCACAATACTGTCATCCAGTCACTGTCACACTGAATTTTTCCTTGCGGTTCTTCCTCTTCTTAACTCTCAGACCTCACAAAGCCCAACTTTTCCCCACTGAAGAATGGAAGAGTGTTTTTAAAAGGGCAGCATTTTTATGTGGGCAATGGGCTGTGGCATATCAGAAAAGTGCACGCTAATGATAACCTTTGCAACTGTTGCCATTTCATGACCCTGTTTAATTTAATCCTTTAATACCAAAATGCTTTCCCAACTAGATATTCATGAAAAAGAGGGATGGTGCTGTTAGGGTGTTCCGCTCCCACCCCCAATAAATCATCAAAGGATACCTTTCTGATCATTGCCACTAACCACATTACTATGGCAAGCTTTCCCCTCGTCATTAAAAAAATGCATTATTAGGGTGTTATAGCTCTATAAAAATACTGCAGAGAAAACATTCAAACACTACTTAAAAGATCAATTAAAAATAATAAACAAGTTCATAAAAAGGTGCCCAGCACCAGAATCAGAGTGCATGTCTGCCAAGCCTCAAAAGGCCCCGCCCACAGGGACTATGCCCCGCCCACAGGTGTGGATGAGACGTGGCGGGGTGTGCATGTAAAGAAGTGCAATCATATAGTGCAAAAAGTCACACTTGTAAGCTTACAACAGAAGCATAATGAGCGAATAGGACTCAAGAGCCCCTTGTCTGGAAGCAACCAATGTAAAGAGAGAGAGTATTTGGTTGGTCTAACTTTGAGCAGCTCTCCAAGGTATCAGGCAGAGGCCCTTTCCAGCCCTGAGATTTTTATTTCTTTTTAATGGATTTGAACCTAGAATATTGGGTGTGCTGCATATACCCTGCCCTGAGCTATGGCCCCACTGAAGTGGGATGTTGTCTAAGTGACGCCACTCTTAGCTCCACTTTGAGACTACGCTCCTGCTGCAAACCCACATCTCTCTCCATCCCACCAACCTTCTCTCTCTCCTTCTTCACTTTTTCTACTGGTATTCCTGGGGGTTTACGACTGTGGGTGCTAATGGGGGACAGCACTTGTGGATCTCCTGGAAGTATATTTAATGCGTCCCACTCTACCAACATCTCTTTTAGCATCATATTCTTGGATGCGGTCCTCAAAGGTGTGTGTAGGGGGAAGCAAATAAAGTACAGGGGTTTCTTTGTCATCGGTGCCAAACAGCATCTCATGTATAAGAAAATAGAAATGTTAACTGAAAGCAAATTGTAACTAAACTGAAGTTTGTAAAAAAGAAAAGTTTTTACAAGAATAACAAGCACAACCAAAGGCCCAGAAGAGCAAGGCATGTGCCAATTACCGGATAAAAATAGCTTCCAGTCTCTCAGTGGAGCAAACCTGGTTTAGCTGACTGTGGACTTTATTGAGGTTTATTTGACATTCCTGTGTTCATCAATGAAGGTTTGGCTGCTTCCACCAAAGCGGGTTGCATAGTTGATATTTGCTGCTGGTGACATCTCTTCAAGCAGGACCGGAATGTAACACTTTGTGTTACCAACATGATCTTGTCCCAGCAAGCTCCCAAGAATTATCTTCCCATGCCCTACTGTTTGTCCCCAAGGCTCACTCGAGAGCAACCGAACTGCAGCCATTTCCATCTTTACTACTGCTACTTATTTCTGTTAGCTGATTTGTGGGCAGGCTTTGTGTTCTGTTGTTGAGCTCAGAGCTGAGCTACAGACCACGGGCAGTCTGTGGTCATCTTCCCCAACACACCTGTACTGAATACATTGGAAGACGGCTGCTGCTCACCGGCCTTGCTCCTTGCAAGTTCAAAGGAAGATGAGAACGGGGCCTCTACACACGGACAGCTGTTTTTCCAGGGCAGCCAGGTTTCCAGATCCACGTATATGGCGCCTACACAGTAGGGCACTTTCAAGCATCCTCCCCTTTGCTCAGTCCTGCCCTAAATCCTAATGACTGGGCTTGCTTTTTCCTCTTCTTCCTCCCTGTCCCTTTTCCTTTTGTGTCATGTCTCTTACAGTGTGGACCTGACAGGGACTGTCTTATCATTTATATTTATAGACTGCACTGGGAGCCTTTCTCAGCTGAAAGTAGGATGGCCAACAGCAACAATATAGATGTACACATGTAGAGTCCCGTTCTCACATCTTCCTCCAAATGTCCAGAATTTGACCTCATTGACTCTAAAAAATGCCAATGACCTACCTTGCCTTCAGGTGGTATAATTTAAGGTAGTCCTATAGACTGCAGTGAAAACATACTAACAGATACAAAAAAAGAGAGAGTGGCTGCTGGTGGGTTTTTCTCAGGCCTCAAGATTCCTCCAGAACATTTCCCACCAGCCAAATAAAGATTTATTATAAAAAGCCACAATGCCCACCAGGACTTGAGTTCCCTGACAGCTTCTCTGATAACAAAATATATTCCTCACTAAAGCTTTTACTTGCCACCTTAAATGCTGCTATGTTTATGAAAATAATGCATCTATTAGGATGGTAGTATTTTGGACCGGTTTCTGCTTCTCCAATGACCTCAGTTCCCTAATACTGACAAGCAGAAAAACTCCTAGGAGGTTTTAGCACAATTTATGGCTACCCAAACCTCTCCCATGGAAATTCAACAGAGCTTCTAAAAAGAGAAATGACAGGAATAAGATTAACCTGTCAGCAACTATTTACTCTTCTGTAGGGGGGAATATAAATGACTCATCAGAGCAGGTCGAGTCCTTGGTATTTCTTCTCTTGAAAAACTGCTGGATAGATTACAAACAGTATTCCTTTCCATTAAACCTTGAAATATTAGCACTATTATCAGGAGTACTGTACAGTTTGACAGTTTGACGTGAAAGTTGACATCCCTTTCAATCAGTTCCTTGGCCAGCAGCTAGAACCAACTAGAGCGGGGAGGGTGAGGGGGGGGACAAGGATCAATGAAGTCTTCCCCTAAGCTATTTCCTGGTCTCTTGGCGGGAGGTTGGAGCTACTTTACTTATTAATCGCCTTTTTTACCCCACATATCCCACCAAGGAACTCAGGGCAGTGTACAAGCCCCCCCCCCTTTTTATCCTAGCAGAGAGTGAGCTTGAGGCCAAGTGGGGATTTTAACGTGGGTCTCCTTGGTCTCCGTCCAATACTACTTTGTACCATTAGGGTAGCCACCTGTGTATCGCTTCTGGTCCTGCCTGCCATAATGAAGGCAGCCCACCTTTTCCTAGACTGAGGGGAAAATGGCGAAGATCTGCGACATGTTTTACTAGTGAGACAGAATGGTTTCTAGCAGACTGTCACATGCTCTGAGACAGTGAAGCAAGGGACGGAGAGATAAGATCTCGGAGAAACTTCGAGATTCAGTTCCGCCCCAAGCCACGATGGGAGAAAACAACAGCTGGGAAGTAAAAGAGACAACGTCATACATGGACAGAAGGAATCTCCATGGACATAACAGTTTTCACATGCAGGGCAGAATAAAGATAATAGTTTGAGTTCCTCACTTGAAGCTTTATAAATTTATATATCGTAACATCACGAATGGAAATCATTCATTATGTAGCAGTTGACTAAGGGATTATTATTATAATTGAAATGTAACTGACATGAATTAAGTTCATGGAACGCAGTGATATAAGATTGGAAATGAACCCAAACCACCATGCGGGGAGCCACTTTAACTAAAATGTATTAATTGGAAGTTGATTGGCATGTTGATAATTGTATAATTTGGGAATTAATTGTTATTCATATAATTTGGCTAATATTGGGGGTATATTGGAAAACTAATTTTTAAAAAATGTAAAAAAGAGACCGGTTTTCATAAAATTTGCATGTGCTAATTTATATGCATAGAAACTATTTGCAACTTCAAGCCCCCTCCTGTTCTCCCTTCTGAGGGCTCTTTATCTTTGGGCCAGGCAGCTCTTTGAATGGATGAGAGTTAGAGGACTGTCCCCTGTAAAGCAGGCCACCCAGGTTTATTTATTTATTCGTAATATTTCTTACTCACTCTTCCCCCTAAGGGACCCAGGGCAGGTTATGACATTAAAGTAAAGGTAAAGGTAAAAGTACCCCTGACCGTTAGGCCCAGTCCCAGATGACTCTGGGGTTGCACGCTCATCTCGCTCTATAGGCCAAGGGAGCCAGCGTTTGTCCACAGACAGCTTCCAGGTCATGTGGCCAGCATGACTAAGCCGCTTCTGGCAAACCAGAGCAGCACACGCAAACGTTGTTTACCTTCCCGCTGGAGCGGTACCTATTTATCTACTTGCACTTTGATGTGCTTTCAAACTGCCAGGTTGGCAGGAGCTGGGACCAAGCAACGGGAGCTCACCCCGTTGCGGGGATACGAACCGCCGACCTTCCGATCGGCAAGCCCTAGGCTCTGTGGTTTAGACCACAGCGCTACCCACGTCCCAACATTAGAGTATGCAATGGCAAAACCAGATAAAAACCAGGCTCTGGGCTTTATTTATAAGGCTGTCTCTCTGCCGCTAGGCAGTGGGAAAGAAGGCGGCTTCCGAAGCCTGTGATTAATAGCTTTGAGAAGGCAGGACAAAGCCAGTTCTTTAGGCCATTTCTCTTTGCCTTCATGGAGCAGTCACTTCACAACCCTGACACCAACATCGGATGAAGCCTAGAGGCTCCTGGCCCAATATGGCATAGTCGCCTTTCAGATACAGGGGTGCATTTTGTGGCCTTTGGATCTTGACAGCTCACCTGTCCCCATGTTTGCCTACAATCACGTTCAAGGAGACATTTTCAAAAGTTTACTATGTACCTATGAGTTGAAATATTCTGCAATCAAAATGGTCTCACCTCCTTTTCTCCTCGCTTGTCCTTCTGCAGTTGTCATGGTTTGCTTTGTTAGAGAGCCGATGGATTGTGACATCAGAAAGAAGTCAAGCAGGCATCATCTCTCTACTTCCATTCCTGTCCTCTCTCTCTCTCTCTCTCTCTCTCTCTCTCTCCTCCTCCTCCTCTTGCTGTCTTTCTCTTTCACTTTTACACTCTCTGGCAAACCTTCCTCTGAAAGCAGTTTGTTTTTTAAGTCTAAATCTCACTTTAAGATTGAACTTCTAAAATCCCATTTCCCACCAACCATCTTAACGTTTTGGAGCCATTTGAAAGTGATAAAAGTAACTCGCCATGCTTCATCTTATTGCAATCATCATCTGCAAATTAGGACACCAGTATAAAAGGATAAGACTTCCCACGAAAAAACACATCTTACTGCCATGTGTGAATAGTATTTAAGGTTTGTAAAATAAAATTACTCTTTTTTACACTAATGAAACAAGGCTGAAACCATTCATTTGGTTGCTTGCTTACTACTGCTACTACTAGTAGCAATTCTTACATACGCCACCAGCATAGGTGAAAGGATTTAATTTGCCTTACTCCTCCAGTCCAAAGGTCCTCCTCAGACATTTATCCAATATTCAGCGCCTACACACACCAGCAAGCCCTCATTGTGAATGGCCCAAACTCCTTCCCTGAAGTCTGGGCCAATTTAGAAAATCATCAAGCTTTCCTAAAACGCTGCTCAGATCATCTAGCTGCAAAAGTGTATGTGTAATGGCGTTTTTTCTCCAAGAAAAAGAAATCAACATGTCTTCTTCACATGCTAACTTCCTATGCGTAAGTTATTTTGTTTGTTTGTTTTTGCATGTCCTGACTCCTGTCTAGTACAGTGGTACCTCGGGTTACATTTGCTTCAGGTTACAGACTCTGCTAACCCAGAAATAGTACCTCGGGTTAAGAACTTTGCTTCAGGATGAGAACAGAAATCGTGCTCTGGCGGCGCGGCAGCAGTGGGAGGCCCCATTAGCTAAAGTGGTGCTTCAGGTTAAGAACAGTTTCAGGTTAAGAATGGACCTCCGGAACGAATTAAGTACTTAACCAGAGGTACCACTGTACACTGTAAAGATAGCTTTAGTCAGGCAAGTAATGGTACAGGCTTGACATGCTCAGGAATCATGATTCAGGATTTAGGAGTAGGACAAGACTGTGACACAGATGTCACTACAATTCCCCCCCCCCTTCCACCAGCTTTTGAAGATGATGCATGCTCACTCACAGGACACTCTTGCTGTATGGGAACGTCAAGATTGCAAGCATGCCCTCCATCGGGTGCACAGATCAGCTCCCATCTGTGAAGGTGGTGCCTGGTTCTAGGTGACAAGGCTGAACCCTCCTGTTCAGCCTCCACTGAGGCTGTCCGCAAGAAGGACAGAGGCGAGGGCCGGCATCCCTGCTCCGGCCTCCAAAGTGACTGAGGCCAAGGTGTAAAGGGAAAATCCATGATAGTTAATGGGATTGTCTTTTACCGAAAGAATACAGCAAATGCTGGAACTGAGAGCTGGGACAGGGGAAACCCCTAGGAGCATCTGTCTAGAATCTGTTGGGTATCGGACACCTTTGCTGGTCCAGCAAGCAATTCTTATGTTCCTAAGGAGACCCCACTTATAGCCATCTCTCTGCAGGGGCATTAACTTTTTTCTTGATCAGTGGGAAAGGGGCAAAATGTAGAGCAATGTGACTGTGATAGGAGTATGACTAATAGAAGCTAGCAAATACTAAAAGGAGACAAGGGAAGGAGTTATATATTCTGTGCTCCCATTTAATGAACAAACATGGCTCTTGGATATTGACTGTGAGTGAGTCTAGCTATTGCTTGGATAGTTCAGTGTTTCTGAAGGGCAAAAAAGCATGTCTAATTGACATTTGTATTGTGAAGGCACTCTAGTTCTTGGCTGTGCATATAAGGAAGAGTTTTTCTTTTAAGCACTAGTTCTGCAACTCATAAGGGATTTTAAAAAAAGCACGCACAAAATAAATTAAGTGTTTACATCTTATTATGGAAACATCCTACGCTCAGCTGTAATTGATACCTGGTTCAGGTTCAGAATGTATCATTTCAAACCAGGCAGCACATATTTATATTCCTAAGAGAGCTGTAAGGGATCCAACACTTATTTTGCACAAATGCAGTTACAGGAACATTTTTGTGGTTTTCAAAAACAACCTGCCTCTGAAATTTCCTTCTGCAAATTTTGGCCATGCCTTGCACCCTGCAAACAAACTGGCTGCCTTTACTGCTCACAAAAAAGTTGTGTAATTATAGCATAGATTACATTTTAATATCTGGTCATGTACTGTACTAGAATAACAGATTGTCATGACTGTCTGCATGATTAACGGAGTACCGTGTCCCTTAATTTGTGAAAACTGAAAAGGCATACATCACTAACTTGTATACTATGTTTTATTTGATGCTCCATGCCATATCTTTCCTACAAAAAATTATGGGAATTGAAGTTGGGAAAGTGTATTGAGTCTTTATTACGGATTCATAGACTCAACACAAAACTTTAATTCCAAATGTTCTCAGGGAAGAGGGAAGGGTGTTAAGCTAGTTCAACAGTACAATTCTATACAAGTTTACTTAGAAATAAGCCCCACTGAGTTCAATGGGGCTTGCTTCCAAGCCAATGTGCATGGGTTTGTAGCCTAAGGCTATAATGTGGATATGCTTAGGCAATAAAATGATAGGAGCACAGGGGATATATGTGCCACACACATGTATGCTTTTGGTTTGTGGTGAACTGCTGAACTAAATCACCATTATGCAAAGAAAGCATCAACAGACGGTGAAGGAGTAATTTGCCATGGAGAAAAGAAAATCTAGATGCCTTACGCCTTCATCAGTTTCCAAGTAAATGCTAGTGTTTATCATATGAAAGAATACAGTCCTCTTAGCGCTGACACATTATCCTGTGAATGTCAATGTCCTAAATAATTATAATGTTTGGGGATTAGGGCAGAAGTAGAGTCTCCATGTAGAAGCAAAAGAACAAGCCACCTATATATTTTCCTGTTGTTTCTTTTCCTCTTGGTAACCCTAATGTGTGTATGGCTTAACTCCCCAGGTAACAAGATCCAAGCGACAAGTCCTCCCATTGAAACCTGCAGTGCTGTTGCAAAAGCAAAGCAAATTCAGTTCGCTGCCTACATCAATATCTGCTTGAGAGTTTATTGACCACAAAATTGTTGGCAATGTACATTTTGTAAACCATTTGTTTGTAGGCATGTTTCACAGGGCCTTTGTTCTGTGGTGTTTCATTGCAGAACTTGGAAACAGCTTTGTTTGGCTTGAAGCTCCTTTGCCTCCTCCAGTGTCATGTCATCCAAAGTTTAGATTGGCCAGGATCCAAAGGGCTGCTTAGGCTCGCACTTCAAATTTGTAAATGCTTCCCTCCCTCTCTTTGAGCAGCTGATGCCCAAACTGCTTTCAAAAGTGCTCATCTGTTTCAAAACAGCTAGCCATGTGGATTGAAGGCTAGTGTCAAGAGAAACACAAGCCCTTTGGGCTCAAGGAAAAAGTTTCAAAAGACTTGTCTTTTGCTGCCTCCTGGCTAAGTCCTAAGCCACTATCCACTGGAAGGATAAACTTACCTCAAAATGAAAACACAAATATTGTTCATAAAACTGTGTAGATTGTACCTGAGGTGGCTCAAGAGGGGGCTTAAAAATATTTTTTTCTTGGAGCCAGTTGAAGTGGTATAGATGCCAGTACAACAGAGAACTTTGTAACCACTTGAGGAATTCATAGCATATGTTCCATTTAAGCGCAGGATTCAATCACTTCCCCAGTAACAGCCACATTTCTGAGGTTGTTTGCAATATACTACACATCTTTGTTGTTCCAGAAATGGCCCTAATCCAGATATGCCTCTTGGCTGAGAAATGTATAAATGGAGTTTTGAGTTCCATGGAACACTAGTGGCCTAAGATATACTTACTTTGTGTGTGTGTAAAATGCAAGGCAGGCTTCATTCAAATGCACCAGAAGGCTCCCACTTAGAACATGTAAGAGTGCAACTGAATAGCTAGATGTGATGTTAAATTGTAAATTTGCATTTAAATTTTAAGAATAAGAATAATAATTTTATTATTTGTACCCCGCCCATCTGATTGGGTTGCGCCAGCCACTCTGGGCGGCTTCCAGCATATTTACTTTAAAAAAATGCAAATAGAATTGACTTCCATGAGGGATTTTCTCGCAATGCGCACAGCACTTTCAGAGAAAGGAATTTTATCAGAAACACAGAAGGGGAGGAAAGGGCAAATTCCCCCCCCCCCACCTGCCTAATAATAATCAGCCCCCAACACAGCATGTGCTATTTGTATTTTAACAAATGTACCTGTTAAATGCAGAAATACATTTAATGTCATGTCTAGGTTAGCTCATCAAAGCTGGCTGCTGTTATTTCTAGACCTACCTCCTGAGCAAAAGGAAGCAAGCCTAGAGTGAGTGATGACTCAGAAAGAGATGCAACAGGCAGCCTCCTCTGAGGGTGAGTAATTTTGCTCCATCTGCTCAGAAGTGTCTATGTCAACCAATTACACTAGATGCAAGAGATCTACCATTCCAGCAGTGGGAGGAGCCCTGGCCAAAATGGTAGAAAAAACACAGATGCCTTTTCCAGGGATTATTACTGTTGTATACTCATCAAAGCCACATGGCACACATGCTGTTTTCTCATAGCATTCAAGCATGTCCTGACACATCATTTGGAATTTGCTGAGCCATATGGAACAGGTACTGCCAGATCCTTGAGAGGGACAGTAAATCACCCCATCTGCTATTATTCTCCGTTGCCAGTGCCAGTTGCACCCTGGCCGAGGACATGTTTCCCTGATGTATTTTGAGACCTCTCATCAGGTGCTCACACTTCATGTGCTTGTGGTGAGAAACACTCATGTGCCAGTGAAAAATATGATTGCTACTTAAGGGCATACATACATTATGAGTGCCAGTTTCCTCAGATACATACACAAGAGCATTGGTGCTTAAAGATGTGCAAGCTTATGTGGGTTGTGCCCACACGCTGAGTAAAGTTTGGTGTGAAGAAACAGAAGTGTTTCCAATAGCTATTGTAATGCATGGAGCTGTCCTGTGGAGTGGATCTTCAATGTTCAACTCAGTGGATCTTCAATGTTGCTGTTTCTTGTAACTTGCCCTTTCTCTAAGGAGCTGAGAGTGGCAGACAAGGTCACCCTCTCACAACTACCCTGTAGGGCAGATTAAGCAGCAAAATTAAAGCAACTAGCTGCAGGCATGCTTCATGTCTGAGTTGGGCTTTGAACTCCTTAGTGCACCACATCTGAAAACTACACTGCTTTCAGACGTTAGTTAGGACTACTGGCAAGGAAGCCAATGCAGTACCCTGCAGAAGTTGAGGATTACAATTCCCATCATCCATGAACATTATCTATGCTGGCTGGGTTCATGGGTGTTGCAGCCCACTATCAATTCTTCAGGCTACAATTTCCCACTGAAGCTTCCTGGGGGCACTGCCACATACCCTGTTTATTGAGCATTCACCCTGATCTGTTTGTGGGGAAATTGAACAACATTGTATCAAGCGTTCTCTCACACTTTACACTGCATCCCCCCCCCAAAAAAAATCACTTCCTTTATTGCAAAAATCCAACCTTTCAATGAAGTTTGTTTGTTTTGCAAGACCTCCAAATCAGCATTAATAGTGCACCCCCAAATTGCTGGTATGTGATTGAAACCCACCTGAAAACCGTGATAACCTGGACACAGCCTGGGTGACTTTGGGCTACTCACGCTCTCTCAACCTTACGCCCATTTTCTCCTCATGTGAATCCTGTAAGGTAGGGTAACTCCCCTCCCACCCCCATCGAAACCACTCAGAGCAACTTGGGAGGAAGGACAAGGACATACAAGAAGTTCATTGTTAGGATCATTATTGGGAACACAGAAGGCTGGCTTGTACTGACTCTGACCGACAGCCCAACTAATTCAATGTTGTATATACACTGACTGACAGCAGACCTGGATTTTAGACAGGTGCCTTTCCCAGCCCTGCCTAGAGAGCTGGGACTCTGCCTGCCTGCAAAGCTTGACAATAGTTATTCCATCTTTATCGCCCCAGGAGCTCATTATTCTCTGTGTCCCCAATCCCGGTCCACTTTTTACACTCACGACAACCCTGAGAGGTAGGTCACACGGAGATATAGTGACAAGCCCAAGGTCTCCCGGGGAAGTTCAGGGCTGTGGTTGGGGGGGTGTCAGTGTGGGGGGGTTAATTTGAACCCCATTTCTCCCCTTAGCCCAGGGGCACACTAAGTGCAAATAGACGCGCCTCGCTCGGTTTCCCGCGTACACCCGTGTAGGACACGCGTCACGTGTGAAGGGACCTTAGCCTCCACCGCGAGGTAGCCGAGTCGCAAGAGTGGAGGGTCTGTGACCCTTTTATGGGGGGGTTTAACTCCGTGGGTATGACGTCATGCTGCCCCGCCACCCCCCCAGGCCCCCCTCTGGACACTGCCTTACCCGCAGGTGCAAATCTGGCACAGGCACTGAGGCGCCTTCATCCTCCCGTCCTCGGCGGCTCCTTCGCCCTTCTACCTCTTCCTCCTCCTCCTCCTCCTCCTCAGCCGGGTAACTAGGGAAGCGCCCCGTCGCCTAGCAACCCCGCTCGGCGTCCGTGCGCATGCGCCCGCCCGCGACTTGGGCGGAGCCTAGGCTCGGTTCTCCCTCCTTCCTTCTCCGCGCCTCTTCCCGCCTTTGCTCCGCCCCCTCGGCCCGCCGCGCCTGCGCACGCGCAGAAAGGAAGAGGCGGACTTCCGGTTGCAACCGGCTCACGCTCCCTTCTTGTCAGTGGCCGGCGGCAACTCCGTGAGGTGAGTCCCCCCCCAGTTCCTAAAAGAGGGATAGGGAAGGCAGCGCGAGTCATACCCCGGCGGCAATGCGGGGGGGGGGATAGGTGGGCTTTCGAGATCCTTAATCCAAATTTCCATCTTCAGGAAGTATCCTTGATACCTTCCAAGAGTAAATAATAATAATAATTTTATTTATACCCCGCCGTCCCCAGCCAAGACCGGGCTCAGGGCGGCTAAATGAGGGGGGACGGGAAGAAGGCAGAGAAGCAGAATTGCCACTGGGAAAGGGAAGCCAGTGACTGGGAAAGGTCCAGTGGCCAAACTCACAGGACCAGCCCACTATCCCTCCAGCTAGCCTTCCTCCAGTGCCGGATTTACGTATAAGCTAAACAAGCTATAGCTTAGGGTCCCACTCTCTTGGGGGCCCCTAAAAATTTTAAAGGGGGAAAAAACCTGTATGTACATTTCCAAAATCTAAGATAAAAAATAAAATAAAACCTACATACAGCAACAGTGTTTGGTGTTGTGTGGGCTCCTGTGATGTAAGTAATGGGCCCTGGCTGCTAGCCTGCTCCCTAAAATATAACATACAGTGGTACCTCAGGTTATATACGCTTCAGGTTACAGACTCCGCTAACCCAGAAATAGTGCTTCAGGTTAAGAACTTTGCTTCAGGATGAGAACAGAAATCATACTCTGGCGGCACGGCAGCAGCGGGAGGCCCCATTAGCTAAAGTGGTGCTTCAGGTTAAGAACAGTTTCAGGTTAAGAACGGACCTCCGGAACGAATTAAGTACTTAACCCGAGGTACCACTGTATAAAGAGCCCCATTACCTTCAGTAGCTTAAGGCCTCATCAAACCTAAATCTGGCCCTCGCAGGGTTGTTGTGGTGAGAAGCAAAGGAGGGTCATTGGGTGGGTGAAAGGGCAACGTGCGCCTCCCTGGAGCTCCTGGGAGAGCTGGGTGGTTGGTGGATGGAATCGGGGCAAAGTTGTTGCCATATTCATGTTGATTCACACTTACAAATGCCAGGCTGCTCTGCTTTCAACAACAGCGTTATGCCGGGAGTGGTTGTTTCTGTAATTATTACCTTCACTGTACTTCATTTGCATCTGACTTTGCTGCTTAGGACTTAGTTGCTGTTGTAATCTCATAGAGCCACTAAGGTGTGAGGTCCAAAGAGCAGCTCCCGAGCATAGCCAGTGCTTTTTAACTGTTAATTACACTGCAAGTAAAATAAGAAAATTAGCAGCCGTGACCTGGCTCAGGATGAAGCTTTTTGTTTGATATGGCTGGGTGGGGGAGGGGGAGGAAGACTATGGGTGTGCATTATCATTACTCCTGGGCACTGTTAAAAACTAGCTTGGTGAGTTTTCAGTGCTGTGATTTCTTCAGGCCTTGAATGAGGCCGTAACATAAGTTTTTGACAACAATGCAAGGCACTAGTTCCCCATGTACTTGACAGACTGGGGTGTGTTTGGCTCATTAGGGAATACTTATCCTGCATACACTGTAGCTATTAACTTTTGAGTGCTGGTACAGACGCATCCATGCTGATCTCCTATTAGAACCATAGTTTTTGCATGTGCGGCCTCCTTCAATGGTGTTTTATTGGGGACAGGGGGAGGGTAGAGAAGAGAAGAGCCAAAATTCCACCCAGTACTAACCTCTTTCTTCATATTGTCTGGCCATCTGAATTTAGTTCAGTTTCAAGCTTTCATATAACCTTGTAGCTTTCTGACAACTTTGATCTTTCCAATATGAATTTCTTTGCCTTGCAGCAAAACATCCAACCATGGTTCTTGCAAGTCTGAATAAGACTATTGGACTTCAGAAAAAGACTGACTTCATTAGGAATATTTGTATACTAGCCCATGTGGACCATGGTAAGAGACACCTACGTTATGAACCGCATATCACACAAATCCCTTGGCAAATACACCAGAGGTCTTAAACAGGCTTTGTCTTATGGAATAACTGCTTGTTGCTCTGTAACACAGTTGTGTATTAAATAACTCATCTCTGACAATTTGTTACATGGGTGTGTAAGAAAAGCCCTAATAGATTGGTTAAAGGGAGGAGACATGTGGTCATGGGAGGATGGATTTAATGTTTAATCTTAAATATAAGGGCTTGTTTTTAATTTTTGTTTGGTGTACTACTTTCATTATCCTTTCCTCCCCCAGGCAAGACAACTTTAGCTGACTGCCTTATTTCTAGCAACGGAATAATCTCTAGCAGATTGGCAGGCAAGGTACAACTTAAACATTTCCAGTATATTATCCAGAATTTTTTTCTCTATCCACATTTTCTCACATTTAAGAAAAGTCTTTGAAAAATGTGAATACAGAGTATTCTGTTTATTTTTTTTACAATTCATATAGCTGAGATACTTGGATAGCCGAGAAGATGAGCAGATTCGAGGAATTACAATGAAATCAAGCGCAATTTCATTACATTTTGGAAAAGGTAATATAGTTAGCACATTCTGTATGTGCATTTAAACTGTTAAGTATTGTGTTGTTGAAATGTAGTGCTGAAATAAAGTGTAAAGATTTGGATGGAATCTAAAATACTGATTTTTTTTTGTTAAGCTACCTGCTGTAAGGCTCAGTTCAGGTGCAATGTTAAACCATGGTTTAGTGTTATGAGCTTGAGGAGACCTGAGCCTCAGGTTTGTGTGTTTTTCCCCTTGGATGTGGAAGAGAAGAAAACATAATATTTCTATTTTTGCAGTTTGGAGCAAACTCCACTTTCCTATTACATCCTAATGCAGGAAACTAAGCTTTATTCAAACCATGATGATGATGGATATTGAATGTACTCCAGTTGGAACAGAGCATTGTTCCTATATTCAGATGTGATTGGGAGCTGAGGTTTGTTCCAAATCACAAATGGAAGCTTTAATTTTCCTCCCCAGTTCCTGAAGAAGGGGAGAGAGAAGAGTGCTTTAGCTCGAGGTTCACACCTGCTCATCTTAGTACTAAACCATGGTTTCATGCTACATCGGAACTGATCCTAAATGTTTTAAGTGAGCAAACACACTTTTAAAATGCTTGCTTTTAAAGCACTTTTTCCTTCGGTTCTAGATGGTCAGGAGTATCTGATCAACCTAATCGACTCCCCTGGCCATGTGGACTTCTCTTCAGAAGTCTCCACAGCTGTCAGACTCTGTGATGGCTGCATCATTGTGGTAGATGCTGTGGAAGGAGTCTGTCCGCAGGTAAGGAGGAAAACCTACTTCAGATAGAGGGGGAAATAAATTAATTCGGACATACAGTCATACCTCGGGTTGAATGTGCTTCGGGATGAGTGCGTTTGAGTTGCGCTCTGCGGCAACCCGGAAGTAATGGAGCACGTTACTTCCGGGTTTCACTGCATGCGCAGATGCTCTAAATGACGTCACACGCATGCGCAGAAGCGGTGAAAAGTGATGCGCGCGTGCGCAGATGTGCCATCGCTAGTTACGTTTGCTTCTAGATTCGAACGGGGCTCCGGAACGGATCCTGTTCGCATCTAGAGGTACCATTGTACCACCGTTCGACTAGTACATGAATCATCAGCTAATATTTAGAATGCATTGGTAATTTAAAATGCAGTGTTGTGTGCAAGATAGAGTTCAGAATATGTGGCAAAGGAGACGGAGGTGAACACAAGAATATATTTTTGTTGGCCATGTAATATTAGTGTACTGATAGAAATTGACATACAGATGTCTGTATCAATGTAACTTCCAAGAGGAAAATGGTCAGACTCTTTACTTCAGTCAGGATTTGCAAAATGAACCAGACTTGGTTTAATTTTAACCACTGTTGGCGATCCTTGTGCATAATGCTGAAGCAGTATTTGTGTTATGTGTATGGGGGAGGAAGCCAGGAGTTTACATGAAGAATGCAGGCTTGGAAGAAAGGTTCATACAACCCAGATTCCTAACCAAGGGTCAGTTACCAGGCCAGAGTTATACAGTAGCTCGTATTTTCCTCAGCTGTTTTATGGCACGGTGTCAATATACTTGTTTTCCTTTGCACTAGACTCATGCAGTTTTGCGGCAGGCTTGGCTAGAAAATATTCGTCCAGTTCTGGTGATTAATAAAATAGACCGTCTCATAATGGAGCTCAAGTTTACCCCTCAGGAAGCATATTCTCATCTTAAGAATATCTTGGAACAGGTATGAGAGTTCTAAATAGCCTGATTATTTGTAATCAGCAATAGTTGTAGAATGAAAAGGACAGCAAGTAAACTATAGGCATTGTGTGCACCTATTTGGATTACTTCAGCCTTCCCCAAACTTCAGATGGACCACAAGTGTCAGCAGCACCAGCCAAAGCATCTAGAGGGCACCAGGATGGGGGAAGGCTGGATTACTGCAATATGCTCTGAAGGACAGTATTTTCAAAAACTTCAGAAGTTCAAGAATGCAGCTATCTAGTTATTAAACGGTGTCCGTCACAGACAACATATTCCACCAAGTCTGAAGCAGTTCCACTGGCTTATTGTTAGCATTCTGGTCAAATTAATCAGCCAAAATAGTCTGGAACGAGAATACCTTAGGTGTTATGTAAGTAATTTTTAACTAGTGTCCTTAGAGCTACATCTGGTTCCTTAAGAGCTACATCTCAGTTAGCTTTTTCTCTCTAGATTGGACCCATGGTGTGAGGATTAAAATTTTACTCCTTGTACCACTTTCCACTGAAATTCACTCCTTTGCTAAAGAAAGAGACCACGCTCTTCCTTGTTGGTTAAAAATACATTAACTGTAATGTGCAGCTTGGCTCTTATGGATTATCTTCTCCTATCTGCTATTTCCCATGTGCTCTGGGCCATTAGATGAGGCTCTGTTCTTGAGTACCCTGCTAAAACACTGAAGTATGAGGAATAGGATCTTCTGAAGGAATATATAGCTCTGAGACTGCTCAGAGGACCAGCTTATTCATGATTTTAGCAAAATGGCAAAAGCAGCTCAGGTTTCAGAGAACCTCTGGGATGATTGCCTGAAATAATAATAATAATAATAATAATAATAATAATAATAATAATAATGTTATTTTTATTTATTTATTTATACCCCACCCATGAATTTTTTTGTTTTAATTTTGATAGTGTAAGTGCTGTCTGAAATGGTTTTTAATAATTATTGTATTTCTGGTATTTTGGTGGCCATAAACATTTGTTTTAGGAATTCTGCTTGTAAGCTGCCTTTAAATCCTCTTTAGGGGCAGGAAGGTAGGATATTATGAAAATAAACTGGAATGTCTCTCTAGGTGAATGCAATCACTGCAACACTCTTCACATCGAAAGTTCTTGAAGAAAGGGCGGAGAAAGAAATGGAAACTCAGTTGACTTCTGATTCTTCACATGGTGACCAAGTTTATGACTGGAGTGCAGGCTTGGAATTTTCTGATGATTCCAATCTTTACTTTTCACCCGATCAGGGGAACGTGGTATTTGCTAGCGCAATTGACGGCTGGGGATTTGGGTGAGTTTATAGATGCTTATTAGTAATTTGATCATATATTTTCATTAGGGTGGATGAAGTTATCAGTTTTGTCTTTGTATACATCTTACTGCAGCGCAGACTAAATTGGGGGGGGGGGAGTTTTCAGAGCTTAATCATTTAATAGACAGTAGTAAAAATAAATAAATCCACAGGTGAGTGGATGGTTTCATCTAGAGGGTGTTGCACTGAAGATTCCCAGTCTGCTTCCGTTGCAAGAACTACTTCAATGTGGTCTTTCTAAAAGATCAGAATTCATAAGAGGAAGCATTCCTTCAGATGCCTTCTGTCTAGACTGCTTTAAGAGTTCTTAAAAGTTAAAATCTGCATTTTGAGTTGTGGCCAGAAGCATATGTGTATTTCAGTGGAGCTGCTTGTTTCTACCTTGGGTGCTTAAAATTGCAAATAGGTGTAAAGCTTAGACCAAAAAAAGAATAAAACTACCAAAAAAAGTCATCTGCTATTCACCCTTGAAATGCTTGTTCAGCCTCCTAATAGTCAATTGCATGCTGGTGGGGGAACACATAAATAGGCTTAGGAACCATCTGTCCATGGCATTTTAATGTTGTTAAATCTGATTGTTATTGTTATTATTTTTATTTTATTTTATTTCTATACCGCTTTATATTTTAAAGAAAAATCTCAGAGCGGTTTACAGCATATTAAACCTCAATAAAACAATGCGGAATCAAACATTTCTGAAGAAAGTCAAATATAAAGTACACAGTCAAAGCAACACAATTAACAGGAAGCCAAAATACCATCTCAAAGTTTTCAAAATAAAACACTGATCAGTGTTAACATTTTTTTGCTGGTCGTGTTTTTGTCAAAAAGCACTGGGTGGGGGCCTCTCTGAGGTATGTTTTGAAGCACTCCCAAATATTGTCACACTTAAGGGAAAATAGTGGGATTCGAGAAACCTAGGAATGAAAATTTGGGCCTTCCGTCTAGCTCAGACCAGTGCAAAACTGATTATTTCCATGCCAAAATGCAAACTTCCTACTCAGCTATATTTTTCAGGGAAGTAAGGTAAAGGTAAAGGTAAAGGTACCCCTGCCCGTACGGGCCAGTCTTGACAGACTCTGGGGTTGTGCGCCCATCTCACTCAACAGGCCGGGGGCCAGCGCTGTCCGCAGACACTTCCGGGTCACGTGGCCAGCGTGACATCGCTGCTCTGGCACACGGAAACGCCGTTTACCTTCCCGCTGGTAAGCGGTCCCTATTTATCTACTTGCACCCGGGGGTGCTTTCGAACTGCTAGGTTGGCAGGCGCTGGGACGGAGCAGCGGGAGCGCACCCCGCCGCGGGGATTCGAACCGCCGACCTTTCGATCGGCAAGCCCTAGGCGCTGAGGCTTTTACCCACAGCGCCACCCGCGTCCCTTTCAGGGAAGTAAGCACAGGCAATTTGACAGATTTTATTGCCATTCCTACCATAATACATCTCTGGTTGACGGGGGTCTAATTTTGCACTCTGCACAGGCTCTGTGAGGCCAGCAACCCTGGCTTTACTGCCTCCCATTTGTCTGCATCTTCAAGCTGCTTCCTAGTTTACCCGGCAATTGTGTTTGCCGCTGCTCGGGCTGCAGAAGCATTTCCCGCAGCAGACATCTAAAGCGGGAAGGGCAGGCACATCACGACTTGAAAACACAGTTTGAGCTGTAGCCTGTCAGGCTCCCTGTGTGCAACGGTGAGCGTTTAGTAGCCTTCATCTTCACTTCATACGTTTCTGCTTCAGGAAATGACTTTGTAGCACCAGGATAGCTACAGCCAAGGCAGTTGTAACATTAAATGTTAATCAGTTCCTCCTTATATGCACAGAAGTGGGATGTAGATGACCAGAAATTGAAATCTGGTCGCAAGTTCTCTTGCTTTTTCACTTTGGGGAAGAGAGGATGAAAGAAGCTTTTGTCTACAGGTGTACAGTCATACGTCGGGTTAAATGTGCTTCAGGTTACTCTGCGGGGCGACCCGGAAGTAACGGAGTGTGTTACTTCCGGATTTCACTGCATGTGCAGACGCTCAAAATGACATCATGCGTGGAAGCGGCGAATCACGACCCGTGCTGACGCGGGTTGCGTTTGCTTCAGGATGCGAACGGGGCTCTGGAACGGATCCCGTTCGCATCCAGAGGTAGTACACTGTATAGGAAACAGCAGGGTTGATTGAATGGATGAGAGTAATAGTGGGTCCGAGGGTCAAGAAGGTGGTTTCTGCATGTGCTGTAGAAGGAAGCGAGGGGCAGGTGGGGCTCATGAACCTGGGAAGGTAGCCCATCTAGGAGAAGAAAGCTCTTGTCCTAAACCTCTGCTGCCTTGCGGGCTATCTTTGGGAGAAGAAAAGGCTACGGAGTAAACCCTATACAAATCCAGAAAAATAAAAGAAAAACTTAGTGATCAACTTAATAGTCTGAACAGAAATGGCAACAAAATTGAATGCTGATGCTTTGTTCAGAGTTGATTTGGTTAAGAGGTTGGCATAAATGCTGATGGTAAAATTACTCATTTAATTTTGATTTGGAAATGGAAGGCAAATTAGGAACTCATTTACAAATAGCTGGAGTTTATTTGTAGCTTTCTAGAAAAAGAGTTTTGACAAAACATAGCTGATGGCATACTATTGTGCTGATACTCTTTTTAAAAAACCTAATTGTTGCACTGCTTTTCAAGAAAACATTCTTCCCAAGCTACATGTCGAACATACAGTAGAATGCAATTTCAAATCTTATAAAACAACATAAAATTTCTAAAACAGTACCCAACAACTGGAAGCTAAAAGGACCACACTATAAAACGACCAAAATATGGCCAAAATACTACACACTTATGTTAGTTAGTTAAAAGTGTAGTAAAGCGGTAGACCTTTAAAGCCTGTTTAAAATATGCAAGGGGTGTGTCCCAGTGGAATCACATTATGCAATAGTGGATTCCACTGTTGAAAATGCCTTCATCTGTGTGTTTGCCTTATTTTAGGGTTCAACTGTATCAATACCTGTCTATGTCTGTTAAGAAGCAGACCCCATTGAGTTCAACAGAGCTCAATCCTTCTTTACTGGGTATAGAATTGCCGCTTTCTTGTTTTGATCTTATTTATATGTTGAGATAAAGTATCACAAAAAGTGTTCAGTCTGATTTGTCATCTGGTGCAGTATTATTTATGTTAGGGTTGCCATACGTCCGGAATTTTCTGGACATAGCTGGTATTTGGTCCTCGTAAACAGCGCCTGGGTGGAAATCGTTTGAATGTCTGGGGAAATCAGAACATGTGGCAACCCATGTCGGAAGTGTTGATTTTGGTGAATTTCATTATAAATTGCTCAAAAAAAATTCACTTTTTCTTCCGAGATTTTGCAAAGCTCAACAACTTTGCTCAAAAAAACTCAACAACTATTGTGTCCGGAATTTCATTTTTTGAAATATGGCAACTCTAATTTATGTGGTGGCTCATTCATATAAGCAAGTCATGATGACTTCTGTCATCAAGTGATGACCATTCATGTATGAATTCCTCTGCCTACAGTGGGGTCAGGAACTTGAGGCATGCCTGCTGGTGTTTGTTCTTTCACTAGAGTGTTCTGAGACATCTGACTTAAAACATGCCAATTGTTCTCACTGTCACTGCAAGGATGCTATGTGAGCATCTGGTCTGCAGACAGAATACAGCTACGCTTGTCAAATATGCAAAATGATTGCTATGTAGGTTGAAGCAGATGCCTTCTTTTGAAAAGCGTTTTAGTTTTGATACGTTTGGATAACAAATTATTTTTGCTTATTACCCAGCATCGAGCATTTTGCCAAGCTGTACAGCCAGAAGATTGGAATCAAAGCTTCAGTACTGCTGAAAACCCTGTGGGGAGATTATTATCTAAATACAAAAGCTAAGAAGATAATGAAAACTGACCAGGTGAGTTCACTGGTGTATAACTTGCTTTTAATTTTCTTTTTTCCCTACCAGAAAAGTTACTTGCCAGCAACTGAGTATGCAGTATTGCCACTTTCCTAGGATCTGAACAATTTTGTTTTTAATCTTGACCACCCCGGTCAGGCAAATATGTAGTATATTGCAGCTGCTATGATGATTCTCGCTATACCTCACCAATGTACATTTACAACCTTGGATCTCTGCCACTTCATTCTACGGCATCTGTAGACTAGACCTTAGATTCTGTTACCAATGCTTATATCTTATTTATGCAAACCTAAGATTCAATCCGTAGGGACGTGGGTGGTGCTGTGGTCTAAACCACAGAGCCTAGGGCTTACCGATCAGAAGGTCGGCGGTTTGAATCCCCACAACAGGGTGAGCTCTCATTGTTCAATCCCAGCTCCTTCCCACCTAGCAGATTGAAAGCATGTCAAGTACAAGTAGATAAATAGGTACCGCTTGGGCAGGAAGGTAAACGACGTTTCCATGCACTGCTCTGGTTCGCCAGAAGCAGCTTAATCATGCTGGCCACATGACCCAGAAGCTGTCTGCGGACAAACGCCGGCTCCCTTGCCTATAGAGCGATATGAGCATGCAACCCCAGAGTTGTCTGCAACTGGACCTAACGGTCAGGGGTACCTTTACTTTTACCTTTTTAAGATTCAAGCCAGTTCACTGATCACATAATCTGTTTGTGGAAGGTGCAAAATGTGTTCCTTGGATGAACAAGCCTCCCATTCGCTGGAACAGTTTGGTGCAATGCCTTGCACATGCACTCAGGGCAGTGGCAGGTGTAGTTACCACTGCAATAGGTGATTGGGATGATCACAGCTGACAAACGATTGGATAGAGACGTGGGTGCAAATCCTTGCATGCTGCTGTACTTGAGTATTTTTCAGTTCAGGGATGAAAGGACAGATTGGTGGATTGCTCTTGTTGCAACTGAACTGCAGTAGATGATAGGATGGAGAAGCAACATCCCAAAAACAATTATTGATAATCTGGAATATTGCAAGCATGATACTGTTATGGGGGGTGTCTTTTTTTGGCGGCGGGGTAGGCTATATGGTTGAGTCCCTCTTCTAATTCCTGGATCCAACACGGATTCCATTGTTGGAATACCCAGGCCAGCCTGGTAACCCCTGCTAAATATGGGTTGTTAAAGTAACAAAGGGAGTGGCTCTGAGCCAGAAGACAAATGTCTGTTAGTTAGACCTTATAGTGAATCCTCAACCTATTGGTCCACATGTGGGTGTTACCCCTGAAATTGTCTGAATTAAACTCCCCTCTGTGTTATAAAGGGCATCCTAAGTTTGTCTTACCGCTTTCTTCCAGTTGAAAGGAAAGAAACCTTTGTTTGTGCATCTGGTGCTGGAAAACATATGGAGCCTCTATGAAGCAGTTACAAACAGGTAAACAAAAAGCATCCCCAAGTCTCATTTTCTTGATGGCAGAGGTGGGGAATGCCAATTCAGATTTTCACTTTTCACAACAGGCAGGGGATTTGTTGTTTATGCTAAATGCCCTTGTTGCTCAACTGCATTATCGGGTCATTTCTAAGTGAAGGAAGGTGAGCTTCCACATGATAACAGAAACAGGCTGGTTTGCCCAAAAGCCTTCTTTGTGTTTTTAAGATGATCAGATGTAGTTCTGTAATTGCAGGGTGTATGCTTTCTTTGTAGAGACAAGGAGAAAATTGATAAAATCGTCTCTTCCCTGGGATTGAAAATTGGTGCCCGTGAAATGCGCCACACAGATCCGAAGGTTCAGCTTAATGCCATTTGCAGCCAGTGGCTCCCAATATCGGAGGCCGTTCTCTGTATCCTTAAGGAAATAGCTTTTTACCATTTACTAAAAGCTTATACTGTCTCATGCACTAGAGTTTAGTCCACCAGTTTGTGTGAAGGAGGTGGGGTTTGGAGAATTGAATACAGGCAACATCCTGTGTTCCTTATACTGAGTCAAACCATTGGTCCATCTAGCTCAGAATTGCTTATGTTGACTGGGTTTCAGACAGGGGACATAACCAACCCTACCAGGAGATGTTGGGGGATGACTGGGAACCTTCTGTATGCAAAGCAGAGGCTATGAGTTACGGCCCTTCCCCTAGTATTCTCCATCAGCCCCAGTAGCTTCCTGCCTACTTCAGTCATCTCATAGTCAACTTGCAGTGTGGAGGGAGTTGAGCTTACAGTCAAGAGCACCCAACCACTGCCAGAGAGACTTGAGTTGCTCTTCTGTTCCTACTTCCCATGCTTCCTAGGGCCTCCAAGGATCCATCCCCTCGAACGCTTTAGATACAGTTCATATTTGCGTCATCAGGCAAGTCTTGGCTTTGGGCAAACCCCTGTCCAAGGTCTGTATCTTGATTTTACTGGATACTAGCCTATAGTTTCTGCACAGCTTCCTGTCTGTATCCTCCTTTTTTAACGTGTATATCCTTAGCACTGTGCTTTAAGCCATGGTCTGTAATAAACTCCCTAGTCCTCTTGATATCACAGCTGAGAGAGTGGAAAAACTGTTGTGCGTTGGAGCTAAAACATTTGATTCTCTACCGCAAGAAACTCAAGACCTGAAAGACGGTAAGTAAATTTTGGCAAATTGCGGCTTAAGTCCTCTTCAGATGAGTCCCATTTTTTAAAAGTCCATAAACCCTGGTGTCTCCTAATTGAAAAACTAAATGTCCTAAAAGATGTTTTGGTTTTCAGTCTGGGCAGAATTCAGCTTTCTGCATCCATGCTGCAAGTTGGCTCAGAAGCACAGGCTGAAATCTCATACAATTTCCCCTCCTTGAGTCACTCACTAATTTGTTATTTAACAAATAAAATATAAAGCCAGAGACTTTCTCATCAGACCATGGGAAAACATGTAACTCTCTCGTTTTATGTTTGCTTAGCGTTTATGAAATGCAGCAGTGAAGAAACTGCCCCAGTCATTGTCTTTGTTTCCAAAATGTTTGCAGTGGATGCTAAGACATTGCCACAGAACAAGCCAAGGTGAGAAAATGATGCCATTTGAACTCCTCCTGCTCAATGGCATTAGACGGTAATTCACAGTATACAAGTCTAGATTGCTTCTGATCTGCACCTGGTAAAATTATTTGCCCTTATCTGAAACTAAGTCACCTGTTCTCAAGAAAGCATTGGTAAATGCAGACTTGTTCAATGTTTTATTTGTGGTTTAAAGAATAAATGCTTTGTCAAAGAGTTAACAGTTACGGTCAACATACAGACATTGTATCTAAGTGAATTACAAACTTAAATTGGTATCTCTATAGCGTGATCAAATGATACAAGTTAATTTTAATTTGTTTTTGTTTTATGTGGAGAAGTTATGGATTCTTCCAGGTGCTTTTGTAAGCTTTTTGACCACTTTCTGTTTCCATGCAAACTTCAGAAGTTGTTCCTCTCTTTTACTCCTTCACCTTCATACCTCTCCTAGATAGAACACAAGGATTGTAATAAAACATCCTGCATGCAAGTAAATACAGAATCTCCTTGTGCAATCACTAAATAGGATGTGAATGCAGGATTTCCCAGTGTAATTGTTGCTTTCTGCACAGGAGGAGCCTCTTGAACTCAGTTGGGTAAAGAAGTGATGACAGTGGAAAAACTGCAAAGGAAGGAGGGGTGGGAGGGAGGCTTTGTACCTACAGTAAAAAGGCCACAACTTGATGTCTCTGCCTGCCTCATCTTCCAAAAACGTCTTGCTGTAAACATTGGTTAGATAAGCTTGGACCATTCAACCAGTGAGCACTCCAGATTGCTACTTGTGCCATTGGGGCTCTGAAAGTGACTGAACTGTACCGTGGTCAGTATTAGGAACTCGTATGGGCTTGAGTATTATTATTATTTTGCACCCTAATTTAAGACACACAAATTTTTTTGGCTTGAAGCAGCACTGGGTATTTAGACCACTAGATGGTGGTATTCAGCTGTCTGTAAGTGGACTTCAATTTTTATAGTGACAGGCATAGATTTTGCTTCTACTTCTGCAAATTGGCAAGAGGAGTTTATAAGAGTGAAATTAGGTTGAGTCTTCCTGGGTTCATGATCATGAGGTAGTAAGCAGTGGGGTGGATTACAGCACTAAAAGTATTTTAAATGCCTTGATCGTTCTGTGTTTATGTAGTTTTAATTCTTTCTGTGGAAGATGAAGTGTTGCCAAGACACAGGATCATTTCATGTGTATGTTTGAATGTACTGTCTTTCTGTGTGTGTTCAAATATTTTCAACCCAACGCCTGCTGAAATAAAAGTTCTTTGCAGCAGATACAGGTAATTGACAGAGATGGACTCCTCATATTATTGAAGTGCTTTGTTCCAAAGGCTTGGGAGCCACTGGAGTAAAAACCCTGTTTCTTGTTGTCACCCTTCTAAAATGCCACAGTGAAGGCATAGGGCACAAAACTTGATTGCAACTGGTATGTGAGCCTGGATAGCTCAGTTGATTAGAGCGTGATGCTGATAACGCCAAGGTTGCAGGTTTGATCCCCGTATAGGACAAATGCATATTCCTGCATTGCAGGGGGTTGGACTAGATGATCCTCAGGTCCCTTTCAATTCTACAATTCTATTATTATTAATTTTTAAAAAAATGGGTTTTTGTGTTAAAAAGCAAACGGATAAATGCATCTATTGTCTCCACTTTTAGTTCATAGTCTTTTTCACAGTTCATTTACGTTTGGTTAGAGACATTTTTGCCATAGACATCTTGCAGTTGGGGCAAAGGGGAGAGGGATGGAGAAATTATTCTTTCATTCTATTTTCTATTCTTCGTGTGGGCGAGTTGTGTCAGCATTACATGGGTAGGTCTTTTATTTGTTTATTTAATTATTTTTATTGATATTGCGAGAGGTTAGGGGTTCCCGAGCTTGGTTGGTTGTGTTTAGTTGATTGTGGTGTGGCTTATTTGTGTGAGGGAGGCGGGCTAGGTTGTTTGGTCAGGTTAGCTGTATTGATTCGTATGTTCTTAAAGGGGACAGGTCATTGTCCTGTGTATGTAATAAAGGGGAACCACACTGAGGTGAAGACATCCTCCATAGCTTGTCCCTGTGCTGGTTTGAGTTTGTTGATTAACTTTTCTAGTATGGCGGTTTCCCATACATTTTGGTACCTGTGGTCTATGTTCATTCCTGATAGGTCCTTCCAGTGTCTAGTTATGATATTTCTAGCTGTTGAAAGTAAGTGACTTATGAGTTCCTTGTAGTGTGTGTTGTTGTCCTGGAAGATATTAAATAGGGCGAGTTGTGGAGTTGCTTCTGTTACCTGTTTTGTTATTTTGGGAATTTCCTGCAGCACTAATATCCAGAAGGATTCAATTTTGGGGCATTCCCACCAAATGTGAAGGTATGTGCCTATTGCAGTGCAACCTCTCCAGCATTTTACAATTCTATGATTCTATGTGGACAGAGAATATAGAGAGGTAGCTGGTATGCAAGTCTCAAGTTATGACTCGGTGAGCTTTCATTGGTGTTAAGCTAAGAATCTCATATTCAGTCACATAATGCATTCTGGAAGGTTCCTTCCTTCACTTTCAGGCCCAAACTGATGTGCCTGGCACCTGGAAGATTCATTAGGTAGATCACTTTAGTAGATAGCCATGACGAGTGTCACTTGGCATCTTGAAACAGGGGCTGGGAGCCTGTGGACCTCCAGATATTGTTGGACTCCAGCTTCCATCAGCCCAAGCCAGCATGGCAGATGGTCAGAGTGATGGGAGTTGTAGTCCTATAGCATCCAGAGGGCCACAGATTAGCCACCCTTGACTTAAGTGGGATTTACATCCTTAAATGTGGAGGGCTTTTCACAGATGTCTCTTACAGAGAGTAGCTGGAGTGTTACATCATGTGACCTGTTAATAATCCAGGTAGTAAAAAGAAAGTTTTTAGAAGTATACTTCATATGGTATTTTTAATATTACTTTATATGTATACTGTGATTCTTTTCCCTTTTTTGCACTGTGTATCAAGTCACATTTTTTAAAACCAGCTGCAGCTGCCTAAATTGGTTTTATTTTAATAACAGCTTGATTCCCCTCCACAAACCTCCCAAGTTTCTTCCCCTACCCCACCTGCTTGATTTCATTGGGTGACTTAAGCACGTGTCTAATTCTCTCATCAGTTGAAATTAGTGGGATTCCAAGTGCTTACCTTTGGCAGGATCATGCTCATAGTTGGCACTAAATGCTTTTTTTAATGATCAGGGGGTCATTGTTCTTGGCCGTCTTTAAAAGTTACCTGCTTGCTAAGACATGGATGCAGGAGGCAGAGGCGCTCTGAGTTGGCTTTGTCTGGCAGTAGTACTGCATAGGTAACTTTTTCCTGCAACTCCAAAGAGCTTGGGCAATTCAAATGCTCTCTTTCCCCCCTTTTATGCCAGGAACTTCTCAGCATGGCATTGGCGCACCCTCTTCGAATGCCTCCTCAGTGAAGCCTTTGGCTTAACCCTTTAGCCTTCAACCTCTGAATTGTATTTCTGCATACCTGTCCTCTGGTGCCCTTTGTATTTCCTTTCCCTTCCACTCGCCCCCCCCCCCACCGTCTTCCTTACTGTCTACGATAAGATCATAAGCTTTTAGTTGTTAGGACCTGCTTTTTTTAAGAGCAGGCAGCTGGATCAGACTAAAGGTCCATCTGGCCCAGACTCCATCTTCCCCGCAGCAGCCGACCATATGCCCTGTGGAAGCTCACAAGCGGGCCATGAAAGCAATAAACCGTCTCCTGTTACTGTTGCTCTATGGAGACAGTGGCGCACTACCTCTCAACAGTGAGAGTGCTTAAGAATCATAGAATCATAGAGTTGGAAGGAACCCCGAGGGTCTCTAGTCCATGGCAGATGGGCTTCCAAACTGTGCTTTAAAATCTCTTATGTCGTGGATGCTTTAGTTGAGATTCCTGCATCGCAGGGGGTAGTTCGTACTGTCCCGAGTATAATAGGTCTATAGTCTTCATGGATGGTGGTAGTGTCTGTCTGTCTGACTGTCCCTCCCCCTCCTTCTCCCCCTACCCCTCTATTACACTTTTGGCACTCAATGCCCATCACTCCTGCCTGGTTTGAAGGAGGGAAAGTCAAGAGACGGGTCCTAAAACAGTCCTTTGCTCTAGCAGAGACAAATAGATGAGCTTCTTGACAGGCGCTGCTGGAAACGGTTTTTATAGTTCTCTGCTCTTTTCTTTGTGGTGTTTTATGGCTGGCTTTATTGTGACACAAAAAGCAATCTCGTAAGCCACTCGAGGAGGTTTGGCTGGAGATCTGGGTACAAATCCTAAAAACAAGTAAATAGAATTATTCTGAAGATTTCACAACAGGTCCCCCCCCCCTTTCTTTCTCTCCTTCATCTGCCTAAATCCTACTTCTTCAAGCAGAACTTGCCACGAAATTGTTGCTTCCCTATTCAGTTCTGCATGTTCTTGCTTCCTTTTGTTTTTCAGCTAGCAGCTTATTTACATGTCTTCAACTCAAAGGCTTGTGTTTGTGTGTTTCATCCCTTAACTCGCTTGTTTTTACAATCTCCTATTCCCCAAAGGATGTTTTTTAAAGTGATCTGTAAGCCACACAGCCTCTGTGTCAAGTAACAACTTTCCAAATTGTGTCATCAAATGAATGTAATTTTTTTTTATAGCTCCCAAAGATCTTTGTGCGATCTTCTGAATAAATACTGACATGAATTTGCATCAAAGGGCTCTGTGCATTGTAGTGCAGCCGAGTCCCTTGGCTGTGAATTGTACTTCATTGGTGGTTTAAGTTGACCCTGAGCAGCTCCATCTATTATGGGGCAAGGACAATGTTCAGCAGCACATCCTGTCAGAACTGCAGGGCAGTATTTGTGGATAGCACCTACTTATGAAATTAACAAAGTAAAGTGGGGTCTCTGAAGAGGAAGGGAACCATTTATTGCGGCTGCTTTGAAGTGCAGCCTTTGTTTGCAGGGAAGATAAATCTACACATGGATCCAACCAACACACGTGGAATCAATTTTAAACTGGAGTCAGTCTTTGAATAGTCCAGTGGCTACTAAACAATTGAAAAGGAAGTGTCCCTGAGCCACTTTTAATTTTTACCCTTATATAAGTAAAAGCTATTTTCTTCACAGGCTAATTGTAGTTGAAACTGAAGCATGCCCTTTCATTTTTTTAATTCAGAATTCCAATAAGTTTTTATAAAGCAATTAAACTAATGACCGATGCTGTATAATAATAACAGCTCGTCATTGGCATGATATCCAGGTAGTTGATTTTTAGCCTCCTGCTGCATAAATTTCCTGCCAGCAGCTGGCCAGAATATCTGACTTGCCTTTTTAAAAATTACTCATCCTTTAATGTGTGGCAAATGGAAAGGCTACTTCCTTTTTTCTGCTGCACTAGAGAAACCCCAACAGCAGCCAGGAAAACTTCCATGATGATGTCACTATGCTAAGGATATAAGATATAATCCCAACTGGGTGGCGGTGAAGCTCACTTTAATGAGACGCCATACTCCTCCAATTGAGGATGTGATGAATTTGTTGAAATGCCACCAGCATAAGCCGAGGCAATTGTCTTCCTCGATTGCTCCGATTTATATTGTTTTACAAGACTGTCAGGATACTTTCTGAACTGTTCTTGAGAAACTGCAAAGGTGGCATCTGCTGTCCAGAAAAGCTTTTCCAAAAATAATAATCATAATGTTCTTTCAAATGATACATAGGCCTCTGTCACAAGATGAAATAGCCCAAAGGCGTGATCTTGTAAGGCGACGACATGCTGAGAAGTTAGCAGCAAATCAGGAGCAGGAGTTGGCACAAGAGACGAATGGAGGAAATACAGCGGACCAAGTTCTAAAGACAGGTGAGATGAAACGCATGCCAGGGAAGAAGATTCGGTGGATGTGTTTGATTCATGATCGGTGATGAAGTGCTGCTGATTTTCTCATTCTAAATAAAGTGTGGCAGATCAGCCTATGGGCGAGATCAGTCCACCAAACCTTTGCCTCTAGCCTTCCCAGGCTGATTTTGGGCGAAGAGTACAGAACACCCATGGATTTTCACCCCAGTAGTGGCACTGGGCTGGGTAGAGAAGATCCATATCACTCCTGCCCCCTGCTCACTAGATGATTGAACAGAGGAAAGGCATTTGGATTCAAATATGCTGGCATTTTTATCCAGTTGATTGGATATTGGCATAAGTTGGGTTTGTTGCATTAACGGCTGCATGTTACTGTAAGCAGTCTTGAGTGCAAGATGAAGCGGAATAGAAATAGAGAAGTGAATGTTTGCACCTCAACCCTTCCTTAGGCGATGATCAACCACCTACAAGTCAAATGGAGACGATGACCCTGGCTGCTGCAAAACGGGAAGCCGAAAATAAGGACGGCTTTGTGGCTTTTGCAAGGGTGTTCAGTGGAGTTGTGAGAAGGGGACAAAAGCTCTTCGTTCTTGGACCAAAATATGATCCTGCTGAGTCGTTGCACAAGGTAAGCCCCTTTTCCTTATCTCACAAAGTGTGCTTTTGAAAAGTTCAATCTCCTACCCCACCCAGAGATGGACAACTTTTGGCACTCGGGGAGGTGGGTTGGTGGGTGGAAACAGATCTGGCCCTGTGCCTTCAGCTGCTGGTCACACTCAAGGTTTTTTGCATGCGTGGCATCCCAACTTCTGTCTCATTTGGCTCTTGTTTGGGTCTGTTTGGAGCAAACATGAACCTTACCAGCCACACTCTCCTTTTGTCTTCGGCATTAGCAGGAAAGTTTCCTATAATTTAGCTTGGCATTGCCTGTTCGGCGAAATAATAATAATTGGGGGATTTGTGGTATTCCATTTTCTTTACTTCTGAGAACCTTGTAATCAAGCTTTCTCTTGCAGCTTAGAATGTAAAGGAAGAAAGTGCTCTTGTTTATTCTTAATGTTGCCTTTTTGTTTTGTTTTTTCAGAAAAATGTGTCGAGAACTTTTTTTCTAGAACAGTATCCATTACTGAGTGGCTCTTTTCTCTCCCCTTCCCCATGTTTATATCCTTATTTATGTGGGATTTGTATACACTTAATGGTAAAAACCTCCAAGTGGTGTACATATAATAAAATACACATGAGAATTATTGCTGAAATTCAAAGTTGGAAGACGAGTCAGCCCTAGCTAATCAAGATATAAATCAAATCAGCAGTTAAAGAACGTAATTATAAAATTAAATTACATACATTTCAATTTGGCCACAGCTTCCTGTAGGATGTTCTGCTGCTGATAACCTGCCTTCAGTGCCTCATTTGACTTGCTGCACTTTAGAAGATCTCTACCTATTGATGGGGAGAGGACTTGAGGAACTACACGAGGTGCCTTCAGGGAACGTGCTGGGTGAGCATACTTTTAATTGTTTTCATTTTGTCCTCCTGTGCTATCATCTATAAAAGATGCATTTCTTGAAACATGCTAGCCATTGCGCCAGTGATGGGCAACATCCTTATTTCTGAAGGCTGCATTTGAAAATACTTTTATTTATTAAATTCCTGTAAACCCCCCCCCCCCCTTTTAGGGATGCAGGTGGCACTGTGGTCTAAACCACAGAGCCTAGGGCTTGCCGATCAGGTCGGCAGTTTGAATCCCCGCAACGGGGTGAGCTCCTGTTGTTTGGTCCCAGCTTCTGCCCACCTAGCAGTTCGAAAGCACGTCAATTGCAAGTAGATAAATAGGTACCACTCCGGCAGGAAGGTAAACGGCGTTTCCATGTGCTACTCTGGTTCACCAGAAGCGGCTTAGTCATGCTGGCCACATGACCCGGAAGCTGTACGCCGGCTCCCTCGGCCAATAAAGCGAGATGAGCACCACAACCCCAGAGTCAGCCACGACTGGACCCTGGTCAGGGGTCCCTTTACCTTTACCAGAACAGCTCCCCATAGTATAGTTTACAGGGACTCAGAAATAATAAAATCCATCTAGTTAAAAGACAACATAAAGGAAATGACAATATGAAGTAAGAACCAGCAGTTTGATGCCAATATTAGCAAAGGACACCAGTAATTGGAATAGAATGAGACGGGACTCCATGTGTCATCGGATTGTAAGATGCTACCTTTCTTGCCCCTGTCATGATCACACTGTTGGATCATCCAGCCCAGCTTTCTCCAAGCTGCTGCCCTCCAGATACTTAAGCTCTCATCATCCTTGACGGTTGGTCATGTTGATGTCCACCAACATATTCTTGGGTAACACTTATTCTGTTTCACTGACTGCCATCAGTTATTGGATGTGGGATCTTTGCCTTGCAAATCTTGTGCTTTACCACTGAGCAAGGCATGCAGAAAACCCCATGTTCAGCACCTGTCCGTTTAAAAGGATCTTTAGCTGGGACTCTTGAGGAGAACCAATTCTAGCCAGAAATGACAGTGCTGAACTAGATGGACCAGTTTTTTGGCGCCATATGAGGCAACTTTGTATGGCTCTTCTCCTTAGTCTGAGTCTTTCTTAAAGCAAGAATACACCCAGACCTATTCTTCTGAACCTTCCAACTCAGAAAAGTGGGTGGGAATGACTTTGCTATCATTCGTATGTATAAAGAGGGAATAATAGTTTTGTCTTGGTAACTTTGTCAATTGCTCAGCTATTTGACTCTTCAGTATCCTGTGATGTGTATGTTTTCATTTTTGCACCGTGAACAACACCCAGTGCCTGAGAAGTTCTGTATAGTCATTAACCACAGAGGAATTGGGAGAGTTTTCTAAATTTGGTTAGATTTTAGCACACGCACTGGTGGTGACATTCAAGTAGATATCAGTTCTTAACATATTTAAAATATGCTGTGTTTTTTGTGACCAACATTAATATTACATATTTCCAGAAATAGATATTTATCTCCTAAAAGATGTGGGAAACTAAATTTCCCCTCCAAATCTTTGTTTACCATGGAAACTTAAAATCCCTTCCAGATGTCTCTCCCTAACTCATTTGATTTTAAAATGCTGCCTCAGAAGCCATGTGATATTCATTTCTTTTCATCAACGTTGGTAAAATGACGAATATCGGCAGAGCTCTGTTTTATCAAAACTGGTTTTGATTAAGCATTTTGGGATAACTTTTCTTGCCTTTTTAAATAAATTTCCTGTGTCCTGATTTCTTGTATGTTTAGTTTCCATGATGGCTTAGATCTGTAACTTAGTTTTGTAAAACCTGATAAATGACAGATTCTTCATACTTGATTCTCCAAAATGCCAAGTTTTTAAAGGCTGAGCCTTAATTTTACTTTGCATGCCTGCACATGTTTACCTTGCCGTACTGAATGCAACTGGACTTGCTCCCAGTGAGTGTGTGTAGGACTGCAGGTTTAGTTGCTTTAAAAGAGGTTGCTAGCACCACACCATGGAAGCTCTCAAAAATATACATCATCCGAATATAAACATCACTGGCTTAGGTGTAATTAACCCCCGATTTATCTTACGGTTGGTATGATTTTTATTGAGAGCTTTGTGGTAAGATGAATTTGATACACACACACACACACACGATAGAAGGTTGCTTAGGGGCCTAGGGTACTTGAAGTCTGTATCTGTTCTGAGTCCTGTTGTGATCAATGTCTGAAATTGTTCAACCAGCACAGTGAGGAAGAAACTACTGTACCACTTCATATTGCAGGTGGGAAATCACATTTTTTGAATGCTTCCCTATGTAAAAAGCATCGGGGAGAAGAGGGTGGGTTAAATTTTGTGTGTTTTGCATAGGGGAGAGGAGTTATTTTTAAAATGGTATCTCCTATCTGCAGTTGTCAGTGTTATAGTTCAAAATCCTAACATCTCAATCGTCCACATTTCTAGACTAGACTTGAAAGGTGTCCGTTTCAGCTACAAAGACACAGTGTTTTTCATTGGATAGGAAGCGTTTTTAAAAATACACTCCTGCAAAATATCATACCTACAGCTAACACTTCATTCAGTAATGCCCCTGACAAATGTAATTTTTATACAGCAGCTAGCATTTTAAATATCGGCAAATAATTTTCAGTAATTGTCAGGGGATTTTATTCTCCATCTTTTGTTCTGATAAATTTGCCACAAGCTTCAAGTTAAGCGGAAGTTGCTTGAGTGGTAAGAGGCAGGGGACCCTATTTGTACTAAGCTGAGATTCCTTGAAAGCAAAACTAAACTCAGCAGACTTCTTCTGGGGCAGGCAGCGGAGGGCAGCATGCGAACCCAGTGCTTTGCATGGTCTTGTGAGCTAAGCCATGCTTTAGTATTGTGCATAAATATGCCCAGAGAGGTGAAGAAAACACTTAAATGTGGTTGTGTAGAAGCAATTCCTAGGGCTGGCTCTTATGTGCAAAAATTGTTGCTGATTTGCAGCAGCCACAGTTGTGGATGGGCTAATTCACACATCACAATCTCCACCTAAGTGCAAAAGTAACTGTAGATGGCTTTGGGCGCCACACCTGATGCTTGTCTTTTTAAATTTTGTGAACCAGCTCCAAGGCTCTGTGGTTTGATAGGTTCAGCTTTTAACACAATTTAATTCCTTAAAAAAAGAAGAAAGAAAGAAACTAGGCCATTGGAACAAACAAATGCCATGCAGTTGGCAATTTGGTTCAGGGAGAGATGCCAAACATCTTTGCCCGAGGTGCATGTGTATATTAAATAGTCTTCTAAATGTAAACCATCTGTAAGTGGTGAATTTTTCCCCCCAACAGGAATTAAAAGCCAACCAGTGAACTTTGGGAAGCTTACTGCTGATCTGGTATCAGATTTTGAATAGAAACATTTGTTTTTCATTGCGTTTTAATATTATTTGGGTTTTGTATTCTATGGGTTATAAGGGATCCAAAGCAGTTTCGAATTTTAATTTCTTTCTCATAAGGTATGTTGTAACCTTTGAGTGGTGTTTTTGTATAGAAAGACTGCATTTCCTTCCTCCGTCTGCCAAACGATATTCTCTTTTTCTTATACACAGATTTCACAATCAATCGTATAAAGCATCTTTTGCCAACCTGGGGCCCTTCAGATTTGGTCAATTACAGTTCCCCTTAGTCCCAGCCAGCAGTGCAGCTATGATGTCTAGGGCTGATGAGAATTTAGTGCACAGAATCTGTAGGGCCCCAGGTATTTGGCAAGGGCTGCAGTAGGGTGTGACAACCTTGGGAACTGACTTTATCTATTTAAAACACAAAATGCTAGACTTTATACTCATGGAAAAGAAGCTTGAAAATGTGCAGATGCCCACTGATGTGTTCCTTAGAGCTCCCATTAATGAGGGATGGCTCCATATATATTCATTTTTCACATACATATCTGCCTTGTACAGCTCTGCTACCCCAGCCCTGCTGCATCCCTGCTCCATTACTTGCCTCCTCCTTTGCCCTTTCCCACCAGCCATTGCCAAAACACTAATGTCCTTGAACTTTTTCCTCCCAATGTTGCAATTGGAATAAATCATACCGTTTTAGCATAATCCAGCAAAAATTGGCCCGATGCTTTCATCAAGATATGGCATAGGGAGGATGGAATGTTTTTGGAACATGAAACTATTGCGGTGATTTGGCCAAAAATGTCTGCCTCCTTTATCAGGGTCTATCTTGTCACATTCTCTGTGAACTGCAAAATTATAAATTTTGCTCCATATCAGTGGGAAACTGTGCCGTCGTGATTTGCAGCATATTCTGGTTACACTCTTTTTAGAGATCTGCCACTCTTGGAGAAATTTAATATTTTATATTTTAAAAACCGTTTTATGGGTCAGAATGTTGTTGATGTGCTTTGATGTGGGTCATTGCCAAAGAGAGTCTAGTGGGGCTCTATCTGGTACATATTTCGGGGTTATTTATTTTAGAAAAGTCTATATTTCCAGGAGTCAAAACAACTCCCGGTCATTTACATAAAGGGATGCATACATAACTTGAGTTTGGGCATGCTTCTGGACTCAACCCTGACCATAGATGCCCAGGTTTCTGCGGTGGCCAGAATTGCATTTGCACAGTTGAAGCTAGTGCACCAGCTACACCTGTTCCTTGAGATTTCTGATTTGACCACAGTGACACATGCCTTAGTTGCATCCCAGTTGGACTACTGCCACACGCTCTATGTGGGGATGGCTTTGAAAGGTGCTCAGAAACTTCAACTGGCTCAAGGAGCTGCAGCCAGATTGCTGGCCGGGGCTGGTTATGGGGAGCATAAGGACTCCCTTGCTGCAATAGCTCCAATGGCTACTACTCTGTTTCCACGCACAATTGAAAGTGCTGGTTATGACCTAGAAAGCCCTGCATGGCTTAGGTCCAAGCTATCCGAGAGACTTTTAAAAAATGTATTTACAGCAGTACCTCGGGTTACAGATGCTTCAGGTTACAGACGCTTCAGGATGAGAACAGAAATCGGGCAGCAGCGGTGCGGCAGCAGCAGGAGGCCCCATTAGCTAAAGTGGTACCTCAGGTTAAGAACAGTTTCAGGTTAAGAACAGACCTGCAGAACGAATTAAGTTCTTAACGCGAGGTACCACTGTACTTTGTATACTGCCCTTCATCCGACGACCCCAGGGCGGTTCACAACAGATTCCCTCATATGAACCTGCCCTGGTTGTGAGATCTTCAGGGGAAAGCCCTTCTTTCTGTCCCACCACCCTCACAGGAAAGGGCCTTCTCGGTGACTGCTCCCAGGCTCTGGAACTCCCTCCCTAGAGAAGCTAGACTGGCTCCCTCCTTGCTGTCCCTCCTCCAGCAGGTGAATACCTTCTTGTTCCTGCTGGCTTTTGGGAACCAACTGCTTTTAATGAAAGGGCTGGTGCTGGGCTGTTTCGTATTGTAATTATGTGTATGTTTTAAACAGATTTTATATGTGTATGTACAGTGGTACCTCAGTTACTGAACGAAATCCGTTCCGGAAGCCCGTTTGGCTTCTGAAATGTTAGAAAACCGAGGCGTGGTTTCCTATTCGTTGCAAAAGCTTCTTGCACTCTGCAGAAGCTGCGTCGCACATTCGGGTTCCAAAAAAGGTTCAAAAATGGAAGCATTTACTTCTGGGTTTCAGCTTTCAAGAACCGAAACATACGACAATGGCAGCGTTCGGGAACTGAGGTTCCACTGTACAGTCATACCTCGGAAGTCAAACAGAATCCGTTCCGGAAGGCTGTTCGATTTCCGAAACGTTCAGAAACCAAGGCGTGGCTTCCGATTGGCTGCAGGAAGCTCCTGCAGTCTATCAGAAGCTGCTCCAGACGTTCGGGTTCCAAAGAACATTCGCAAACCGAAACACTCACGTTTGACTCGCAAGGCGTTCGTCAACCAAGGTACGACTGTATCTAGTTTTAATTCAGTGTGTAATTGTTTTTTTAATTGCTGTTTTTCCAGTGTTTTTCACAGTGATTGTTTTTATCTGTGAGCCGTCTTGAGTCCTATCATGGGAAAAGGTGGGGTATAAATTAATATATAACAATAATTGAACCAATGAGTAAACCAGTTAATCCTAGTATCCAGTATAGTACATGGCAGCCACTCTTGGGTTGCATGCTTCTCGTGCAAACGTGAGTGTTTTCCCTCTCACATCTCCATCTGGGGGCTGCCCTGTGTTATCTAATGCCCAGATATGTTCCCTGTCCTTCGACCTCCTGTGTGTATTGGGGGGGCACCTCCTTCAAGATATTCTCCTTTTAAAATCCCACCAGGTGGAGGGGAGGAAAATCTGATCTCCGAAACGTCTAACGGTTTAGAAGGAATTCTCACTACGACGACATTTTCATACTAAGCCTATTAAAATATCTAGACATTTCCATACAGCCTTTCTCAAAAACAAATTTAAGCTTGTGCAGACGTGTGGAATCTGAAACCCTGATAGGCAACCCAGATATCAGACCAGCAGAGTGTTCACTGACAATGTATAGCTTGCTTGTAGCTTAAAATGTCTAAACTTCTTTTGTAGAGTTAAACAAAGGGGTGTGCTGGTACCCAATAAAAGCACATCGCAGTAAATCATTTAGAACAGTTATACACATTAATTGGAGCTGGATCCTACAAGCTACTGCAAAAAAGTAGGATAATAAATAGCCTGTGCTTTGATTTACATTTTTTAAATCCCTGTTTTTCCAAGGAGTTCAGGGTGGTGTGTGGGATTTCTCCCTCCTAATTTTATCCTCACAACAACCTTGTGAAGTAAGTTATGTTGGGAGGGACAGTAGACCAGGGTATTCCAATGAGCTTCACCACTGGGTCAAAGTGAGTGGGGATACCCTCTCCTCTCTTACTGCCGCCCTTCTTTCCATTCATTCTCTCTCTCACATGCACACCACCTATCTATTCCTACAAATGCGAAAGGTAGGTGCTAAGTGGTTTGTATGTAAAACTGAGCCACACTGTATTTAACAGGCCAAAGATGACCCAGCCACTTAAGCATGGCTTATTAAGCACAAACAAATTATACTCGTAAACCATGGTTTGCTGTAGGTTTATAAACCTTGTTTTACATTACACCATGGCTTAGCGTTATGTGTGAACCTGACCCTTAACTCCATCTCTTCATTATTACAAATGCAGTCATACCTTGGGTTGCAGAAGCTTCAGGTTGCGTTTTTTTGGGTTACGGACTTCCAAAACCCGGAAGTACTGGAATGGGTTGCTTCCGGGTTTCGGCGGTCGCGCATGTACAGAAGCGCCAAATTGCAACCCACGGGTGCGCAGACGCGCCGCTGCAGGTTGCGAACGTGCATCCCGCATGGATCAAGTTCGCAACCCGAGCATCCACTGTATGGTATATGTTATTCACAGGGACTTTGCTATATGTGCCCTCTAAAACTTTTGAGACTGAGGCATTAACCAGAGAGAATACTTCCTACATCAAAAGGGAAAGAGGGGGGAAAACCTGTAGGCCAGGCATAGGCAAATTCGGCCCTCTAGTTGTTTTGGGACTACAGCTCCCATGATCCCTAGCTAACAGGACCAGTGGTCAGGGATGATGGGAATTGTAGTCCCAAAACATCTGGAGGGCCGAGTTTGCCTATGCCTGCTGTAGGCAGTCTTTATATCTTAACCACAGCTAAGCTTGAGAGCAACCCAGCCAGATGGGTAGGGTATAAATGTTTGTTTGTAGCTACCTTAGGTCTGCACCTACCTTAGAAGGAATTAGGAACTGTCTTCACGTGCACAATGTTTTTCTTTCAGAATGTGAACATTGTATTTCAAGCAGAGCCCCTGCTGAAAAACTTTAGGAGCAGGGCTCCAAAATGCCAGATGTTCTCTATAGAAATGGGGAAAGTCGGGGGGGCAGGGGAGGTTATTTGATATGAGAAATGATTTCTCATCCTGCAAGGCAGAAAGAAGTATGAGAGAAGCAGAAAAAGGACATGTTTCGCAACAATTGTTTTGATACCTTCATGGTTGAGAATCAGAAGAACTCATAATTCGTCCTCTTTGTCAGAACAAAAATAAAATAAAATAAATTGGGCTTGTAAGCTGAGCGGTTGAGCAAGGCCATGCCTGCAAATTGGGAGAAAAACAGGAAGCTTCTGTGTGCATCTACTTGTTGAAAACATTTTGGCCTGGTACATCTATTTTCCCTTAAATCCAAATGTCAAAAATATCATCTTCTACATTAAAACATTTTCTGCATGCAACATTAATTTTAATGTCAAAGAGAAGCTTGGAGCTCGTTTAGTTCCCAGCATAGAACCACTGGCTTCTGTAGATAAAAGGCTAGAAACTTGCTTTTTAATTATTTTTTACATCTCGAAGTTTTGAGGTTCTCAGGAAGCTGAATTCTGTGCCTGCTGCTGCATTTATTTTGCTTTTTCAGCATTCCTGCGGAATTGCACCCTGTTTTGTTTATTAAATTTGCACCCCAATTTTCCTCCAAGGTGCTCAGAGTGATAAGCAGCCTCACAAGATCACTGTCAGGCAGTTAGATTGTGAGACGGTTCATGACCCATGGTTACCCAATGAGTTGCATGGCAGAGCAGAAATTTGAACACAGGCCTCCCCAGTACTAGAACTGCACTCTAACCATTATGAAGCACTGCCTAAAGTCATACCGATTCAGACCACTTTGTCCACAGACGGACAGTTGTTTCCAAAGGACTCAAAACAGAAGTCCCGTGGTGTTTCTTAACCTAGATTAAACCTGGGATCTTCCAGGTACCACGTATATGTTGTACCCTTGAGCTATGAACTCCTCCCAAGACATTGGCCGTTTTCAGAAGAGAGAATGGACCGCTAAGACATCTGTGGCTGGACAGACACATCACAGAGTGTGAAAATTTTAACTGCTTGAGCGGCAGTTCTAACCTTCTCGTGAGATACTTCAGGGACACCTTGCAGGTGCCCACTTGATTTTTTTGACACTCCTTCATTCCACACTGCTGATCCCCTTGATTTTCAAAACAGCTTGCAGCACTGGAACACCAGACCACAAAGTCTAAAATCTGTTTTGGTTTCCAGAATAATGGCGTGGCTATTTAGAACTGAGCCGCTACATCTGCGTCAGGAGTGTTTTCTCCTTTCTTTAACTGTTAACCTCAGCCATGGGTGCGTAGCCATAACCATGCCTAGTAATTGGGCAAGCATTGCCAGGACACTAAAAAAGTACTGCAGGCAGACATGCGTACTTGTTTGCTTGTGTAGTTACTTTGTCTAGGAATAAAAAGCTGCAAAAACCCAGAGTGTTAAGGCAGCCCTGAACTGCAATTAGATTCTGTATCACCTTTTCTTGTTAGGTGTGCTTGCGGTGTTTAGTACGTTCCCTTTTGCAGTTGGGCATGCCATAATACGTTCCACATTCATCACAGGCAGTCTTTCATCACAAATTGCTTTGGGTTTCCTTCTGACAGCCGGGGATCCTTTAGTAAGCAGCCTCCACTTAGTGCAGAAAGCAGCTGTAGGCATGAGTGCCGTTTTAAAATGGCTTTGCGGGATCGATGCCAGCCTGTGAGCATGGCCACTTTTATATGAAAATCTAGGAACAGTGCTCTTTGCCACACAAAGCACACACACGGACCTTGCTTTTTACTTCTGTGCAAACCTTCAGACTAATTTTGCACTCTCTGACTCGGTAGTTAATTTTTATTTTTTTTTAAAGAAGCCAGCTTGAAACAATTCCAGCCACAAAGAGCATCTTTGCTCAGCCTGCGCTAATGAACGCAGGAGGGCAGCCTTTCTCAATGATGTGCCACACAAAGAAGACAGGGCTGTGGAAACAAAGGAGGCTCAAATGTTGGTCTGCAATTCTGTAAAAAGAGAGGTGTGTGTGTGTGTGTGTGTGTGTGTGTGTGTGGGCAATTGGTTACAGAACGGAGAGAGATAAATTAAACATTGCTTTTGTTGTGCTGTCAGTATCACAGACTTTAAGCTTCATAATTGCCTTGCTGGTGGTGTGAACATCCTCCGTCAGTTCGCTGCCAGCGCTGTCCATCCTTTGTCTCGTTTTGCTTTGCTCTTCCAATTCATAATCTGTACCTGGCTGTAATCTGTTCATAAAAATATAAAAAATTATCATGTAGGTGTCAGTTTCACCTTTCATCTTGGCAGCTGACCCTTTGTGAGTGAGTGTTTAGGCTGCTGACTCTTCACTTAGATTTAGATTGTCCTTCATTCGCTTGCATGGCCAACAAGTGGGCTGTTCTCCGCTGCATTGCTTGTTTGGTATTTGCGTGCCAAAACAGTTATATCTAGTGAATCTGGAAATGCATGATGGCTCTGCCTTTTTATTGCATTTATATCCTGCCTTTCCTCAACAAAATGCAAGTGAGTGAGTGAGCATGCTTGTATATACAGTGGTACCTCGGGTTACAGGTGCTTCAGGTTACATACGCTTCAGGTTACAGACTCCGCTAACCCAGAAATAGTGCTTCAGGTTAAGAACTTTGCTTCAGGATGAGAACAGAAATTGTGCTCCGGCGGCGCGGCGGCAGCAGGAGGACCCATTAGCTAAAATGGTGCTTCAGGTTAAGAACAGTTTCAGGTTAAGTACGGACCTCCGGAACCAATTAAGTACTTAACCCGAGGTACCACTGTATAGAGAGAGAAACAGACAGACAGACAGACAGACAGACAGACAATAGAGTTCCCAGATGGTCTACCCAGGCACTGACTAGACTCATACAGCTTCAACAATATTGCTTTCATAGAATCGTAGAGTTGGAAGGGACCACAAGGATCATCTAGTCAAACCTCCTGCAATGCAGGAATCTTTCTTCACACCATATCTGCATTTTGTAGTTTTATAAGAGCCTTGCTGGGTCAGATGAAAGGTGTGCCTAGTCCAGCATAATTTCCCCCTTCCTTTTTTTGCAGTAGCTGGGCCACATGTAGCTGGGAGCCCCGCAAGGCGACCAGGAAGACCCCAGCCCTACCCATTGTTTGTCCCCAGCAACTGGTATCCCGAGGTATCCTTGAGACCACCTCTAGTGGGTGTCCAAGTTGGGCATTTGCCAGGGCAGAGCAAGAGCAGCAGAGGGTCCTGCCATTTCCACTTAGCATCCATAAAGCAGGGACAGCCTAAGGAAACTCTTTAGTTTGCATGTCCCACCGCTTCCAGGTTAGAGGGGCCCACGGAAAGTGCCGTGCCCACGGACCCCCAAATTCCCGGAGCCAGAACCGGGAATAGTACTTTTGAACAAGACTGCATTCAGCGTCATGGCTATTGTTAGGATTATTATTCTGAATTTGTCTAATCCTCATTTTGCAAGCACGGCTGTAGCCCTTTTGCCACGTGTTTGTGGCTGCGAATTCTGTTAAGTTAACCATGTGTGTCGTGCTAAGCTGCATAAGATCGTACATTTTAAAAGCAATAATAAATTGCATACAAATGATAGAAGAATGTGTTACGTGCTCCACATTTTCTGCAGTGGTATGTGGAGAGAAAACTTTTTCACACTGTGTTATGAAAAAAAGAATAGTTGTGCCTCTTAAACTACAGTGGTACCTCGGGTTAAGTACTTAATTTGTTCTGGTGGTCCGTTCTTAACCTGAAACTGTTCTTAACCTGAAGACCACTTTAGCTAATGGGGCCTCCTGCTGCCGCTGCACCGCCGGAGCACGATTTCTGTTCTCATCCTGAAGCAAAGTTCTTAACCTGAGGTAATATTTCTGGGTTAGCGGAGTCTGTAACCTGAAGCGTATGTAACCTGAAGCGTATGTAACCCGAGGTACCATTGTATAGTTTCAGGCAAATGTCCAAAGTGGTGCTGATCACATTTCACAGTAGTCCTATCCCAGCAATATCATCGCATAAATGGAGTAGCAAGTATTTTATTATATTCGGGTAGTACCTAATTTCTGTGTATAACCTTACTACTTAATATCAGTGGACATGAAATTTGAGAGCCCTTGAAAATCAGTAGAGCAGTACATTTCCCATCCCCAACAGAAGCTGCTCATTCTGTAACTCTGTCACAGCAGCCCATATTGTTGGAATAACTTAGCTGCATATTTGTGAATCAGTTCAGTTGGGGGGAAATGGAAGAGATGGAAATCAGTTATACTGAATGCTGTCTTAAAAGGAAGCAAGTACATTGTATTTTTTATATATAAAACAACAAACAAACAAGAAAGTTGATGGGATGTTTTCTGCCATCCTAGGTCTCATTTGCTAATTGAAATCCAACCTAGGAGTGTGTTTGTGTGTGTTCTCAAAATAGCAACAGCTGTCATTCCAAAACTACAGCAAAGCATATTTTGTTCTTTGGATGTGTAAGAGAAGTTCCCTGCCAAGGCAATTCAAATTCTCCACTTAAGCAAACCCTCAGTTCTGCCACCTGTATAAACTATGCAAATTCAATAAATGCATAATTTATTTGCATGGTTCTGCCTTTTTATTAGTTTTGCTTAATTCAGATTTTGTTAGTCATGGGAGAGGGGAAAGGAGCTATACAGGTCACTAAAAAAAAACCCTTTCTGCTCTCAATAAACCTTTATTCTCATTTCAGAAATCTCGTTAGGCAGTTGCCCATATGCTTTCAACCATATTTTCATAACCATAATGGCTATAAATTTTTGCTCCCTTTGCCCCAGATTTACATGGTGTTCGTATCACCACCGGGTGCCCATAGTTCAATTCTGTCCAACTTCAAAGTTGAGATTGGTGGATTGTCCTTGACCTTGTGCTGTGTTTCAAAGATAGTGTGATATCAGGAATATGCCCTTTGTGAATACCAGGACCCTGTCCTTCAGCCAACATTTGGCTACTACAGCCAAATACAACTTTGCATTTATTGGTCATTCTTAGGGTGCCAGGGAGTAGCCAGCCCTGCAGAAGATGGGGTGAGAGAGGAAGGTTCAGAATTGTTACCCTCAGCTGGTAAATCGTATGTGCTGGTGACCTTTGTATTTTCTTCCTGGATAAAACTGGGCCTGTTCACTTCTAATTTAAAAATTTCCAAAAATACAAAATGAGCTCTTAACACTTTTTAAACACATATCCTACCTGCAGGAATACTCAATGAGAGTACCAACAGAAAAAGGAAATGAGAGTACCAACAGAAAAAGGAAAAAATGTCCTAATCAGGTACCGTAACAACAATGACCAATTTGGGATTTGATTGAAGAATTTACATTATTGTGCCTCTGAAGTGCTTTCGTCAGTGATGAATTCTTTCAAAACCTCCACTGATGGTTCCCAAATATGACTCTCCTCTTGCTTCTTCGGGAGGATGAATATCCTGTGTGTTGCTGAGACATCCAAATGGCTTTCAGAACCAGAGTAAATTATGCAAAGTGTATTTGAGGTAGGGCAGCCTTTCTGTTTGAAGACGTCCTCTATTTTGAATGGTCTGCCCAGCCAAAGTTTCTTTTAAAGATAAGAACCATAAGAAGGAAGAGCAGGCCAGCTTAGCTCCGAGACAACAGACTGAGCAGGAGCATAGCTCACTTGGTTACAGTTTTCTTCACTATGGTGAGATGTATGTTAATTGCAACAGACATGTTTCCCTATGTGCATCTAAACCTCTGTGTGCTATTCAAGAATCATGATACAGGAAAAACAGTGAAGCCAGCCAATGCCTTCACATAGCTCCATCCTTATTTCAGACATGGTTATATTTTGGTATATCATGGTGTTGTAAAGGTAAAGGGACCCCTGACCGTTAAGTCCAGTTGCGGACGACTCTGGGGTTGTGGCGCTCATCTCGCTTTACAGGCCGAGGGAGCCGGCGTTTGTTTGCAGACAGCTTCCGGGTCATGTGGTCAGCAGGACTAAGCCGCTTCTGGTGAAACCAGAGCAGCGCACAGAAACGCCGTTTACCTTCCCGCTGGAGCGGTACCTATTTATCTACTTGCACTTTGTCGGGCTTTCCAACTGCTAGTTTGGCAGGAGCAGGGACTGAGCAACGGGAGCTCACCCCGTCGTAGGGATTTGAATGGCCAACCTTCTGGTCGGCAAGCCCTAGGCTCTGTGGTTTAGACCACAGCGCCACCTGCGTCCCCATCACAATGTTTAGCTGGTGATATATCACAGTGTTGAAAACCAGATGTCGTCCAGCCCTAATTGTCACCAGTTTAGTGCCAGCACTTACAGTACTGGCATCCAGGCCCATGCAGAGCTCGTCTGAGACCCAAGCTAGGAGTTTGTTAGAAGAAAGTTATAAACTCAAACAAAAAACCAGTTGGTCCCTGGCAGGGACCCCCAGCCAGTTTAGCCCTCTGAGGACCAGAAAATTGTACCTGGCTCCCATCCCTACACCCCCACCCCCTGCTGGCATCTGTAGTAGGTATGTGCAAGTTTCTCATTAGATGGCTGGGATTTGAAACTGCTGTGATAACTAGATTTGCCATGTAAAGTTCTCTGTTACACTCAGTTACTGTGATGGCAGTTCTATTTTAGTGCGTTTTGCACCTTTCTGTGATTTGGTAGAGAGAATTAGGTTTTTTTAGTTTTTTTAAAAAATTATTGAATTGATATACCGCCCCACACCTGGAGGTCTCAGGGCACTACACAAAAAAGATCACAATATATAAAATCAAAATGAAAACACTGGGTAAATCATCCTGAATAAATCATAGTTGTGTTCATTTCTCCAAGTGGTTCTGAGTGTGCTACCAATTGCAGTGGGCAGGGGACAGAAACGTGAGTCACTTCCACCATTCCTGTTGTCACCTGCTAGAATGAATGGTAACACTTTAGGCTGCAAGTGGGGAGAGCACATAGATGGGGGCGGGAAACCCCACAACACTCTCTATACATACAAGTGGTACAACAGGAAGTGAATCAGAGTGGGACATCTCTCCCAAATGGGCAGTTTTTTAACTTGTAAGGAGGCTTTTATGTAGAGGGGCCGCCAGAAACGGGTACCCTACTTGTGGTACATGCCACTGTACATGTCGGTCACACATTGCTGCCCATGAGAAGAGAGTATCCCTTCAATAGCAAGGTGGGAGAGGGCTAAACCTCACCTTTCTACAGCTGCAGTCCTGACAAAAGTTGGTGGGCTCCCATGCCTTAATTTATGCATTTCAAAATATTTATAAACCACTTTCACAACAATATATTAAAGCGGTTTACAAAGGTAATTCTAAGACAAAACATACAAATAACGGTTTAAGAAAGGTTCAGGCCAGTGCTTGAGAACTGGAATTCCCTCTTTCAGATCTCAGACTTGTGGGTCTTGCCCCCATCCCTGTTTGTAACGTAGAGATGTTAAAACTAGCCTAGCTTTCAGGATTGCTGTAAGTAATTTTAGTCTTCCCATGAACATATGTCTATGTGTCTTGAGCACTTGCTGCATATTTGTCAGGAAGGATAACTAATCCCAACAAATATTGAAAGGGGAATAAATTCTGGCTTTATAACATGTGCAAAAACCCTTTTGTGCAGAAAACGATCTACACAGGCTTTGGGCTGCTGACTTTCATAAGAAATTCCATGTGAGCAGCTGTATAAAACCTCTAAGGCCTAGTGCATGTGTACCATTTTCCTGATAATTTAACCATTGTTAGGAGAGAAGGGATTCCTTGCATGCTCACACTGTCCATTCCCTGTCCCCTCAGTACAAACCCTCCTCCACTATTTCCTTTTCAGCATATTGCTCATGCCTGCACCAAGGTATTCAGAATTTGTAAACCAGCTGATTCAGGGTTTCTGGGTTAGTTTCAAGCTCTGATTTAAAATCAACCATGATTAGCATTAAACTTGATGCAAATGTAACGTTCCACCTGGTTGACATTGACAAAAGGAAGATAGGATGGTCACATCCAGACCATACTTTTAAAGCACATTCAGTGCATATGGCTTGCCCCAGAGAATCCTGGGAACTGTAGTTTAAGGGAGCTGGGAAGTGCGGCTCTGCAAAGGGTAAACTGTGTGGGAGCCCATCAGCCTTCTGGGACATTCCCAGTGGTTTCAACCCTTAGTGGAATGCTCAGGAAGTGTTCTGACTACAATAAAGGTAAAGGGACCCCTGACCATTAGGTCCAGTCATGGCCGACTCTGGGGTTGCGGCGCTCATCTCGCTTTATTGGCCAAGGGAGCCGGCGTACAGCTTCCGGGTCATGTGGCCAGCATGACTAAGCCGCTTCTGGCGAACCAGAGCAGTGCACGGAAACGCCGTTTACCTTCCCGCCGGAGCGGTACCTATTTATCTACTTGCACTTTGATGTGCTTTCGAACTGCTAGGTTTGCAGGAGCAGGGACCAAGCAACGGGAGCCCACCCCGTCACGGGGATTCGAACCGCCGACCTTCTGATCGGCAAGTCCTAGGCTCTGTGGTTTAACCCACAGCGCCACCCGCGTCCCTTCTGACTGCAATAGGAGGGTCCAAATGGCATCAAGGACTTTCTCTGCCCGTGCAACTCATCCCCTGCCCTGGATCTCCAATTTGGAAACATCTGGACACATGCATTTGTGTCCACCATTCATGCACATGCTTCATTTTTAACCATGTCAGCTTTAAAATAAGCCTGCAGAAGCCTCATCTAGAAGCCCGCAGACTGTATGGCACTTGGTTTTCCTCGTTAACCTAAGTCCCAAAGGCTGGAGTGACCTCAGAGATTATGTGGTTTTGGCCTCATCACACCGTTTAGAGGAAGCTGCTGGCAGCAGGCAGTGTTTTGAAAAGCTGTCGTCCTCTTTGGCGTGAGTGCGCTTGCCACAAGCATTTCAGTGGCATGATGTAGCTGGATACTTCCTCCCCAGGGCATGGTCTGACTTTGATCATACAGTTGGAGAGCAAGCCAGGCAGATACATCAAAAGTAGGAAGCAATAAGAGTGCAGAACATAGGCACCACATTTTAGGTTTTTTCTTCTTCTCATCCACACTTCCTTTCTTAAAAAAAAAGAAGGAAGAAAATGGGGCAAAAGTGTTAGAAAACAACCCCTAATATAACTTTTATATATATAAAAAAAAATGGATTGGTTCAAGCTAAGACACACCATCCTTCACCAATTTTCTACCACAATATAATAATGCACAGTAGAAATAAACTACTGATGTAGTGATGCTGCAAGTGCTTTCTGCAGCCTCTTTTATTAGGTAAATCAGTTTTGTATATTTTTACAGGTGAGGGACAGAGGGACTCTGGTGAATTGTGGCTTTTAAGGCTGAAAATGTAATGCTCCTTTTCTGAACTCTCAATCCTCATTTTGCTTCTTAGCTGCACTTTCTGATTAAATTCAGCATTTACAAAAAAAGCAAGAACATTTGTTTGTTTCCTAGCTGGTACCATGGCTTTGTCATTGGCAGTGTCAGGTCTGTGCTGCGGCTGTTAGGAAACATTTGGCACCCTCCTCAGGTCTGGACCTGGGCAGGTGCCCAACAGTTTCGACCTGCTCACAAGCCCTTCTCTCACCCATGCCCTTCTTTGGCCTGCCTCACTTTCCTGATTCACTCACTCACTGGTTCACTACAACCACAGTTTACATCGGTGTATGAATCAGGTAAACTATGGTTACTTCCGCCCATCGTTTTCTTCCAAACCATCATTTCCAGCCAATTTGCATTTAGTATTTATTCTTTCTTAACTGATAAAATTTTGTGTGGTATCCTTTTTAATATAAACTGCAATAAAACTATTAAAACAAGGTATTTCCGTTTTGCTTGCTTCATGGTTGTGAAATGGCAAAAGTGTTTTTTATTATCACTTTAGAGTGGGTGTGAGTCAGAAAGCTGGCTTTGTTTGATTCTGTGAACTTTTGATTGAGCAAATGAAAGAAGAGGTGTGTTTCTGTTGTTGGGAATTGTTGCTGTGCTTGGTGTCAACAGAGTCCAGGCAACTTGGATGCTTTGCTGGATTTCACGAGGTTGAAAGGGGCACTGCTAGGTTCAGAGATGTATAAAGCAAATTCTGTACACCAGAGGTGGCCAACCAGATGTTGGGTTACAGCTCCCATCGTCCCTGACCACTGGCTATACTGCCTGGGGATGATGGGAGTTGGAGTCTAACAACATCTGGAGGTCCATGGGTTAGCCAGCCACCCATGGCATGCACTTTTACTTGCAAGCACACTCCATTGTGTTATAGAACTTAATTCTGTGCTAGTAGTGGGCCCTTGTCATTGAAACTCACTTCTGATGGATGGCTTGGTTTTCTCCTTGCCTAGCTTCTCATTGGTTGAGCTGCTCTGATGTCACCAATCAGGTTGTTTGGGCTTGGCTCATCTCAGGCAGTTAAGCTCTTAAGAGGGACAGTTTGTTTGTATATAGTGTCTATTTAGAGCTTTGGAATCAGAATTCTGGAACCCTGTGACATTTGTAAGTCCAATAATGGCTTGTGTGATCACTTCTCCCCCATATTCATATAAAAATATTGATCTCTTCCGGCATATTTATGTATTGGCAGATCTGGTGATAAGACCTGGGCCAGCATTTTCATGTTTTAAACTGTAAGCCTCCCCTATGCACTCCAAATATTGTGGAAACCCAGCTGCTATAAAGCAAATAAGTGTATTAGCTTATCTGTACATATTGATTACACCCTGGCACCTGCTGCAGCAGTGAAGTTTGTTTTTTAATATATTAACCCATTGGTATTTTTAAAAAATATTTCCATTTTCAAATATATAAGAACAAATAAAAAAGAACTGCATGTACAAAAAAACAACAACCTCAGTATCTTTCTAGATTTAATGGTTGATCAGACAAAGGGATTTCAGTGCAGAAGTTACATGCTCATGGATCTAATGTTTGCACAGGGCCAACGTGATAAAGTTCAGTGCATGTTGGCCTAAGCTATGTAGTCATTCAGTTCCTTCCAGTGACCACACAATTCAGGTCTGCAAAATGCCCTGGGCAGAAGTCAATGGACTCTTGCCTTTACACCAGTGGTAGGGAACCTGTGATTCGTCATTTGCTGTTGGATGTCTAACTCCCATCAACCCTGGCCAGTGGTCAGGGGTGATAGGGTTTGCAGTCTAACGATATCTGCAGGGGACAGGAATTTGTTCAAAGGAAGCCTGAGAAAAAAGCTAATGCTATTCTAGGCTGCATCAACAGAAGTATAGTGTCCAGATCAAGGGAAGTAATAGTACCACTCTATTCTGCCTTGGTGAGACCATGCTTGGAATACTGTGTCCGATTCTGAGCATGACAATTTAAGAAGGATGTTGACAAGCTGGAACATGTGCAGAGGATGGCAACTAAGATGATCAAGGTTCTGGAAACCAAACCTTATGAGGAAAGGTTGAAGGAGCTGGTTATAAGATATGATAGGTAAAGGTAAAGGGACTCCTGACCATTAGGTCCAGTCGCGGATGACACTGGGGTTGCGACGCTCATCTTGCTTTATTGGCTGAGGGAGCCGGCGTACAGCTTCCAGGGTCATGTGGCTAGCATGACTAAGCTGCTTCTGGCGAACCAGAGCAGCGCACAGAAACGCCGTTTACCTTCCCGCTGGAACGGTACCTATTTATCTACTTGCACTTCATGCTTTCGAACTGCTAGGTTGGCAGGAACAGGGACCGAGCAACGGGAGCTCACCCCGTCACGGGGATTCGAACTGCCGACCTTCTGATCGGCAAGCCCTAGGCTCTGTGGTTTTACCCACAGCACCACCCGGTTCCTCGTAAGATAAGATAGCTATCTTCAGATATCTCAAGGGCTGTCACTTGGAAGAGGTAACAAGCTTATTTTCTCCTGCTCTGGAGGGTAGGACTTGTACCTATGGCTTCAGGTTACAAGAAAGGAGATTCCGACTAAATATCAGGAAGAACTTTGACAGTAAGAGCTGTTTGACAGTGGAATGGACTCCCTCAGGAGGTTGTGGACTCTCCTTCCTTGGAGGTTTTTAAGCAGAGGTTGGATGGCCATCTGTCATGGATGCTTTAGCTAAGATTCCTGTATTGCAGGGGGTTGGACTAGATTACCCTTGATGTCCCTTCCAACTCTACAATTCTATGATCCTATGAAAATAACCCAGAGTGGGGTGCTTTTGAATGCTGTTATCTCTTAGTGAGTACAAACAGCTGCCGGCAGCTCTGGTTCTGGAGTAAAAATGAACCCACAGTAAGTGACTTTTACAGCTGGGCCCTCTGTAGATTGCATCTCATGGTTAATTTTTTATTAAACATGTTCTCCTCTGGAGCATTCCTGGAAGGGAACTGGGGAGACAAGTGAGTTGATGCATTATCTTTACATACGCTTTCCACTGTTCTTTGTCTTTAGTTCTTTGTATTCATTTAAAAGGCTGTGGTGTCTGCTAGGTTAGCAACGTTACAGCACAACCTGAAGTTGTGTTTTAAAATGGCTCTGTCACGATGATAACTTTTAAGGCGAGTGACAGATGGGCAATCCGGGCTTTTTGCAGTCTTTAAAGATGGAGGAGCAAACGACCGAATTTTCTGTTGTTTGGGGGAAAGAAGCTGACATCTGGCTTCCAGTGTTTTGCTCCGTCTTGGAGGAGATGCTGCCTGGCTGCTGTTTCCTTGTGGCTGACACATGACACCCCTTTTGCAAAGCTCGCTGTTGAGTCAGCAGAAATACTAGCCAGACACGTCTGGCTTCAGAGGAGCCTTTGGTGACAGCGAGGCAGTGAAACAAATTAAGGTTGTGTGAGCACTAGGAGGTGTTTGGGCCACATGCTGCGTGGGCAAGAGGAAGGCGGGGGTGCCCCTCGCACAGCCTTTGCCAGCCTGGCTCATCTCCAGATGTTTTGGACTACATCTCCCATCGCTCGCAGCAAATTTACCCTAGCAAATGAGGCCACAATTAAGAAGGGCAAAAGAGGGCAATGGGCCTCTCAGGATTCCCCACCTTAATTGCGGGCTGAGGAATTGGCAGAGAACATTATTCTTATTTTTTAAAATTTGTATGCCACCCTTCATCCAAGGGACGCGGGTGGCGCTATGGGTTAAACCACAGGGTCAGGGGTCCCTTTACCTTTACCTTCATCCAAAGATCACAGGGCAGTTCACATTTTCAGCCAATTTCTCCAGGTGGCAGAGAGATTCTGGAGTAAAAATGCATACCTGAAGGCGCTTTGCCACCCCCATTATTAAGCCCAGACATTGAGGTCCAGCTCCAAGGGCCTTCTGGCTGTTCCCTCCTGTGAGAAGTGAAGCTACAGGGAACCAGGGAGAAGGCCTTCTCGGTAGTGATGCCCATCCTGTGGAACACCACCCCCCTCAGATGTCAAGGAGATAAGAAACTATACAACATTTAGAAGACATTTAAAGGCAGCCCTGTAAAGGGAATTTTTAAATGTTTAATGCTTTATTATGCTTTTGTGTATGTTGGAAGCCACCCAGAGTGGCTGGGGCAACCCAGTCAGATGGGCAGAGGACAAATAATAAAATGATAATGATAGTGATGGTGATTCTCCAGCAACTTTTTGGGGTGGGGTTATTTTCCTTTCTCCTAAGGTTTTTTGTTTGTTTGTTTGTTTGTTTTTTGTCATCTCTTTCCTTCCACTGCAAGTGGTGTCAGCAGCCAGCAGCTGTGCTGGCAACCACTTTGCTGCCAACGATGTAGAGCAACGTTCTGGCATGTGGCCAGGCCGGGGCTGGTAACTGCAACCGGGAGGTGAGGAGTACTTGGAGAACATTCATCCTATTGACCCTTTTCTCAGGGGAGGTGAGAGAAAAATCTCCCCTTTTCTCAGAAATGGTTTTCTGAGAAAGTTCAGCTCACCTCTAGCGGAGGGTCTCATCTTCATCTTTCCTGAATCAATATTGGCCTCCTTGGTGGGGCTTCCAAGGTGATAGGGAGGTTGATCTCATGCAGCGATTCCTATATCTCCATTATAAACAGTAAATTGGGTGTGTATAACTAGATATACATGCCAAAGATAGTAATCTGTTTGCTTAAAGAGGGCTGCTGGGGGGGGGCGGACACGGAATGTAGCATACTATTGCCTAACTGACCTTTCCTTTTTCTCCTTAAGATGTCTTGGGTCTCATCTAAATTGTAAGCTTGTGGAAAGGATCCATTTTAGTTTTAATTATGCATGGCTCGAGCGGTTTTAGGTCCTTTATGAAAAATTAATAGCAATATTTGACTTGTGTTCATAACATTGCCGTAGCGATTTAAGGGAGATGTAAAAGAAAATCGCAACGATATTCTCAAAAACGCACAGTGCTTCTTGGCAACTGCATCTGGAATTTATTTTAAGATCCAGCCTTCAATTATTTATTTCATTGGTATCCTGCCCTCCCCCCGCCCCCCAGGAATTCAGGATTGAGAATGTGGTTCTTCCTACTGTACCCCAGCAATTCTTCACAACAACCTTGTGAGGCTGAGAGGCCCAAGGTCACTTTGACAGGCCTCATGGCTGACTGGGGACCTCAACCCAGTTCTCCTCCATCATAATCTAATATTCAGTCTTGACAACCACAACATGCTCTCCTCTTGATCTTTGCAGCGAGTTCCTCACCCAAGATAGCTCTCCACTTCACCTTACTCCTTTCCCTTTCTTATTTTTATATGTGTTTGTAATGATCAGAGAATGGTAGAGTTGGAAGGGACCAATGCAGGAATCTCAGCGAAAGCTTCCATGACAGATGGCCATCCAGCCTCTGGTTAAAAACCTCCAGGAAAGGAGAGTTCACAACCTCCTGGGGGGATTCCGTTCCATGATCACAAGTAAGTTGGTGGGAGCCTGTAGGGGTCACAGTTAGTGTCAGATGTTGCCTCAACCCTGGTTTCCTCGATGTGAAATGGGCTTCCTTTAAGAATGCATCAAGCAGTTTCTAGAGGAAATCTGTCCTCTTTCAGACACCATTCTTTTTTCTATTTAAATTTATTTATTTGGTTTTTCAGGTTAAAGTTTTAGCATCACATATCCAACATACAAAGGACCCGGGTGGCGCTGTGGGTTAAACCACAGAGCCTAGGACTTGCCGATCAGAAGGTCGGTGGTTCGAATCCCCGTGACGGGGTGAGCTCCCGTTGCTCGGTCCCTGCTCCTGCCCACCTAGCAGTTCAAAAGCACACCAGTGCAAGTTGATAAATAGGTACCGCTCTGGCGGGAAGGTAAACGGCGTTTCCGTGCGCTGCTCTGGTTCACCAGAAGTGGCTTAGTCATGCTGGCCACATGACCCAGAAGCTGTACGCCGGCTCCCTCGGCCAATAAAGCGAGATGAGCGCCGCAACCCCAGAGTCAGTCACGACTGGACCTAATGGTCAGGGGTCCTTTATCCAACATACAAAATAAAAACAAGATTCCAAAAAATCTCCTGGACTTCCCTCCTCCCCTTTGTGGGTCCTATTGTTAGTCATTTCCTCCTGAATCTTTTATAATAATCCAAATCTTTTACATCTCCATTACGTCCAAAATTCACCATTAAACTACAAGTGTTATTCCAACCCTACTAACAATTTTAGCTGTTTACAATGGTTTTTAAGATAAATTATAAATTTCCCCCGTTCCTTATTAAAATTTTGTTCTTCCTGATTTCTGATTCTTCCAGTCATTTTGGCCATTTCAGCAGAATCCATCAACTTAGTCTGCCATTCTTCTCTGGTAGGGACTTTATCTTTTTTCCATCTCTGGACAGCATGGAGTACGCTTTGGGTCCTATCTTTTTACTGGATGCACTAGATGTGCCTGTCAATGTGAATACTACTGGTTTGTTTGGGGTGTCTTTTTTTACTTTGTTTAGTTACATGGGAATGGTTCACTCTGTTCCAGTACCTGTTCCTTACTCTGTCATGGAAACCTCTAATAAAAAACATTTGGCAGCCTTGGAAATTCAGCTCCTCTTTTGAGAGGCCTCAGACTACACCCAAGTGGCTCTCTCGTTTTGATCTTTCTACCCTTAAATGGACAAGAGGTCACGGTTTACCTTGGGGCTATTTCACATAGGACATTGCGTGTGCGTGTGTCTGTGTGTGTTCTGTATCAGCAGGGACTCCTTGCTAGCCTGCTGATGACATGAGTTATCCTTTTGAAGACCCGAGCAGGTTTTCCTCTTGATTTAAGAAGACAAAGCTACCTAATCTCTGGATCAGCTCCTATCGCTGCACTTTGTCTAAGGGAATGTTAAAGACAGACACCTCTAAGAACGTCAGTAAATCTCGACATGTGCAGAGTACATTGGACTTTCACATTTTTTAGACTTAAGAAAAAAAGAAAGGCCTATGCACTTGATACTTCCTGGTTTTGTTCTCTACTTTTACTCACCCAGAGGCTTTGCATGGAGAAGACTTTTTAAAATATATTATCTCTTCCCCACTCGCATGCCTCTCAAAGTATTTTTACTAATCTTTTGTGACTTGTTCTCTTAATCTCATTTTACACTCAACTTGTCCCTTATTTCCCTCACCCCAAAATGGCCAGTTTCTTTCATCTTCATTCCCTGGTCCTTTTACATTCACATTTTCCCCCTATACCATCTTTCCTCTCTTATCCCTTTCCTTTCTATTCAGAGTTGTTCATCATCAGTAATAATAATATATATAAATAAACGTTAACCTTTTCTCTCACTTTCTAACTTCCTTCAACATATCCCCTGTCCCTTTACCCTCAAAGGAGGAAGACCTTCCTTCCTTCTTCTCCCTCTGAACTTCTGTCTCCCAGCTACCTTTATTCATCCTGCAAGGACTTGCCGGTGCTAGCATTGGACCAATCAAAAGACTATGGCAAGACCAGGTGGTAGAGCAGGTGTTGACAACAGTGGTCTATCTATTTATTTATTTATTTATTTAGTAATTTTCTTTATAGCCTACCCTACACCTAATTGTCACATGGAAGGTTACAAAAACCTCTCCATGGAAAGAAGTACACAGTGTGTTAAAATCATAAAATAAAACAACAGAAAGAATGGTGATCTCATTACATCAGTTGCACCTGTTCAAAGTCCATCTCTGGGCCAAATTTACTGACTTTGAGCTTTAAAGTGCTTTATGGCCTTAGACCAGCATGCTTATAGGAACGCTACATGGGCCATTGGTCTTGATATAAGGCACCTTGCTGTCTTCCTAGAACTTGTAGATCCCATATAAATCTATTTTGGCAATGACAAGAGAAAGAGCCCTCAAAATTGCACATAGCTGGTATTTAACACCTAGACGTCTAGCTTATAGAAAACTCAACAGCTCTCCTATGTGTTCGAGGGGGTGTCTCACTATTGGGACATACAGACATATGTGGTGGAAGTGTTCAAAAATGGAAAAATTCTGGGAAAATGTCTTTGCAGAGATACGGTATCTTTGGTTAAAATGCAGACAGTACCTATGACCCCAGGACTGGCACTGCTTAATGTGTACAGTTGGGACTCACCAAGAATTGGAAATAAAGATCTTATAACCCATTTATTGACCGTGGCAAGAACAACCATAGCAATGGAAAACATTGCAACTGTTGACCATGGATAAGTGGTATGAAGCAGTCTGGCAGACAGCTTTGTTGGAAAAGCTAACATGGAAACTGCGGATAGCAAGAGGCCAAAAGAAAGAAAAACAATAACTTCTACGCAGTAGGGGGCGACTTTATTGAACACACAGGTAATGAGGCACATGGGGGAGTAGTGTTTGGGGTGGGTAACACAGTTTGGAATACAGTCGTACCTTGGTTCTCGAACGGAATCCATTCCAGAAGTCCGTTCAACTTCCGAAAACATTCAAAAACCAAGGCGTGGCTTCCAGTTGGCTGTAGGAGCTTCCTGCACTCGATTGGAAGCCGCGTTGGACATTCAGCTTCCAAAAATGTTCGCAAACCGGAACATTCACTTCCGGGTTTGCGACGTTCGGGAGCCAAAACGTTCGAGTCGGAAGGCGTTCAAGAACCAAGGTGCGACTGTACTTTGAATTATACATTTTAACCCTTCAAATTGTTACAGATATAATGCATTCCTTCCTTTTAATGAGATTGGAACACATGATGTGTTATTTTATGGTTCTTAAGATTATGAGAAGGTTTGAAATACATGCTGTGGCAAATAAACTATTTTGAAAGAAGGTGTGAGGCGGCCTTCTTCTCTCACCATGGGTAGAATATGAGGGGCTTGTAGCCATGATGGCTTCATTCTTCCTCCACGGTTGGAGGCAGCAGTGCTTCTGAATATCAGTAGCTGAAAACCACAGGAGAGGAGAGGCCTCTTGTGTTTGAAGGTCCTGTGTGAGTGTCTGGAGGCGGTTGGAGGATGGATGGCGGCTAACAGATTGAGGTTGAATCCTGACAAGACAGAAGTACTGTTTTGGGGGGACAGGGGGCGGGCTGGTGTGGAGGACTCCCTGGTCCTGAATGGGGTAACTGTGCCCCTGAAGGACCAGGTGCGCAGCCTGGGAGTCATTTTGGACTCACAGCTGTCCATGGAGGCACAGGTCAATTCTGTGTCCAGGGCAGCTGTCTACCAGCTCCATCTGGTACGCAGGCTGAGACCCTACCTGCCCGCAGACTGTCTCACCAGAGTGGTGCATGCTCTAGTTATCTCTCGCTTGGACTACTGCAATGTGCTCTACATGGGGCTACCTTTGAAGGTGACCCGGAAACTACAACTAATCCAGAATGCGGCAGCTAGACTGGTGACTGTGAGCTGCCTCCAAGACCATATACTGTGGTGCCTCGCAAGACGAAATTAATTCGTTCTGCGAGTTTCTTCGTCTTGCAGATTTTTCGTCTTGTGAAGCACTGCTATTAATGGTATTAACGGTTTTAAGAAAAAGGAAACAAACTCGCAAGAACTCGCAAGACGTTTTTGTCTTGCGCAGCAAGCCCATAGGGAAATTCGTCTTGCGAAGCAACTCAAAAAATGAAAAACTCTTTCATCTTGCGAGTTTTTCGTCTTGCGAGGCATTCGTCTTGCGAGGTACCACTGTAACCCCAGACTTGAAAGACCTACACTGGCTCCCCGTCCATTCCGAGCACAATTCAAAGTGTTGGTGCTGACCTTTAAAGCCCTAAACGGCCTCGGTCCAGTATACCTGAAGGAGCGTCTCCACTATCGTTCTGCCTGGACACTGAGGTCCAGCGCCGAGGGCCTTCTGGTGGTTCCCTCACTGCGAGAAGCCAAGTTACAGGGAACCAGGCAGAGGGCCTTCTCGGTAGTGGCACCCGCCCTGTGGTACGCCCTCCCGCCAGATGTCAAAGAGAAAAATAACTACCAAATTTTTAGAAGACATCTAAAGGCAGCCCTGTTTAGGGAAGCTTTTAATGTTTAATAGGTTATTGTATTTTAGTGTTTTGTTGGAAGCTGTCCAGAGTGGGCGGCGTAGAATTAATAAATTATTATTATTATTATTATTATTATCATTATTATCATCATTATTATTATCATTATTATTATCATCGTCATCCTGCCTGCCTGCCTGCTTGCCGGTTTCGCCCAGGCATCCGTTCAGCTAGTGTGAGACAGAATGCAGGCTCTTCTTACATTCTTACGTTTAAAATGTGAATAGGCCTCTGATTCAGCCTAAATAGGATACAATAAGTCATTGCTGAAAATAATTATGGATAGGATGATCATGTCAATAGACCTTGTTTTGGAAGTAACTCTTGCTGTTAAAATTAGAAAGCATGACACACGAGCCTTTATTAATAACATCTTGGAATGATAACGGCAAAGCATATTTGAGCCATTCCTATTGTTCTGTTTCATGCCATCTGTTCGCACACCCACGGTGGCAAAGATTTTTTAATCTAAACATTGGGAAAGGGCATTTTAGTATCTGCTCGTGCTATTGCTTGATGGCCTGGAAGTGTGTGTTCCTTTCCAATTTCCACTTTGGTTAATTTCCGCAGCGTTTTAAAACAGCTTAGTTCCAGGTAAAAATGTCATTTTTGTAGGTAATAACTTGGTACCTTCTAATTATTGCTGGTATTTTAGATTTGATAGAGATTTCGGCGCAAGACAATAACTGTTATAAACTCATTTGGAAGAAAATGTATACTGGCGGAAACTGTTTATAAAAAGAAGGCCCTAGGCTTTGGGAATAATAAAGTCAGGTCCTAGTAAATTCAGTTTTAATTGGTTAACTGCATAATTTTGCAAGTAAGAATAATGAATGGGTGAAGAATGCAGGCAAAGTATTTTCACTGGGTGTTATCCTAAAACTTAACGTTCTTGCAATGTGTTCCACTTAAATGGCAGACATTTGCCTATAGATCATTTGTGTTCCATTATATATTGAGAATTAAATCAATTGCTACAATAATGGAAACTGAGAGTACTGGATTTAGTTGCACCTTTGATGTGAGAGCTAGCAGAAGAGAGGTTTTTGCTATTTATTTTTTACTATCAAAATAAGGGTCAATATGATGTAGGGAGGAGAATGAGTCTCTCTTTATTGCAAAGACCCACATGGGGACCCTCTCAGCAGAGTCTGCCCCCAAATTTTGCCAGTATCATTGTTCTTTCCCCATGGGAGTGAATGGAACCCATGTGGGAGAAAGTTGAGGGGTGTTTGCAGACATAGATGTTACTGGGGCCCAGGGCTCAACTTGCTCCTGACAGATTGCGGGGAGAAAATGATGTTCCCCTTTCTGCAATAAAGTTGTCAATCACAGTCTTGTTTCCTATGTCCTATAAGAGCTATTTCCGCCCGGACAATGCTGCCGACTGCAGTATTCCGGATATGTCTGGGATGTATGCCAATCCTACAGTATAGCTAACATAGTGTGATAGCCAATGAAATGTTATTTATTTAGATTTTAGCATGATCCTGTTCATTTCTAAATCTGCAAACCAGATTGTTTTCCTAATTCAGAAGTATTAATGTTGGCTGGTGCTGATGAGCTTTAGTTCAAAACAGCTAGAGGACAGCAGGTTGTTGAAAGCTGCTATAGACCCTTTCTATTACAAAGTCTCCAAGACAACAATTTTTAAATACCTTTATGTGCAAATTTTCTACCTTAAAGGCTCCCTTAATTTTTAGCACCAGTTAAATTGACAGCTGCCCAGGAGGTGGGATGTAGTGTCTTACCTACCATGGAAGGGAACAGGTGTGAATTAAAATCGGTTTGTCCACATTTGGGACCCAGTGTAAGTTGAGCAAGCCCAATGAATTATTCCCTCCCTTCAAGGCCACTGGAATCCTTTCTCTGTCTATCACTCTTCAACAGAAAAGTTGACTATATTACTAGTGGGCAGTGTAGATTTTGTGTGTACATGTGTGTTGTTGTTGTCGTTTAGTCATGTCCGATTCTTCGTAACCCCATGGACCAGAGCGCGCCAGCCACTCCTGTCTTCCACTGCCTCCCGCAGTTTGGTCAAACTCATGTTCGTAGCTTCGAGAACACACACACATAATATGTATATACAGTGGTGCCCCGCAAGACGAATGCCTCGCAAGACAGAAAACTCGCAAGACGAAAGGGTTTTCCGTTTTTTGAGTTGCTTTGCAAGACGAATTTCCCTATGGGCTTGCTTCGCAAGACGAAAACGTCTTGCGAGTTTGTTTCCTTTTTCTTAAAGCTGCTAAGCCGTTACAGTAATAGCCGCTAAGCCGTTAAAAGCCGTTTGGTGTGTTTTCTTGGATTTCTTTGCAGTACAGTATGTACACTTTGGTGATTTTTAAATGCTTTTCTGTCATGTTTAGAAACTTAAAGTATGTGCGACTTTAAAGAGCACTTAATAAACTCTTTTTGTACCAAATTTGGCTTTGTTTGGACTTTTTTTGACCATAGGAATGCATTAATTGATTTTCAATGCATTCCTATGGGAAACCGTGCTTCGCAAGACGAAAAACTCGCAAGAAGAAAAAACTCGCGGAACGAATTAATTTCGTCTTGCGAGGCACCACTGTAACCTTAATAACTTGTCCTTGAGCTTGCTTTGCCTTCCTTCCTCTCTCACTCCCGTTCCTTTTTCCTTGTGTGTCATGTCCTTGTAAATTGCGAGTAGGGATCATCTTAATACTGGCTTTCATATACTGCTGTAAGAACCTTTTTGACTAAACAGTGGGCTATAAATAAATGATGCACATATATGAGCTATATATAGGGATTAAACACACACACATCCGACTATAAATCTTCAAAGCAATCAAAGAGCACTGCAAAACAGCATTTAAAAGAAGTAGGCTCTCGATCCCAGGATACTGTCAGACACGTAGCATATTACAAATAGGTGAATGACGGGACAGAGGAAGATCTGACAATGCTTAGCTTCTGCCTTTCTTGGTGACGCAGCTAGGATTTCAAATGTGCATAATACTTGTTTTTTTTTTTTTTTTCATTCTACATTCCTCTTGCAATAACCACAACCTATAAATTCCACAGTGGGGAACTCTTCTTGTATCCACAGCAGGCAGGTTGAACTCAAATGCCTAATTTATCTGTGCCATCTGTACTTGATTGGCACAACCGCTAAAGTGAATTAATGTTACCTGAGAAACCCTGTTCCGGATTCTGTATGTTTTGCCGTCAGATGACGCTCCTAATAACGTGTGTCTATTTGAACAAATTAAATAAGATTATTAATCTGTAGCACAAGGAAATATTTAGAAAACTGCTTTTACTTCCAGCATATTTCTGAATCAGATGAAGAGTGTAGCAAGGATGGTGAGCTCTCCGAGACGAGATTCATCTCAGATTCATTAACTGTCTGATTTTTCTCCCCAACTGCAGTTGCAGAAAATCAGATTATTCTTCTAAATTCACATGAAGGTCTTGGGGGAAAGTTTTCACTCCCTATCTGCCTCCAGCAGCCCTTCTCCCCAGCTCCATACTGCACATAGCCCCTTTCCCCCAACCGGTACAGAATACAGAAGCCAGTCTGTTCACTGGAGCAGGTTACAGGAATCATGTTACTCCTTTGCCGAGAAAGCTACATTGGACCTCCTGATTCCTTATGCTCCAACTCGAACACAGAGATCTGACGGGGCAATTTTGAGGGTCCCCCACACGCCTGAGATTTTGTTGGCATTTAACAGGAACCAGGTCTTTACTGTGGCAAGCTCTGCCCTGTGGAACTCCTTGCCAATGGACATCCGGCAGAAGTCTCCCTTCTTTGCTTTTTAAAAAGTGAGAACTGGATCCTGCAACTGGGATCCTGCTATTCATATCAGGCAGAGCCACTCCATAGCATCAAAGAATTGTAGACTTGGAAAGGGACCCCGAGAGGGTCCAGCTGCCTGCAATGCAGGAACAAAGGGACTTCCTTTTGCCTTGCCAGCTTTAAGGGCCACTGTGGCATAATCATAATCCCTTCTGTATGTACAGAGGACTCTGAGTTCCACGTTCAAACAATCTGTAGCAACTCTTAAATGTAGGTTACTAAGTTCCTGGCCACTAGGTATTCGAATCGAGCTCCAGTATCCTTGGCGCTATGAGACCATAAAATTCCCTGTGCATGGTCAGCTGTCCAAGGAAGGAGAGTAATGCAGAATTTTATGTAGCCGCCACACAGCTAACAGTGGTTGGATGAACTGATTCTAGGGCCAGGGATGGGTGAGGCTTCAGGTAAGGGAAGTTTCCCTAGAACCCAGTGGACCACTAGCCAACTAGAAATGCACAATATAGGCAATATAGGCTGATAAAGGTGGAGTGAGATACCGTATTTTTCGCTCTATAAGACGCACCCGACCATAACGCACCTAGTTCTAGAGGAGAAGAACAAGGAAAAAAATGTTCTCTCCCTCTCTGCTCAGCGCCTCTCCAGCAAAGCGGGAGGAGAAATGGAAGGGGCTCCGTTTCTCCTGCCGCTTCACTGAAAGGGCGCTGCACATCTTTCCCTCTCTGTGCAGCGCCCCTTCAGCAAAGCAGCAGGAGAAGCGGAGCCCCTTCCATTTCTCCTCCCGCTTCACTGAAGGGGCACTGCGCAGAGAGGGAAAGCTGCACAACGGCTCTCCAGCGAAGCGAAGCTAGGAGAGCAAGAGGGTTCGGTGCACACCAATCCCTCTTGCTGTTCTGGCTTCTGGGATAGCTGCGCAGCCTGCATTAGCTCCATAAGACGCACAGACATTTCCCCTTACTTTTTAGGAGGGAAAAAGTGTGTCTTATAGAGCGAAAAATACGGTACATACCAGTGACTTGGGTCACAAAGCCAATTGCTTACTGCTGCACCACCACCATGAGCCTCTATATACGCAAGTGCAAATCTACATCTACTATGGGTTAGAGATTCAACACTAAAACTCTTAAAACTAGATTTGTAAAACTGTACAGAGACATGATCAAAGGCAAGCAACCATATTTTACAGGAAGTAAGCAATGAGTCTCGGAGAGAAGTGAAAAGTTCAAGGTCAGCCAAGGCACAGAATGTCCCTTCCCTTAACTTGCAGTTTTGAAACTTACTGCAAATCAGCTAGAAATCTACCAGTGTGTGCCAATCTACCTTCCTGCTGTCCCTGCCCTGGACATTCATTAGTGGGTTGCAGTTTGCAAGAAACTAGCACCCTTCACTCCGCATGGGGCCAGGACATATTGGCTGCGTCTCCAGTGTTAAAAACAGTAGAAAAAAGGAAGGAGAGTTTATTTTTAAGAGGGAAGATGAGAGAAAACAGGAGAAAACAGAATGCACAGTGCTGGGATACTGCTCATTCTACACATTCATTATCTTCTTTTTTCCAATGCTGTCAAGAATTAAGAACAAAGCCTTCAATATGGTCAGCACCAAAATAACTTTTTAATAACGCAACAAAGCACCAAGTCTTTTTTAAATTTTGGCCTTGCAGCGCTAGTGGTAACCACAAGTAAAAACAAACGTGATGCAAGCTCAGAGACATTTTCTCAAAACCATGATTAAAACTGGCCTCCACACAAGTTATATATCTGTTTTTCCTTTGGAGATTTGGCAGCAATTCATCCCCTTCAGCTGCAAATCAAAACTGGAACAACAGTCTGGAAGTTTGTGGCTTAAAACATGTGCTTGTTATTTGAGGATATCGGGGGTTTAACTCATTCTACCTTGGTTATCACCAATGATATGAATGAAGCGAAGACTTCATGGTTGTAAAAGAGTGGTCCTGTACAAAAACGTTATGCCTTTTGAGTAAAGAGATCACTATCCTAATCTGATAAATATGGTCAGTATAAGCTTCTGACTAGCCACTATCCTGATTGCCCATGGCAGTTAAGAATTGTTTCTGGATAATGAAACATATCTCTCTTTTTTTCTTTTTACAAATCCCATAAACATCTAAAACACGGGCAGGTGGGCAAGTTACTTTGGGAAGCTTAGTTGTATTGGGAGAAGGAGCAGTACAGTGGTACCTCGGGTTACAGACACTTCAGGTTACAGACTCTGCTAACCCAGAAATAGTACCTCGGGTTAAGAACTTTGCTTCAGGATGAGAACAGAAATTGTGTGGCAGCAGCGGGAGGCCCCATTAGCTAAAGTGGTGTCTCAGGTAAAGAACAGTTTCAGGTTAAGAACGGACCTCCGGAACGAATTAAGTTTGTAACCCAAGATACCACTGTATTCTGCAAGAGAGTATACCCTGAGAGTATATGCAGCAGTAGTTTTCAACTACGGCTGTTGCCATCGGGAGACAATGTGTCTCCATGCTCAGCGATTCTTTGCAGTTCCTCACCTCTCCTCCCCTGTGCTCTCAACAATATACAAACCCTCCTCCGTATCCGCTGTGTCCATCATAATGGTTGGCAGGTTTCTGTTACTTTTATATGAAGGCCATGTAGCTGAATATTTGTGTTGACTTCAGGGTGTGTGTCTTGACTTCATGCTTCAATGCCTTGTAGGGATAGGAGGGCTGCAAGAATTCGTACTGAAGTCGGCAACGCTCTCATCGTCGCCAGCTTGCCCACCGTTTAACCCCCTCAGCTTCGAAGCAACACCGATTGTGCGAGTTGCTGTGGAGCCAAAACACCCAAGTAAGTTTCTTCCCTCCGTTCCTTGAGTATCCAATCAGAATCATTAAGTATACTTTCGAAAAGCCACAAGGGTGAGAAGGAGTGGTCGTAAATGAGTTTGAGCAAATGATAGTATGGTGTTTGCATCGCAATAAGGCAGGGTTTTCCAAACTTGGGTCTCCAGCTATTTGTTGGACTACAACTCCCATTATCCCTATCAATCAGGGCCAGTAGTCAGGGATGATGGGAATTGTAGTCCAAAATCAGCTGGAGACCCAAGTCTGCGAAACTTAATAAGGAAATATTAAGTTAGAACCACTCATACCCATACTAGGATGGATGTCGGCATGTTACAAGAAACATGGGGCAATGACAGCCTCGTTCTATCTTGGTCTGTAATGTGTACAACAGGAATGGGGAACATGTTGGACTACAACTCCCATCAGCCCTCACTGTGGGCCATACTGGTTGGTGCTGATGGGAGTTGGAGTCCAGTGACATCTGGAAGACCACAAATTCCCCTTCCCTGGGACATAAGTTATATTGCATGGTGGCTTTCTTGAGCTCTGCATTTGCTTGCTCCCACTTTATGTCACTGTTAGGGCAAGGAAACAGTAATTGCATCAGGACATGAAACACACATTCTGGAAGGAGAAGAGTGGATTTGATATGGGGCTGTTGTTTTGAGTGGCAGCACTGTGTTTCTTAGAACATACAGATCCACCCACAGTCTTTTTTTTTAAAAAAATCCCTCTTAAGATTTTTAGTGCTGTTATAATATGTAATTATTATGGGGACACGGGTGGTGCTGTGGGTTAAACCACAGAGCCTAGGGCTTGCCGATCAGAAGGTCAGCAGTTCTAATCCCCACGACGGGGTGAGCTCCCGTTGCTCGGTCCCAGCTCCTGCCAACCTAGCAGTTCAAAAGCATGTCAAAGTGCAAGTAGATAAATAGGTACCACTCCAGCGGGAAGGTAAACGGTGTTTCCGTGCGCTGCTCTGGTTCACCAGAAGTGGCTTAGTCATGCTGGCCACATGACCCGGAAGCTGTACGCTGGCTCCCTCGGCCAATAAAGTGAGATGAGCGCCGCAACCCCAGAGTCGGTCACGATTGGACCTAATGGTCAGGGGTCCCTTTACCTTTAATATGTAATATGCAAAATCTAAAAGCTAAACAAAACTTCATATTCTTTGTACTCAGTATTTCACACCAGCTGTTATAATATGTAATTATTTCTTACTGAGTTTTGCTCATATGTTACTTTGAAACCCAAGCGCTTCAGAGGTACTTCATTTAAAAGTGCTTTTGTCTTCCCAGGTGAGATGCCGCAATTGGTTAAAGGCATGAAGCTGTTAAACCAAGCTGATCCTTGTGTACAAGTTTTAATCCAGGAGACAGGGGAGCACGTGTTAATTACAGCAGGAGAAGTCCATCTTCAGCGCTGTTTGGATGACTTGAAAGAGAGGTTGGTGGCAGGGAGAGGTGGTGCGAGAGGAAAAGGAAGAATTGCTCAAGGCTCAGTGATTAAATCCAGCATTTACAAGACAGTTAAATGTGTAATTGTGGTTTAACTTATGGAAAGGTCAAAGCATCCTTTCCCAATTCTTCCTCACTGTTGCCAGTGCACAATTGAAGATTTTTCATACTGGCATTCCTCGTGTGTAGATTTCTATCCATTAGTCAATCATTTTATTTGTATACCGCCTTTCCAAAGTTAAAGCCATGCTCAAGGACAGCTGACAACATATATAAAATTACATAACTGCAAAACATAACAAAAGTCGTCATAAACAATGAATAAAACATCAAAAAGTACCCACATAAATTGAACAACTTCCACATAAATAATAGGATCCATAAGGAATTGGGAGTTAGGTTGTCCCTGCATATTAACTGTAAACGGCTTTTGCATGTTTTCCCAAATCATTTGTTTGCAACCATTGCCCATCTAGAAATCCTCTTTGTAGAAAACCTCATTTTTATCACTCAGAATGTCTGGTGGACACAGTTGTAGTGCTTTCGCACTGTGTGCAACAGTAGATTGCTCTGCAACGGCTATGTTTGTTGCCATCTTTTTCATAGCAGTCTTTTTCATATAAATAGGCACGACTTGACGTGTTCAGCTCAAGTAACAGAAATCAGGAGCCTGATCCTTGAGTGGGTCTCTAGTCTGACTTACTGAGTTGTGGACTGAGTTTTCATTCCATCCTGATAGCACTCTTAATTCCTTGGAGGCAGGATGGGTTTCAAGCAGCAGAATCTCCATGTTCTGGAATATGAACCTAAGTGCCTCACACATCTCCTGTCCGAGGAAACTGCTGGGGCCCATTGCCCTTCTCAGATAATATTTCAGGACTTAACTTCCCACTCCACACTAACTCACTGGGTTGCAGATCAGAGGATGGGAAACCTGCTGTTGCTGCAACTGTAAGAGGCAGTTGAGAGAATTTGGAGCCTGTTCTGTTCCTCAAGATAGGAATCTGCTGTATACTAAGTCAGACCACCGGTCCATCAAGCTCAGTATTGTCTATACCAGAGTTTCCCAAACTTGGATCTCCAGCTGTTTTGGGACTACCATTCCCATCATCCCTGACCACTGGTCCTACTAGCTTGGGATGATGGGAGTTGTAGTCTAGAAACAGCTGGGAACCCAAGTTTGAGAAACCCTGGTCTACATTGGCTGGCAAGCACCTCTTTAGGGTTTCAAGCAAGGTTCTCTCCTAGCCATATCTGGAGATGCCAGGGCTTGAACCTGGTACCCTATGCATGCAAAACAGCTGTCCTGCCACTGAAGTATAGGTAAGGTAAAGGGACCCCTGACCATTAGGTCCAGTCGTGACCTACTCCGGGGTTGCGGCGCTCATCTCGCTTTATTGGCCGAGGGAGCCGGCGTACAGCTTCCGGGTCATGTGGCCAGCATGACTAAGCCACTTCTGGTGAACCAGAGCAGCGCACGGAAACACCGTTTACCTTCCCGCCGGAGCGGTACCTATTTATCTACTTGCACTTTGGCGTGCTTTCAAACTGCTAGGTTGGCAGGAGCAGGGACTGAGCAACAGGAGCTCACCCCGTTGCAGGGATTCGAACCGCCGACCTTCTGATCGGCATGTCCTAGGCTCTGTGGTTTAACCCACAGCGCCACCCGCGTCCCATGCCACTGAAGTATAGTCCTTCCTAATATCCTCATCAGGAATGCACCAGGATCCAAAACAGGCTCATAACTGTACTCTGATATAACGGGTTGCAGTGGAGGGGGCGGGATGCCTGTTGCTTTAAGTATGCTAGAATGAATGCAGCCTCCCTCCCTGGCTCCCATTATTGAGTAATTGCTTAATGTCTTAGGAGGCAGCGGGCTGCAATGGTTAATCATAATGTGACGTTGGCATCATGTGATTACTGGCATTAACCCGCCACTGAAACCCTTGAAGACTTAAGTTTCATTTGCTGCGAGGCCTAACTGTCGCCTTTTGGCTTTCTGTAGGTTTGCCAAGATAGAAATTAGCGTATCGAAACCAATTATTCCATTCCGGGAAACCATAACAAGACCCCCCAAAGTTGACATGGTGAACGAAGAAATAGGAAAGCAGCAGAAAGTTGCCATCATACACCAGAGTAAGGAAGAGCAGAACAAAATCCCTGAAGGTGTGCAGGTTGATTCAGATGGGCTGATAACGATATCGACGCCAAACAAATATGCCACACTCAGCATCAGAGCAACGCCTCTTCCTGAGGAGGTGACTCGACTACTGGAGAAGAACAGCGGCTTAATTCGGACCATAGAACAATTCTCCTCTTACCTGAATGAAGGTAAGAAAACAGAAGAGATGAATCCGAAGACCTTTGACCAGATACAGGAGTTCAAAAAAAGACTAGAGGAAAACCTACCAGGAAGGAAATGGAGAAATGCCGTTGATGGGATCTGGTCCTTTGGCCCCCGAAAATGTGGGCCTAACATTTTACTGAACAGATGTGAAGGATACAAGAGGTCTGTGTGGCAGTGCCTAGAAGGAAGCAGGCCACCCAAGGAAGCCAGCGTGTATCGGGATTTTGACAACAGTCTTGTCAGCGGGTTCCAGTTGGCCACGCTTTCGGGACCAATGTGTGAAGAACCACTTATGGGTGTCTGTTTTTCGGTGGAGAAATGGGACATGGGCAGATTTGTCGAGCAAATGTCAGTTAGCCGGCAGGATTCGGATGAAAGGAAGTCTACAGAGGAGACATCGGCAGGGGAGGAAACTGCCCTTGTGTCGAGGACTGGAGACACTGAATCGGCTTCTGAAACTGAGCTGCAAGATGGTGATCAGTGTAACCTCAAATCATCCGGTAAACCCAAAGGAGAGGCTTTGCCTGCAGACTGTTATGGCCCTTTCTCTGGACAACTGATTGCAACCATGAAGGAAGCATGCCGTTATGCTATGCAAGCAAAGCCACAGAGGCTTATGGCTGCCATGTACACCTGTGAGATTATGACCACGGCTGATGTCCTAGGTAAGCATGAAACCAGCACGTGCACAAACAGACCACATGGTAGATGTTGCAACCGTAGGGGGAAAGCATTGTCAGAAAGCTGACTGCGAATGACTTCCTTGGCCATACCAGCTTTTGCCAACCTGGTGCCCTCCAGATGTTTTCGGCTACAGTTCCCATCAGCCCCATCCAGCATGCAGGCTGGGGTTGATGGAAGTTGTGGTCCCAAACATTTGGAGGGCACCAGGTTGGCAAAGGCCGACCAAGAAAAATAATTATATTTCCTGTGACTCTCCAGGTATAGATGGAATTATCTGGTTGACTCAGCAGGTGGTTGTTGTTGATTAAATTTCTGAACTGCCTTTCATCCGAGATCACAGGGCGGTTTACAATATAATGTAGTTGCAATATAGTTAAACTATGAAACTTGTTTCAATAGGAGTTAGTGACGGCCACCAGCATGGATGGCTTTGAAAGAGAGTTAAACCAATTCACGGAGGATAATGCTGTCATTATCTGGCCATGATGTCTATGCATTGCCTCCACAGTCAATACTTCTGTATGCCAGTTGCTGGAAACCAAAGGAGAAACTGCTAAAATAAGAGGACAAAATGATGATGTTCTTATAGAAGAATGAGACCTATCGAATTATCATTCCTGTATGAAATCATGGGCAGGATTTGAGATATGAGCAACGGAGGAATGTAGAGAATGGATTTGTGGGGCTTAGAAAATAAATGTAGATGTGTTTTAATGCAGCTGTTAAGGGGAAATAAAAGAAAATCAGGAAAGGAGAGATGGGAAGTCAAGAAAAAAGTGTAAAAAAAATTATATGTATGATTGGAGTTGTGCAATAATTTGAAAGATTCAATAAAAATAAACCGCAGGAGAGGAGAGTTCTCTTGTGCTCTGCTCCTGTTTACAGATTTCCCACGAAAGAGGCTGCTGGACTAGATGGACCTCCTTTGGCCTGACCCAGCAGGCTCTTCTTATATTCTTAGGTTCTTTTTTCTTTATTCATCTTGGTATATTGACTTCGTATTACATTTATTAAGTTACTTAAGCAACCCCTCTTCCTGGGGCTTAAGATCAACATCCTGTTGACTCAGGCTTGCACGTAGATGTTCTATCTGTTTGCTCATTGCCCACTATTTTTAGGGGTAAAGAAAGTTAAATACCTCATATGATAATTAACTCCATACGTTCCTGTTGGAGTGGGATCCCTGTTCCTGATCATGCACAACCCCAGTGCTCCTGCTGAGTTTTTGCAGCAGTTGTGTGGTCAGTAAAACTCACTCCAACCCTTGAGTGAAGTCCCTACAATCTCCTCTTAATATTCTGAGATCTGAAGTTTTTCACACCATCGTTTAATAGTAGCTGGTTACTCTATATGACTTGTTTCTCAAGACCCTCTCTTGCCCCGGGTGTTAATTTGTCCTCCCAGTTCAGTAATTGTGCATCTGAATTGATGAAAAGGATGCAACAAGCTCAGTAGGTCTTTTCCCTTTGCAGGTCGCGTTTACGCTGTCCTCTCCAAAAGAGTCGGCCGGGTGTTGCAGGAAGAGATGAAAGAAGGGACAGACGTGTTTATTATTAAAGCGGTGTTGCCAGTAGCAGAGAGCTTTGGTTTCGCTGATGAAATCAGGAAGAGAACAAGTGGCCTAGCCAGTCCACAGCTGGTCTTCAGTCACTGGGAGGTAAAAATTCTATTCACTCCCATCTGCCTTGGTGTACAATTTCTTGTAGATGCAGGAAAAGAGATCAAGATAAAGGAGGGGAGAGGTTAAATGGTGGTCAAGACTTAAATTTGCTCCATTCTTTCCTAAGCCAAGCCATACAAGCAGCTTTTTATCTGCCTTTACAGTGGTACCTCTGGTTGTGAACAGGATCTGTTCCGGAGCTCTGATCGGATCCCGAGGAATTTGCAACCGGAGGTGCCACTTCTGTGCATGCACACGGCGTGTAGAGTGCTTACGCGCATGGCGAAACCCAGAAAAATACTTCCACGTTTGCCGCATACGTATCCTGAAGGATACGTAACTGGAGGTGAACATAAGTAGAGGTACCACTGTATATTTGCTTTTTCCAATGCACACTTCCCAATATTCTGTTCTGCTTCAGTAGGTTTTGGGTTAGGGTTAGGGTGTTCCATCCTCTGCTGGATTGAATTTAAAGTCCATTAAGTCCAGCATTATGTGTCCAGCAGCAGCCAGATGTTTCTGGGAAACTGGTGAGCAGAGCATGAAGGCAGCAGCTGTCTTCATCTGCTACTCCTGATTGCTCCTCTTCTGCCACAAAAAAAGAGTAGAAATAAGACACTAGGAAAGGACAATTTTAAAATAATTCTTTTCATTCTCTATAAAGTGGCCTATGTTTGATACATGTGTTTCTGCACACAATAGAGACATATGTGGTGGAATACAATAGACATATATTTGGTGTAAAGCACTCCTTACCAAACTCCCCCCCCCCCCATGGACCACTTGACAAATTGCTGAGAGTCTTGGCGGACCACTTAATGATTGTTTGCCTGTTGCAGCGGTTGCAATGCGCAGCGCTAAGTAGACGCTGTATGGTTATTAATTGTGTTTCTATTGCTCCTTTTATTTCTCGCATCGTATTTTATTATATTATAATTTGCATTTCATGGAATTCAAATTGTGCAACGGAATAAAATACAAGAAATAAAAGAAGCAATAAAACGACGGTTTAAAATCAGCATGGATATTTAATGCAGACACAACCGCCGGAATGAAGCTTGCAGACCCGTGGTCCGCAGTATGGGAACTCCTAGCATAGAGGGAGACAGTAAATGGAGAAGCATCCATTTTTAGAAGGAGTATCCCACTGAATGCCCCAGTTTCTGGGGTGGGGAGCAACAGTGGGGGCAGGCGTTTATACCCTGTTTTGTGGGCTTCCCATAAGCTTCAGGCTGGCCATTGAAAGAGAGAGAGGATGCTAGATTAGATGGACTTTTGGTTTCACCCAGCAGAGCTGTTTTTCTTTTATTTAGCCTGCTAACAAGGTAACCAGCACACAGGGAAAACAGTAGGGGGGTGTTTTTGTGCTTGTAGAAAAGATCCTTTCTTTAAAGTGTTCTTTCTGGAAGGTGAAATCTTTTGAAATGCTGAAATAGATACCATGGATCAAATATTATTTGGATCTTCAGAGGCTCTTTGTGGGTTGATAGCGGCAATAAAATAAGTGACCTGTACACTTAGTTTTCTGCCTCCTGTCCTTTCTGCTTCAACTGTGTTTTTCTCCAACCATGTAATTTACAATCAAGAGCTTTTGAGGAGAAGATTCTTTAAGGGAATAGAAAGAAGAGTAGAATTGCATCCCTTTTCTAAGAGCATTTTTAGTTTTAAAGTCTGAAATCTGCTCCCTGTTTTCAGAGACGTGCAAGAGGAAAATACAGACTTGAGTTCAAAATCACTGTGTAATTCTTCTAAGCTCTGGATGTGTTAACAGATCTGCCGCCTACCAAACAAACAAAACTGCTGCTTTATCCCCTTCCAAGTTGCTTGTGCAAGGAAGTAACTTGTTTCTCTTGAATCCAGTTCTAAAATTCAGGCTCTTGTCACTCTTGACATCATCAGGAGTCTTGAGTGCCACCACGTGACCCGCACCCAGCCACCCTCTTCCCTTTCCTCTTCCTTGTTGGGATATTGATATCTCAGTGTTAGACTTCACTACTTTCCACGCACCAGAGGAACCAGTGGCTGGGAGCATTTACTATAGATATGATTGGCTTTGTAGACCTCATCCTAAACTGGCTGGGAAGCTTCTGAGATGTTGAGGAGCAACATTTCCTGATATGTATGGGAGTTGTAGTTGTGTATGTCTCCCAAATAATTCATTGAAGTAATGCATTTTAGGGACGCAGGTGGTGCTGTGGGTTAAACCACAGAGCCTAGGACTTGCCGATCAGAAGGTCGGCGGTTCGAATCCCCGTGACGGGGTGAGCTCCCGTTGCTCGGTCCCTGCTCCAGCCAACCTAGCAGTTCGAAAGCACGTCAAAGTGCAAGTAGATAAATAGCTCCCTCTCCGGCGGGAAGCGGCTTAGTCATGCTGGCCATATGACCCGGTAGCTGTACGCTGGCTCCCTCGGCCAATAAAGCGAGATGAGTGCCGCAACCCCAGAGTCAGTCACGACTGGACCTAATGGTCAGGGGTCCCTTTACCTTTACCTAATGCATTTTACGCAGCTCAGCTGGAAATGATGAGTCTTTAGCCCAGTTAAGGATGGCATCTACAGGTCCAGTTCAGCCAGCAAGGAGGGTTGGCTGGCAGTAGCAGCAAATGCGTTAGGAACCAGACCCTAATTTGGAGGGACCTGGGCTTGCAGAGTTGACTTAAGATCTTCTTAATATCCTGCAGTAAATGAATGCATTTTAGCTATTTTAAATTCATGGTCTTCTCAGCCATCTCTTTTTAACAGCAGACATCTATCAAGGACATTTTTGATTCCAAAGTAAACGAATGAGCGGTACAATGCAGTTTGTTGTGGACGTACAGTACTTTTGACTAATCAGGTTTCACTGCAATAAACATTGGAAGCTAGTAAAAGGAATTTTAAGTGAAAAATGACACACAGTGCAAGGCTGCGAGATGACCATTTTTTCCTCCTGTGGTTCCAAGATCAACAGAAAAAAAGCTCTCTGAGCATAAAAAAATTAAATCCACTTCAGCTCCATCTGCTTATTCTTGGAGCTTTCATTGAGTGGCTTCTACCAGTACAGTTTAACGTTCAGGAATCCAGTTCTGATTCTATGCTATACAGATTCCGCTAACTTCTGATACCTTCATAGTATTTCGTAAAGTTGGTGCATTAATGATCCTGGCTGTACCCTTGCTGATTTTATTTGTTATCTTTAGATGACTGCCATACTGCAGCACATCCTTGCCTGCAGTAAGTAATCATTTGACCATTAATGATCTCCAACTTAGCCTAACCCACCGCACAAGGCTATTGTAAGGCTTAAAAATGGGATAATTCTCGCCTCCTTGTAAATGTCCGACTGATATGTGCATGATCGTGCGCACATGCACAGTGCTGAACCCAAAATTGACCTGGAAACTTCATAAAATGTATCTCTTTGTCTCGTCTTACCTCTCAGGGTTGTTGCGAGAATAAACCAGGATTCCCTGTGAAACTGAAAATGCAAATGCAAATATATATTTATACAACTACACTTCTTTGTAGCTGCTTTGTTGATTCCTCTGGGAAATCAGCACACGCCCACAGAAAAAAGGGAGAAAATCAACAAAAGAAAAGAAGGAACTGAAAACTTTTTTTAAAAAAAGAGGGATGGAATAGAGGAAGAGAGGTATCAGCCAAATAACTGTACTTCAATAATTGTCAGGGACATACTGAGCAGAAATTACTTTTCATTCATTTTTAGGTGACTAGCGGTACCTTTTAAAAATCTGAGTGCATATTTCCTAATTTCAAATATGTCTGCTTTTAGCCGACGGTCAAAAATCACTGTTCATTGCTGCCGCCCCCTTCCATTAATTCAGCTCTTTGCACAATTCCTCTCTTTTTTTCCCCCCTTAGGTAATTTCAGATGATCCATATTGGGTACCAACCACGGAGGAAGAGTATCTGCACTTTGGGGAGAAGGCAGACTCCGAGAACCAGGCCCGCAAGTACATGAATGCTGTAAGGAAGCGGAAGGGACTTTATGTAGACGAGAAAATCGTGGAGCATGCTGAGAAGCAAAGGACTCTCAGCAGAAACAAATAGCTGCCTTCAATTCTGTTTCTCTGTTAAGTGCAGGTGGATTATCTTCTGTGCCGGAGATTCAAAAAAAGTCACCTTGGATGTACAATTCTGTGTGGGTTTTCTTACTGCGAGTTGTCTGTGGCTTGAGTTTTAATAAACCTAAGCCTTTCCAACTTTTTTCCTTGTGATTATACACTACAGCTTCCTTGTTATATTAGCGGCTTGCAAATGTCCTACCTCCGGGAGCCGTTTTCACATCTCCTCATCTGCCAAGGGACACCTGCAGGGCTGATACAAAATCTCCGCATACCTTGAGTCAAATAGGCATCAGCATTTGGTCTAATTTTAACCAGCTATAGATGGAGCAATGTAGAACATTTTCATTTATTAGAATACTACTCCTGATTAATCAGCCAGCATTTTTTTGAATGAAAGAATGAATAATTCACTGTTTATTAATTGAAATAGTTTGCTCCTCCTCCAATGGCAAAACCTCCCTCAAGGCGGCTTGCAAAATAAAATGGAATAGAGTAAAACACACCTGACAAATAAAACCAGCAATAATCAATAAAACAATTGTCCCCTAAAATGATAAAAAGCAGTAAGAAGTCAATGTCTAAAACCATCAATCCCAAGAATCATACCTCAGTGAAAACAGATATGGGTCTTGAGAGCTCTATGGGTTTTCACCGTGAGTATTTAACCATCTGCAAAATTTTAATAAGTGCCACCTCAAAAGCTTTTCTGTCCTGTGTGGGAGTGGAAAAGGGAAGGCCTCTTCTAAGATGGTGTCTTCTGTGATACATGTCTGCATCACCAAGAACTGGACATGGTTTTGCTTCTGAACTGTGGTTTCATCTTCTGTTCAAATTTATGTAGATTTAATCAGCTTCATGATATCAACTAATTTTGCAATTCTTTGTGTGTCTTCCTGGAAGTAAGTCCCACTGATTTAAATAGGGTTTCCTTGCTAGTAAGTGTACCTTACTAAGTGCAACTTAAGATTTCTTTTAACTAGGCAACTGCCCGCTTATTTCATGTGGGGTGCTATCTTGGCCTCAGTGTTACCCTCTCTGAAGTGAGATATGCACCCACTGTCTGTCTTCAGTTGGAAACTTTCATTACTGATCTTTTTCAGTAATGAAAAAGCTTTTCAATAGCTTTTCAGGCATGTCAGGATTCCAAAAAACCCCAACTTTTCTTGAAAACAGTTGCTTTACATAAATGAGTCATTATTACTCTCTCAATTAACACCTTGTGCCGTCATTGAAAAATTTAGGTACTTGCATCAACTTTTTTCCTGCAGGTTTGATACACTTGTGATTTAGATCCTGATAAAACTGTCAAGGCTTAATTGAGCAAAATTATTAGCGCTCAGATAAAAGGGTCAGGACAATTAATACTCTGCTTTAGGAAGCTTCCATAGGACATCTTATATTACATGAACTGCCCTGAAATCTACAGGTCTAGATACAAGTTAAGTTGATGGACGTTTTTCTCCCTCTTATAATATGCTGGGAACTAGGGATCCCGCAGTGACATTGATGGGCAGCAGTAGATTCAGGAGAGAGATGACTTAAATAAATTAATCTGCCCTCTCTAGTAAGCAACAGGGGAGAAAAGCAACGTTTAGGAAAACAAGGGTAAGGCTTGTTGAACACCCATGCTAGAGATCCTCTTTTAGTTCCAGATTATTTATAAATGTGTTGAGGAAAAGTGTTTTCTTCCCCCCACCCCACTGTCTGAATACATTTAAAAAGAAAGCATGAAGACTACTGTTAAATAATTCTCTTGTGTTACTGTTTTGTTTTTTTAAAAATGGACTGCATTCAGTGCAATTATTCTCTCCCTCCTGCCTCAGTTAATATTTATAATCCAAGTCCTGGGTGTATGTGCTGGGTGTAAAGGCATGTTCTTCCCATGCTCAACAATCGTCCTGTTTGGAAACCCATCAACATTCCATGGATGAAAATAAAATAAAAGACATTGCTGCAGGTAAGGGACCCCTGGAAGGTTAAGTCCAGTCAAAGGTGACTATGGGATTGTGGTGCTCATCTCACTTTCAGGACAAGGGAGCCGGTGTTTGTCCACAGACAGCTTTCTGGGTCATGTGGCCAGCAGGACTAAACCACTTCTGGTGCAACGGAACACCATGGTGGAAACCAGAGTGCATGGAAACGCGCCGTTTACCTTCTGGCTGCAGTGGTACCTATTTATCTACTTGCACTGGCATGCTTTCGAACTGCTAGTCTGGCAGGAGCTGAGACAGAGCAACGGGAGCTCACCCTGTCGTGGGGATTCGAACCGCCAACCTTCCGATCGGCAAGCCCAAGAGGTTCGGTGGTTTAGACCACAGCTCCAGCCGCGTCCTGCAGGTATGTAAGGGAATGCAGCTTGGCAGTTTCATGAGAGTGTGCATGCTTTGGTTCCAGGCTTGATTGGGGGCAGGGGTTGGGCATCACCTGGTGTTTTATAGCAGTGTGTGTGTGTGTGTGTGTGTGTGTGTGTGTGTGTGTGTAAAAAGAAAATACACACGATGCCAAACATGCTTAATACCACTTGAGAACAGCAGCTTGTACTGAGACTCCAGTAGGACAGGTGACTCTTCCTTTTTGTACTCTGTACACTTTTTGGTTGTAAGAGTAAATAAGACTTCCGTTTTAATTCAGGGCAGGTGGAGAAACTGATTCAGCTACCAGAAGCTTGGGAAATAGTTCGAGATCTCCAAAGGTTCTGAGAAACACCTGCGGACTTAAATTCCCCTGTGATTATTACCTCCTCCTGCCAATTATTCTCCCTTGCATCTTATTAAATGGCCTCACTTGCCTGTTTTCTTTCTCAATAGCATGCTTTTTCTTGCCTGGTTGGAATAGCCCAAAAAATGTATTTAAAAGACTGAAAGAGAGAGAGGGGATACCCCAGCCTCCCATGTCTCTGCCAAGAAATGATGTCATCTGTCTCACCATTCCTTGCTAAATTGCTCCGTCTGCAGCCTCTCCTGTTTATGGAAATAAAATGGATTTTTAATGAAGGGAAGGACTGAGTCCAATATTTTAATTGGCTAGCGAACCCTGTGGGGAAAGCGTTTTGAATGCCTGATAACAGCAGTATTGCATGTGCAGGTTTTTCACGTGAAAATGGTGTTATTGCGGGAAATAACCTTCACATGTGGATTTGCTCTAATTTGCTCACTGGCATTTCCCAGTGCGGGAGAGCTTTGCCACGATTCTGGCTTAAGATTCTTCTCCAGTGTGAAATGAACCCAAATGTGTGCCTCTGCTCAAAATAACATTTCCAGAAATAATCTTTGCACAAGAAGAAAAGTGTAGTAGCTACTTAAAGCCGGAGAATCTTGATTACATGATGCAATCCATTCTCCCAGGACATCAGACCTTAAGAGCAATCTTTTTGCCTGATGTCTGCGTTGTCGTTCTTACATGATTTTTATTTTATTTTAAATTGTATGTCACTTTGAGTTTACTGTCTGTGAAGAAGAAGAAGAAGATTCATAATTCCAATATAGAAATAAATATTTTAAGGGAAGGAACTTGGTGGTAGAGCCCATCATTTGCATGGAAAAAAGTCTGGCATCTCCAGTTAGGACTGGGAAACAGTGGGACCCCAGAAAGCTTCTGTCCTCCAGCAGTTGGACTCCAATTCTCATCATCCCTGTTGTCAATGCTGATGGGAATTGTAGGGCAAGAACCTCTGGAGGGCAACACATTCGCTATCCCTGGTGTAGACAAATACTAAGCTAGGCAGACTGGTGGTTTTGAATTTGGCTTTTTTGCAAGTTAACAGAAAAGGTGAAAAAAGGAAATACATAATATATATTGATACAAAAAACAGCATCAAGTCACACTAAGGATATAATCGCCATCAGTACATCTATTCATCCTTCAGATGTCCAAACATGTATTCCCACAAAATTGGCATTTATAGGAAATATGTTGAAATGCAGCCTGGACAGTGAGGTGCTCAGACAAACAGCAGGTGTTAATCCTTCCAAGTCTCTTGGAGACCATAAATCCACTTTTGCTGCCTTCAGTTCATCCTTATACTACAGGAATATGATTTACAAGTACATGAATATCTGCAGATATCAAGGATTTCACCAATACAAAACTGATAGACAACCATTTTAGACCGGAAGAATTTATCTCTGAACACTGGTTTTGAATCTGTGTAAATTATCTGCTTAGAGGGACATGGGTGGCGCTGTGGGTTAAACCACAGAGCCTAGGACTTGCCAATCAGAAGGTCGGCGGTTCGAATCCCCCAACGGGGTGAGCTCCTGTTGCTCGGTCCCTGCTCCTGCCAACCTAGCAGTTCGAAAGCACATCAAAGTGCAAGTAGATAAATAGGTATCGCTCTGGCGGGAAGGTAAACGGCGTTTCCGTGTGCTGCTCTGGTTCGCCAGAAGCGGCTTAGTCATGCTGGCCACATGACCCGGAAGCTGTACACTGTCTCCCTTGGCCAATAAAGCGAGATGAGCACTGCAACCCCAGAGTTGGCCACGACTGGAGCTAATGGTCAGGGGTCCCTTTACCTTTAAATTATCTGCTTATGTTTCTAAGGGGAAGCATTTGGTGTTCGATAACCAGGGCTCAGGGTCAGTTGTGCAGCATAAGGGATGGAGCACAACAGAGTTGCTATTTTCAACATAATGATCACATTTGCTAAGAATCATTTCTGATTTTTCAAGATAGGAAATTACAGAAGAGATTCCACTTCCCTCCAAAAAAAATCCGCTATTTCTAACATTAACCAACAAGATTCTTTATGTGACTGCTAAACTAGTATCAAGCTGGTTTAGATTTGTTAGCATGAAGTGTATAGAAACTGTTAAAGGGAAATGCTCTCGATTTTCCAATTACTAATCCAAGTCAAGTTTAATTTATTGCAGCCTATTTTTGCATCAAAAGATTAAGCTCAGAATGAAATACCGTCCTGTTCGTTCTGAACTTTCAAACTTAGCCATGTTGCTTGCTTACAGAAGAGCAAAGAACCACAAGCAGGAATGCCATTGCTAAAAGAAAATTTTAAAAAGTAAATTAAATCAATCTGAAATGACTTCACTTTTCTGCACGAAGGATGTTTGTGAAAAGCAAGAGAATCTTTTTCTTCCAGCTGTAGGATAATGCTTAAATCTCCCTCTCAATGCTCTAAGCAATTCTTGTGCTTAGGAAGCTGGACTGACCTCAGCAGGAAAAAGGACGACAGTTGTAAGTCTTTAGGAAACACGCAACCATGCAGGTCTTCTGATTTCGCTTCCGAGGCTCCAAGAGTGTTGAGCTTCTTTGCAGACACTGACGGAAGCAAAGTGCCAGAGTGGAGAATCTAATCGTAGAAATATGCTTTATGAAACTCCATTGATAGGTGTCTTTGTATATTTTATCTCATTTTCTCTCTCGTATAGAGAGATACAGTCATAGGAACAAGGAAGTGCACCCTCTTTGAATTACGTGGCTTTACATATGAAGACATAATAACAATCATATGTTCCTTAGCAGGTCTTAAAATTACCGTATTTTTCCGGGTATAACATGTCCCCGTGTATAAGACGCTCCCTCTTCTTTTGAACTAAAATTTGAGAAAATGGGGGGAGATTGCCCCGTGTATAAGATGAGCCCAAATTTTTAGCATAACTTTTAAATTAAAAAAGCTAGTCTTATACATGGGAAAATACGGTAGGTACCGTATTGACCCAAATATAGGCCATACCCGACTATAAGCCACACCCTTAAAATTCGGGGGGGGGGAGAGAATACCCGAATATATGCTGCTCCCTTAAAATTCTGCAGGCACTCACACCCGTTCCGTTTTACTGTATGTCTGTTTCAGCAGCGATATCGTAAAAGCCAATTTTTGTAAGGTTGCAAATTTAAGCTGCACTTTAACTTTTCACGGTCAGAATTGGGGGGAGGGGAGGAGTGCGGCTTATATTCAGACCAATACGGTAAACACAACCTCAGATGAACAACACATGACATACTACATCGCGTCGTGATTTATTTAACAGAAATAAATCCAAAATGGAGAAATTATGGGTGGAAAAACGAAGTACACCCTTACTACTTCCATAGGAATAGAGGCTAAGTAGCAGACAGGGGTTGCTAATCAAATGCCCTTGCTTAATTGCTTAAGTGGGCACACTAATCTAAAAATGCTTTCCCCCCCAAACTTATTTGAAGTCTTATTTTTAAAAAATAAAAATGTTTTAGAATGCTCCCCCCCAAAAAAAAATTATGGTCCATGGTTCTGTGAATGTCATCTGTCTCACTTCCAAAATAATATTTAATCATTCTTTGGCGGGGGGGGGGGGGGACGACTCTCATCACATGCAGTCATGTTTATGCTGCAGAACAATTTTAGAATATTTTTCAGAATAGAGGTAGGAATGTTAGAACCTCATTTAGAATGCCCTGTTCCAAAAGGAATGTGCAGTTTGGGCCGCAATCCTACACCCTGAAGTTGGGAACCTTTGCCAGATGTTGCTGAACTGCAAATCCCATCAACTCCAGCGAGCATGGCTAATGGCTTAGGATTATGGGAGTTGTAGTTTAGGAGCATTTGCAGGGTCAAAGGTATACTCACCAAGGGGGTAAGTTCCATTTGTTGGACTTCTGAGTATGGGATCCCACTGCAAGTTGCACATGCAAAAGGAGAGAAGTGAATAATTCTTACCACCTCCTAGATCTGTCAGCTCTGCTTATGGAACTCCCTTTCTTTTATCGTTTAGTTATACAAAATACTTGCATGCCACAATTTAATATGCATTGGTACCTTGGGTTACACACGCTTCAGGTTACAGACTCCGCTAACCCAGAAATATTACCTCGGGTTAAGAACTTTGCTTCAGGATGAGAACAGAAATCGTGCTCCTGCGGCGTGGCAGCAGGAGGAGGCCCCATTAACTAAAGTGGTGCTTCAGGTTAAGAACAGACCTCCGGAACGAATTAAGTACAGTGGTACCTCAGGTTAAGTACTTAATTCATTCCGGAGGTCCGCACTTAACCTGAAACTGTTCTTAACCTGAAGCACCACTTTAGCTAATGGGGCCTCCTGCTGCCGCCACGCTGCCGGAGCACGATTTCTGTTCTCATCCTGAAGCAAAGTTCTTAACCTGAAGCATGATTTCTGGGTTAGCGGAGTCTGTAACCTGAAGCGTATGTAACCCGAGGTACCACTGTACTTAACCCGAGATACCACTGTATATGTATGCAACAAATATGCGCACAATGAAAAACCACATAAAAGCCAAAATCACAGATCAGTGCTAGAACTGTAACAGAATTGTTTAATCTATTGTCTGCTTAAGCCAGGCATGTCCAAAGTCTGTTTTGGGGGCCTAATCCGGCCCGCCGGTTGGTTTAATCCGGCCCCCGTGGCAGTTTATTTCCAGGGGTAAAACCCTCAAAAAAAGCGCAACAACCTTGATCCCAAAAGAAAGGTCAACAACTTTGGTCTTTGAAAAAAGTTTGGGCACCTCTGGCTTAAGCCTTTGAATGAAGATGTACCTGTTCAGCTCAAAAGAGCTTTTTAAAAAACACAGGGACAGCCTTTCTTTTACTGAAAAGCCTCTTTTGCAGTCTCGGCTAACCCCGCCAAACAACAAAATGCCTAACCCCGAAACAGGATGACACTGATTTGCATGTCTGTGCAGATGCGATTTTGGACAGACTGGCTCCAATTTAAATACATCTCATCATAACGGGGAAGGCTGTGCTAAGTCTTCTCACCTGCTCAGTTTGCTGCCCAGATGCCGCTACCTGTAGATGGGCAACTTCAAGCAACCTCCTACTCCCCCTTCTTACGGTTCTTTATTTTAAAACTAAGCTTGGACCAGACAGCGCTTCAAACAGAGGATTGTCCTCCATAAAAGGCACATGGGCTACTTTACTTACAGAAAGTACAGGATTTTTTTTTTAAAAAAACACACAAACCCCTTAGTCAGCAGTTCGTTCTTTATTTGCTTCTAAATTCCTTTTTGTGGCTTGGTTGGGTATTTTTTTTTTGTCGCAATCCACTCTGGATCCCAAAACATCCTCCTCTATGAAGTTTTTGTCATTTATTTCCTCTCCTTTTTGGTTTTTACCCCTCTTTTTAGCCAAGTTGTTGTTGTTGGCTCAGTATTTGCTAATGATCTCAGAGACAGACAGAGAGAGAGGCAGGCAGGCAGAGAGAAAGTCCCTTGGAATCCCCATTAAAATGGAGATGACCAAATGCATCATTAGCTGTTTCACACACATTGTGTTTAAATTAAGGGCAGCCTTTTGAAGCTTTCCTTTAGTGTTCCTTAGCCCTGGATTTCGGATTTTAGTCCTTCCTCTTCCCTCGCCCTGCCCTGCCCTGCCCTTCCCCTGGACCAGAAATATATATGGCATGATCTCATCCTATTGTCACAGTAATGCGTCTTTGGGGATTTTAACCTTGTTCACATTAAGATGACATCATCTTTCCTCCAATCTGCAAATTGCAGGCGGCGAGTCTCTTGGCTTTGTCCATAAAACCTGCAGCTCCAGCTGCCTCCGCCAAACCAGCTGATACCAATTAACCTTGTTTTGTTTTGATTTAAGTTTAGTTTTTTGAATGCAAAGAGATGCATAGGGGCGACCGTGCAAGGCCTGATATTTTCAAACATCACTCCGAAAGGTCTGAGAGTACTTTATAGTACTCCCTATTGCTTTCTAATGAAATTTTTGCTTTTGAAAATCAAGGCTTGGAAGCAGACAAATGATGGGTTCCTTTTCTCAGTCAGTTTGTCTGTGTTCCAAAAATTCTTATGTATCATACCACACAGCCAGGAGACTGAGAATGGGTTTCCAGAGTTAACTGTGGAGGCCACAACTCTCTGGAGACCCTCCAAGTGTCCCAATTTTCCAGGGACAGTTCTGGATTTACAGAAGCTGTCCTGGTTTCTGATTTAATCCTGGAATGTCCTGCTTTTCCTTAGGACGTCCCTATTTTCATCAGAGAAATGTTGGAGAGTTTGGAGTTATGCAACCCCCTTGTGCCAATCAAATCGGCCGTGTTGCCTGGGGACTCGCCTTTGCTCAGCGCTTCCCAGCGGAGAGGTGACGGTGGTTTTCCTTGCTGCATCCCCTTTGCCGGGTTGCTGCACTGTGGGAACCACCACTTGAGGCTTCGTTTGGCTGCTGGCTTGGCTTTCTGCCTTTGGCTCGGAGGGGCTCAGAAGTTGAACATACCTGTGCGCAGAAAATCCCTTATTTTGGCTGCTGATCCCTTATTTTCGAGGCTGCTGATCCCTTATTTTCGAGGCTGCTGTTCCCTTATTTTCAAATCTGTAAGTTGACAGCTATGCATCCAGGCATCATACACTAGTGGCTAAAATTGTGGAAACCTTTTGGGGAAAGTGTATTTCCTACGGTTGATGCCTCATAACACTACTTTTTTCCCTTTTTTTTTTTAGTAATACCATAAAATTATATATCAATGGAAAGATAAGTTAATAAGGAATGCAACGCAACAAAGTTTGTTCAGTTATCTATATTCTATCAAAAGTTATAGCCAAATAACCAGAAAAAAGATGCACAACTTGCTTAGGTTGATAGGCAGTAACTTTCCTTCATTTAAATTTAGCCAATGAACATGAGTGTTTAGAAAGCCATTCAGGTGTTATGAGCCATCAAACCTCGGAAATACACTTTTCCCAAAAGGTTTCCACAATTTTGGCCACTAGTCTAGGTTCCAAACTGGAGGCACCTTCAGTTAAAAGAAGTGGTTAGCGGGCGATTCTGGATATTTCTCTACTGCCCTCCTATAGAAATTCCCAGGGTGGTTTGCAGAAAAGGGAAATGCCAAAAAACCTTTCAAATTACAGGTAAAGCAAACTGGGACGATCGTAAGATTTCAGCGAGTGTTTAACGCTAAGTGCTTTAAACACTAAGCAGCAGGGCTGCAACTTCTCAGTTCTCAAAGGCCTAGCAGAGGGACAAGGCGTTTGCATGCCACTGAAAGTACAACAAAGGAACACCTCTCTGGAGAGGAGAGTCTAGGAAGGGGAAACCACCACTGATAAAGTCCTCCCTTTGAAAGCCTCCTGTCTCACCTCGGACATTAAGGACACCCTCAGAAAGCCCTTGACAGACATTTGGGGTGTGGGTGCTTTTAAGTATAACCGACTCTTTTATTTTAAGGAAATATACTATTTATCGTCAGTCTGATATGCATAAGAAACAACTAACCAGGTGCACAAGCAAATGTACATAATTGGACAGGGTACAGTGGTACCTCTGGATGCGAATGGGATCCGTTCCAGGATCCTGAGTAGAACGCAACCTGTGTCTGCGCGGGTTGCGATTCACTGCTTCTGTGCATGTGCGTGACGTCATTTTGAGCGCCTGCGCATGCGCAAGTGACAAAACCCAGAAGTAACCCGTTCAGTTACTTCCAGGTCACCGTGGAGCGCAACCTGAAAATGCTCAACCTGAAGCATATTTAACCCAGGGTATGACTGTATAATGGAGCATGAATCCCCAATAATTCATACTGCTCAGCCTTATCTTGTACCGTGTAACCCCGATCAGCAATGAAAGCAGAGCATTTCACCAAAGAAAGACTGTCTACCTTACTGTGCAAACAATATCCCATATCTTAATAATCCATTCTTCCTAAGTGCCTCTTAACCTCCAAGGAGGTGTGTGTGGACATAGACAGTCCTTCACATCCTCTGGTCCCTGAGCTTTAAAAATCCTCTAAAGAATGCTTTCAGAAATTAATCATTTAGTGTGGTAGCACTTACACTTTGGAACTCCCTGCCAATTGACAGGCACCTTTACTGTAACATTTTTGCCACCTGCTAAATACATTTATGTCAAGGCAAGCCTGTCCAGATACATAGACATCACATGTGTTTTATTTCTTTCAGCCGCTTGATTTTAATTAATCTTTTGAATATTTTTGATTCCCGGGTTTAACTCTTTTTATGTTTTATTTTATATTGTTGTAAACCACTAGGGTTGCCAGATCAGGTGCATCCCAGACCAGGAGATTTTGGGGGCCAAACCTGAGACCTAGGGGCATCCCCTGATGATTTTTCCTCTGTACTCCCTTCCATCAATCAGCCCTGGAGATGGAGGTTAATTGGGAGAGGAGAGGAGGGAGCAGAAGAGGGCCGGCTGCGATAATCTGAAGCTTGTTCCTGCTAGGCTGAAGTTTGCAAGCTGCACACATGGACTTATTTTCTTTTAAAAAAATAATTAAGGCACTCACCACCCGGAGATTCAAGCCCTGCTTCTGCCACTTGGAGGGCAGCAGGTAAACCTGGGACTTTAGGCCAGTCCTGGAGCTCTGACAACCCCACCTGGGCCTGAGGTTCCCCCCACTTACTGAAGGAAACAATGGGGTTTATAAAGTGCACATGACCTTTCCCATCTTGAATTATAGCCAGTCAGTTTACACATGACTAGGGACGCAGGTGGTGCAGTGGTCTAAACCACAGAGCCTAGGACTTGCCGATCAGAAGGTCGGCGGTTCGAATCCCCGTGACGGGGTGAGCGCCCATTGCTCTGTCCCTGCTCCTGCCAACGTAGCAGTTCAATAGCACGCCAGTGCAAGTAGATAAATAGGTACCCCTCTGGCGGGAAGGTAAATGGCGTTTCCATGTGCTGCTCTGGTTTTGCCAGAAGCGGCTTAGTCATGCTGGCCACATGACTCGGAAAAACTGTCTGCGGAAGCGGACAAACACCGGCTCCCTCTGCCTGTAAAGCGAGATGAGCGTCGCAACCCCAGAGTCATTCGTGACTGGACTTAATTGTCAGGGGTCCCTTTACCTTTACCTTTGCACATGACTGCAGTGGTTTGCTTTGTTTTATATTGTAAAAAGTCTGCAAGGAAAGGAGGGGTCAGACAGATACATAAAAGGAGGGTTTCTTTCACTGTCTTTAATATTGGCAAGTCTACCTCTGACTTCCAGTTTGCGTCCCTGCATGTGTTTACAACCGTAAGGAAGAAACAGCCAGGACTCGAAAGTTCATCGGCAAAGAAAGCATTATCTTTTTTTCCGGTTTAACTGTGCATCAGATCTCCTTCCTGCTCTTCCACCTACGTTTTTCTTTTTTCTTTCTCGCAAAGCAGTTCCCATGTACAATGAGCTGCAGTTGCCCTGCTTTAAATCACAAACACTCTTAGTTGAGCCTGAATCGACTAGTGAAAGGATGTCGGTTTGCTGCTTTCTTCCTGTGACCACATCACAGATGCACCTGTGATGAGAAGCTGGGATGTTTGCCTTGTAAGCCCCATAAACGTCTATTAACCAGACCAGAATGCAAGGCTTGGCTTCTTATCACAGTTAGATTAGGATGATAAGAGCATTGTCTGCTGTGCATATGTTGGGGTTACCTGGCAAATGTGGATAAACGTAGACTATTTGTGAACAGGAGGCACTCTTTTGGAGAGGATCAAAGTTGAATCTAGTCCAGCTTCGTTTTTCCCCCATTTGCCAGCTAGATCATAGAATCACAGAATTGTAGAATTGGAAGGGACCTCAAGAGTCATCTAGTCTAACCCTAATCCTGAGTCAGCCCTGCAGCTCTCAGCCTCAGATACCTCTCAGTGTTATTGTGAGGATAAAATGAGGAGCCACCTTGAGTCCCTTGGACAAAAGGTGGGATATAAATACAATCAAGGAATCAACCAGTTAAAATACAGTGGTACCTCGGGTTAAGTACTTAATTCGTTCCGGAGGTCCGTTCTTAACCTGAAACTGTTCTTAACCTGAAGCACCACTTTAGCTAATGGGGCCTCCCGCTGCTGCCGCGCCGCCGGAGCACGACTTCTGTTCTTATCCTGAGGTAAAGTTCTTAACCTGAGGTACTATTTCTGGGTTAGCGGAGTCTGTAACCTGAAGCGTCTGTAACCTGAGGTACCACTGTAAAATGTACGGAACCATTATCCACACCAAAGTGTCAAGGGAGAAAGAGAAAAAGAGGACAAAAAAAACCATGCCCAACTTGCACATATATAATTTCAGCAGCCGTTCCATCAGGCTGACTCAGAGGGAAAGATGAGAAACAGGGCTCGTTCCACCATCTCTGCTAAAAAAAACAGCTCCTACCCCTGAACTGTTTCTATGCCTTCTGCTCATTATCAGAACTACTGTTTAAGATTCTGTGCCTCAGTTTTCTTTTCTCGCCCTCCACCCCTTTTTTCCTCCCTGTCCCATTTCCCTTGAGCATCACGTTTTGTTTAGATTTTAAGCCTATTGGCAGGGACTGTCTTGTTTTAATTGATTGTACGTAATCCACTCTGGGAGATTTTTGTTTTTATTTTTTGCTGAAAAGCGCAGAACAAATGCACTCAATATATTTTTAAAACATTTTTAAAAAACCCAATAAGGAACACGAGTGATGTCTGGAAGCTGTGAACTGGGCAATCGATTAAGCATGGCAGCTGTTAGCGTAAGAGGCTAACCTTGTCTCTGTATGAAATGTGACAGCTAATTGGAGTTTGTGGCCTGCCAGCCGGCCAGCATCTGCCACAGCCGCAAGGCCGACCAGACTGTTTGGATCAGAGGAAAGCTGGTAAAATATCCTTCACTGTTAGTTGTACCAGCTACCAGGCTACAACCCTGAAGGCTATTTTCTGCCTCAATCTTGGAGGCAGTATGCATCTTGAGTAACATCTTCTGGGAATCATGTGGGGAGAGGACTGTGGCACTCAGGGGCTGCTTGTGGGCAGGATGGCTCAGGACCACAATCTTTACATATGAACCTCCCCAGACCCTGAGATCATCTTCTGAGGCCCTTCTTTGTGTGCCCCCTCCTCAAGAGGTCCAGAGGGTGGCCTTCTTTGCAGTGGCTCCCTGTCTATGGAATGCTCTCCCCATGGAAGTTCGCCTGGCGCCTTCATTATACGATGGTACCTCGGGTTACATATGCTTCAGGTTACATACGCTTCAGGTTACAGACTCCGCTAACCCAGAAATAGTACCTTGGTTTAAGAACTTTGCTTCAGGATGAGAACAGAAATCGTGCTCTGGCGGTGCGGCGGCAGCAGGAGGCCCCATTAGCTAAAGTGGTGCTTCAGGTTAAGAACAGTTTCAGGTTAAGACCGGACCTCCGGAACGAATTAAGTACTTAACCTGAGATACCACTGTACACCTTTAGGTGCCAGGCCAAAATGTTCCTTTTAAACCAGGCCTTTGGTTGACCTGATCATCATCCCATACCCTTTTAAAATGTAGTAAGTCGTACGAGGGCTCTTTAGCCCTTTGGAACTCCTACCCACTATGATATTAGACCGTATTTCTTTTCAGCGTCTGTTGAATATGTTTCTTTCCCAACAAGACTTTTTAAGTAGGGATTGGGGGATTGTATCCAATGCTGGTCCTACTCAGAGTGGACCCATTACAAGGGACGGACCTATGTTAGTCATGCTCATTAATTTCAGTGAGTCTGTGTAGCAACTGGGTGCGACCGTTTTATCCCAGTCTGTATTTGTCTTGTTATGAGTTCGTGGGTGCCTGTGCTGGTCCCAGGGGGAATAAGGTACTATTACCGTAGCCCAAGAACAGTCCAGAGTCTCTAGCAGGGCAGACGATCACTAGATGAGACGCGAGGTCCGAGACAGGGAGCCGGGCGGGGTAACAGGAGCACTGGTAGGGCAGAAGCAGAAGTCCAGGCAAGGAACAGGAGCACTGGTAGGGCAGAAGCAGAAGTCCAGGCGAGGAACAGGAGCACTAGTAGGGCAGAAGCAGAAGTCCAGGCGAGGAACAGGAACACTGGTAAG
>JAXCMG010000021.1:13482092-13502583 GCA_034642415.1 Podarcis siculus
GCAGGAATTCAGGCGAGGAACAGGAGCACTGGTAGGGCAGAAGCAGAGGTCCAGGTGAGGAACAGGCACACTGGGAGTGCCGAACAAGGACTGGGTAAGAGAAGGTACTCCACAACGACGTTGCTCCCGCAACCTGGGACCGGGCTGCCTGACCTTTATCTTCTTCTAAGGCCGGGGGCGGTCCCGGCCCCAGAAGCCCCGCCTCTCTTGGCCTTAAGGCGAGCACTCCTCCTGGGAGACACCAGTTCCCTTCGCCTCTCTGCCCTAAGCCTCTGCAGATCAGGAGAGGCAGAAGGGTTACTGGGCCCCGGGGGAGGCTCACCTGTAGCCACTGAGTCTTCCAGCACCTCTGGGGCCTGAATGATTTCACCTGGTGCCTGCTCTTGAGTTTCCTCAGCATCTAGGCCTTGCCCCAGTTCAGCCGGCCCTGGAGGCGGGGACTCCTGTGCCGGCTGGGATTCCTCCGGATCGCTCTCAGACTCGGAATCCCAGGCCATCACAGTGCCAGACCTCCCTAATCCTTGGGCCCAGCAAGTGTTAGAATTTAATCAAGGTTTGGGGTGTTAAACTGGGTGCCGGGCTTCTAATCTCTGGATCCAGCATAGGCTCAGGTTGTATATATTTGTAAATAAACCATATGTAATAAAGACACCACAGTCTCTCCTGTGTCTCATTCCCCAAAGAAAACACGGACCCAGGAATCTCACACCACTGAGATCAGGGTGGCATGCGACAAGATAAATGAAGCTGGCACAATCATTTTTTACTCTCCAATTGCTTTGAGATATTTTTAGAATCAATTCATTAATAGAATGGAATGATAAATAAATAGCCCTCTCTTAGACATGCTATGATCAGGGATGTCCAACAGGTCGATCGTGATCTACTGGTAGATCCCCGTGAAGTTCTGGTAGATCGCGGTCGATCTCCGGCTCCCTTTCCTTAGTGTCACTTAAACTGACTCCTGCCCCGGCCCCTCGCCCCACCCTCCATTGTGCTATAATCTCTGGAAGGGAAGATGGCGCTTTCTCTGTGCTGCAGTTTCGACCCATAGCAATTTTTGTGAGAGTGACTTTATCCCTTTGACCCTTGCCTTTAACCCCTCCTAACGCGGGACCCCCCCCCCACAAGTTTTTCTCTTAACCCCTAAAAAAATGGGGCTTCTCTCCTCCCTAAAACAGCTCAACAACTTTGAGCTGAACCCCCCCAAAACACGGGTAGATCACTGCCAGTTTTTCATTCTGAAAGTAGATCGCAGTCTCTTGAGAGTTGGCCCCCCCTGCTATGATGGTTAGTTCCTAGCGTGTCACTGTTTATAATTATTAATTGGGTTTTACTGAGGCGGTGATTCTGTTGCTTTTCCATTTTGAGCTTGGTTGACTAGGAAGCTATAATAAACAGCTGCATTTATTTATGAACGAATGAATGAATGAATGCTAACGGACCTTAAACAGTTGGTGACCTCTGCCTAGCAAGGGACTTGATCTTGACACTGCATCACAAACATTTGAAGTCGTTCTCAGATGCAGCAGGAGGGAAAGAGAAAGATGGTGGTGAGAGATTGTGGTCTTCTCTCATGCACTAGATTTTAAAATATATTTTTATCTATATAGCCTTTGAGCTAAATGGCCTAGGGAACTATTTTATTCTCCTGGGCTCTTTCATAAATTCTGCTAGCATTGCACTGTGAACCTCTGAAATTGTTTGAGCTGCAACACATGGGAAGGAGAAAAATGGTGTTGGGAGATAGTATTCCCATTCCATGCACTATATTATGTAAATATTTATCTATAGCAGCTACTGTATTTTTCGCTCTATAAGACGCACCAGACCACAAGACGCACCTAGTTTTTGGAGGAGGAAAACAAGAAAAAAAATATTCTGAATCTCAGAAGCCAGAACAATAAGAGGGATCGCTGTGCAGCGAAAGCAGCGATCCATCTTGCTGTTCTGGCTTCTGGGATAGCTGCGCAGCCTGCATTCGCTCCATAAGAGGCACACACATTTCCCCTTACTTTTTAGGAGGGATAAAGTGAGTCTTATAGAGCAAAAAATACGGTACTTAAAAAAAAAGTATCTAGTGCACAAGATAACCTGTTGAGCTTAAATGGCCCAGGGACGCTCCTTTTGGAGCAAAACAATCAAAACATTATGAGGAGCAGAAGTTGGAAGAGCAAATGGATGTTTTGCAAACTCATTGAAACTTGATTGTAAGGCATTTGGGGTCAGTAATCCCCACAGCTTTTGGAGTCTGCCTCTTGCTGCTAATAATCTCTGTCAAATACAAAGAATTATTCTGGATTTTGTCCGCGGTCTCCAAATACTCCTGATCTGAGCGGCAAGAAATTTGAGCAATGCTACATGTGTCACCCTATCTCAGCGGATCCTGTGAAAAGTCAGCTTTTAATCCTAAATTTGGCTTTTCTCTTGGCAAATGCCCTGAGCTGCCCTTTACAGCAAGCTGTAGTTTAAATCTTCAGTGGCAGCCGTATGCTGAGCTGTGGTTTCTTGGCTGTGTTCAGCTACTGACACCCACTGGAAAACGCAGCCAGGAATTCCATTTGGGCACCACTTTAGCTTTTCCCAGCCTCTCCCCCCCCCCCCCCAATTAAGGGGATATTCACTGAACTCAAGGTCTCCTCCTACCTTTAGCTGCACTTACTACTTGAACTCTCCAGTAGCACTTATGAGCAGGGATAAATAGATCAGTCTTATTTGCAGCCTGTGCCAGTTTTGCATTTCTTCATTCACAAGTCTGCTCCATCCTGCCTTTGCTGTGATTTAAAAGAAGCATGCATGGGAATTTGTATTTAGCTATGTATTTTATCATAGGGTAAGTACTTGAGTCTGGATTTCTAAATGTGAAATATTCATTTTAACACATTTTGGGCCCCATCTGCACCATACATTTGAAGCAGTATGGTAGCCTTCATTGGCAGAGGCAAAAAAAAGAGTTAACCCTGTCTTTCCATTTATGGCTACACCCACACAATACATTTAAAGCCATCTTGGGCTCCATCTGCACTGTACATTTAAAGCAGTATCATACCACTTTAAACAGCCATGGCTTCCCCCAAGGAATCCTGGGAACTGTAGTTTGTTAAGGGTGCTGAGAGTTGTTAAAGGTAAAGGGACCCCTGACCATTAGGTCCAGTCGTGGATGACTCTGGGGTTGCGGCGCTCATCTTGCTTTATTGGCTGAGGGAGCCAGCGTACAGCTACCGGGTCATGTGGCCAGCATGACTAAGCTGCTTCTGGCGAACCAGAGCAGTGCACAGAAACGCCATTTACCTTCCTGCCAGAGCGGTACCTATTTATCTACTTGCACTTTGACATGCTTTTGAACTGCTAGGTTGGCAGGAGCAGGGACCGAGCAACGGGAGCTCACCCTGTTGTGGGGATTCGAACCGCCGACCTTCTGATTGGCAAGCCCTAGGTTCTGTGGTTTAACCCACAGCGCCACCTGCGTCCCAGTAATGAGTACACAAACTCATATACAGTACTATGGAAACGGATGCACAACAATACAGGTATTCATGAAAATAGCATGCGGAAATGCATTACAGTGGTACCTCTGGTTATGAACTTTATTCGTTCCAGAGGTCAGTTCTTAACCTGAAGCTGTTCTTAACCTGAGGTACCACTTTAGCTAATGGGGCCTCCTGCTGCCACCGCACGATTTCTGTTCTCATCCTGAGGTAAAGTTCTTGACCCGAGGTACTACTTCCAGAATAGCAGAGTTTCTAACCTGAAGTGTTTGTAACCTGAGGTATTTGTAACCCAAGGTACCACTGTATATTAGGGAGGTTGCCTTACAAAAAAAAGTGTGTATTAGGCCACATGGCTTGAAAAAGTGTATCTGTTGGGAGAAAAGAACATTAAAATGCTAATAAGCAACTGCAAACACTTCAGTGGAATGGTGGGGGTAGATATATTTTATATAATTTCATCAAATGGATAAGTAACTGCGTAAGTATTTTGCCATTTATTATTTGGTCAAGGTTTTTTTAAAAAATAAAAATAAAAGTGCAGGGATAAGCCAGCAGAGGGCACACACTCCTTGTTAACCGAAGAAGCACTCAAATTAATAAACTGTCAAATTGATAGGGGTGAGTTGACACTTCAAACCTCTCAAGGACTCACCCGCACACTTTGAACAGGTCAAAGGGCATGTAGAGCATTGTTGAGGTTAAGGATAACAAAAACTGCCTGGCCTTTAAAATGCATGATTATTCCCCCCTGAAAAACATTGACCTGCTGGTTTTGCAGCCCACTCTTACATATTTCTACGCAGCATTTACCCTCATTGACTTCCGTGTGGTAGGAATGAATCTGTCCGTTGTGGTTTGTCATTTTCTGATCTCGATTTGCCCCAGTCGCACATCAGTTTTAGATAGTATACATACACACATGTAGGTGAAATCTGAAACGTTTTGTCATAAGAATTAACAATGCAGTAGTAGCTCGGGTTACATACGCTTCAGGTTACATGCACTTCAGGTTACAGACTCCGCTAACCCAGAAATTAACCTCAGGTTAAGAACTTTGCTTCAGGATGAGAACAGAAATCGTGCTCCGGCAGCGCGGCAGCAGCAGGAGGCCCCATTAGCTAAAGTGGTGCTTCAGGTTAAGAACAGTTTCAGGTTAAGAACGGCCCTCCAGAATGAATTAAGTTCTTAACCCGAGGTAACGCTGTATCTTATTTGTTAGTCGTGGTTAGAAATATATGATTTCAGTGATTAACACAACCCTACCAGGATCCAGAACAATCTTTCTGTTTGATGCTTTCCTATGTATCAATCTATCGATCTAGTGTTGGACTAGGTAGACCTGGGAGCCCAGGGTTCAAATCCCTGCCAACTCACCCCCTGCTTTAAACCTCACTCAACCCCCCCCCCCCAAACACAGGGCATAGCTGTCAACTTTTCCCTTTTCTTGCGAGGAATCCTATTCGGAATAAGGGGATTTCCCTTAAAAAAAGGAAAATGTTGACAGCTATGATACAGGGCCGTGCAGAGGTTGTCTGAGGCCCAGAGCAGGATTCTTGTAAGAATAAAGTTATAAACTCAAAACAACCTGATTAGGACTTAATTGGTGGCTTCAACTCTTATTGCCAAGCTGCCTAATCAGCTATCAGTGGAGACAAAGATCTGGTGATCTTCTTGCAGCGGCGAAGTAAAGTCCCGCTTCTTGTTACCAGATGCTGGAGGGGAATGATGATCTCCCACCTGCCTGGCTTGCGAGCTTCCCTGGGGGTATCTGTCTGTCTGTCTGTCTGTCTGTCTGTATCTCAGGAAGGCTGACGCTATCATTCCTCCCAGGAACAGGGAGCAGAAGGCTGTGCATGGCAATTACATAAGTCAGAATGAGAGATGTGGTTTCTTTTCGTTCATACTCATGCTTACTCAGTTTGCGGCAGTGATTAAGACTGATTTTATCTGCTGCTGGGTTCTCATTCCTCTCCTCGTTCTGCCCACCCAGCCCCTACCCTGTGATTGACCCTGCTGATGACTAGAAACTTGGCAAACGAATACCTACTAAGGATGACACTCACGCTGAACTGCAGGGGGGTGAGCTGAGGTTGGGGGCAGGAGGGAGCCCGAAACTTATGAGCCACACTTGATTCTAGCTGAAAGGAAGCTGTTGAGTAATCTAGATATGAGCTCAGCAGAAGCTGTGAGAAAGGAGATCTCCTGCTTTCTTCAGAATGCAGCAGCTAGACTAGTGACTGGGAGTGGCCGCCGAGACCATATAACACCGGTCCCGAAAGACCTACATTGGCTCCCAGTACATTTCCGAGCACAATTCAAGGTGTTAGTGCTGACCTTTAAAGCCCTAAACGGCCTCGGCCCAGTATACCTGAAGGAGCGTCTCCACCCCATCACTCAGCCCGGACACTGAGGTCCAACTCTGAGGGCCTTCTGGCGGTCCCCTTATTGCGAGAAGTGAGGTTATAGGAGACCAGGCAGAGGGCCTTCTCGGTAGTGGCACCTGCCCTGTGGAACCCCCTCCCATCAGATGTCAAGGAAATAGACAACTATCTGACTTTTAGAGGACATCTGAAGGCAGCCCTGTTTAAGGATGTTTGATGTTTTATCGTGTTTTTAATATTCTGTTGGGAGCCACCCAGAGCAGCTGGGGAAACCCAGCCAGATGGGCAGGGTATAAATAAATTTATTATTATTATTATTATTATTATTATTATTATTATTATTATTTCTTCTGCTCTGGGTGCAGGCACAGGGCTGGCCTGGAGAACTTCAGTGGCCCTTGAGACTCTCGCCAGACCACATCTCCTGCTGGCTTTGCTTCTAACCCTCCTTGAATGTTTTCGCCTGACTGGAATGTGGCCTTGAACTCTGATCGTGACTCTTGCTGGCTTGTGTGGAGAATAGATGGAGCGTTGTGTGGATGTCCATAGGAGTTTGCAGCATGTTTCATTAGGATGTGCACTGAGGAGATGTCATTTGTTTGTTTGTTTTAAAGGCAAGCATTTAATGGATGCATAAACAGAAAGGTCATTATTCTCATTCATCCAACAAACCAAAGGAACGAACACTTTATTTATTTCAGATATATACATTTCACTGATTTTGCCATCATTTTAAAACTTGACTTCCTTCCCCCTTTTTCTGGCTTGTGTGGGGAATAGATGGAGCAGCTGGGAAAACCCAGGCAGATGGGTGGGGCACTATTATTATTATTATTATTATAATTATTGAATTATTGAACTAGATTACCCTTGGGGTCCCTTCCAACTCTGCAGTTCTACGATTCAATTCTATCTGGCTGGACACAGTGAGAACAGGATGCTGAACTAGATGGGCCATTGGTCTGATCCAGCAGGCCCTTATGTTCCTGCCCATTTAGACTTATGGTTGGTGCGGTCAGCATTTGACCTCTTGCATCCCTCAGCTTCCTACGCCTGACCCTTTGGATTCCTGAATGGCTCCTTCAGCTTGCTGTTTGCACAGCTTGACCTCACCAGGCCGCAACACAGGCACAACTTCATAACTGTGTTACGGGGTAGAAATGCCTCGGCTAAAGGTTTTATTTAATGAACCGAGTGTCAAAGCTGGAATCTGAGCTTACCTTTTTCTGTTGAAAAGAAGCAAAGTGCTCCATAGGCCATAAAACCTTGCAGTCAGCATATGTCTCTCCCGAGAGAGTGAGATGGGAAAAGATTTGCAGATCTTTAAGCGAGGCAAGAAACATAAGGCAGGGCACACCCTTTTTCTCAGACCCCTGCTTTCCCTTCTTGGTATTTTCCTGCATTTGCAAAGGCAGGAGAATTCAGGCACTTGAATCCGGTGATGGGATTCGGTGATGATCCTTCACATATAATGGACCGAGGCCATTTAGGGCTGTAAAGGTCAGCACCAACACTTTGAATTGTGCTCGGAAACGTACTGGGAGCCAATGTAGGTCTTTCAGGACCGGTGTTATGTGGTCTCGGTGGCTGCTCCCAGTCACCAGTCTAGCTGCTGCATTCCGGATTAGTGGCAGTTTCTGGGTCACTTTCAAAGGTAGCCCCACGTAGAGCACATTGCAGTAGTCCAAGCGGGATAACCAGAGCATGTACCACTCTGGCGAGACAGTCTGCGGGCAGGTAGGGTCTCAGTCTGCGTACCAGGTGGAGTTGGTAGACAGCTGCCGTGGACACAGAACTGACCTGCGCCTCCATGGACAGCTAAAGCATCCATGACAGATGGCCACCCAACCTCTGCTTAAAAACCTCCAAGGAAGGAGAGTCCACTTAGATCACTCCACAGCTGAACAGCTCTTCCTGTCAGAAAGTTTCTTCTTGTGATGGCCTGGGACTCGGGCTCAGGCTCGGAACCAGAGGAGTCTCAGTCTGCACCAGATCCTTTGCCTCAGGCATCACCTGAACCAAGTCTGGGGCCTGATCCTGAAGAGTCCCAGTCTGCACAGGTTCCCCTGCAACAAACACCAGCTGGGCTGAGTCAGGGGCCTGAGCCTGCCCTGGCTCCAGATGTGGGGATTACCTCATTGCCTTCAGCTGGGCCATCACTTACAGTTGCTCCACAACTGGTTTGGTCAGGGGAGTCTGAGGCGGTCCCTGGGTCTAGTAACCCACCGACGTCTCCCGAGCTGCAGAGACTAAGGTCTGAGAGAAGGAGAGACCTGAGTACTCGCAGGAGGAGTGCTCGCCTTTAGGCGAAACAGGGAGATGAGTCGCTGGGGGATCAGGACCAGCCGCTACCCCAACAAAGATAAAAGGCTGTCGGACCCTGCCCCAGGTTGCGGGAGCAACATTGCTGTATGCTAGTTCCTGCCTGAGATCCTCTACCTGTCCTTGCCTGGTTTCCTTTCCTGCCTCGTGTCCTGCCTTGGCCCTGATGGACTGACTCCTAGTGGAACCTTCAGATTCTGGGCTGGTCCTGGGCCGCGTTTCACGGGTTACCCCTGGGCCCAGCACACTCCTGATGTTTAGTCGGAATCTCCTTTCTTGTAACTTGAAGCCACGGGTTCCAGTCCAGGGCAAGATGCCTGTGGGACACCTGCCGGTGGAACCTGAGCACAAGAGCTCTCTCCCCTGCTGTGGTTTCCAGAAAAAGTGGTATTCAGAAGTATTACTGCCCCCAGCCCTGGAGACAGAGCACAGACCGATCCAGCTAGAAAGTCTTGTTGAAACAACAACAACAATTTATTATTTATACCCCGCCCATCCGGCTGAGTTTCCCCAGCCACTCTGGGAGGCTTCCAATCAAGTGTTAAAAACAATACAGCATTAAATATTAAAAACTTCCCTAAACAGGGCTGCCTTCAGATGTCTTTTAAAGAGAAGATAGCTGCTTATTTCCTTCACATCTGAAGGGAGAGCGTTCCACAGGGCAGGCGCCACTACCGAGAAGGCCCTCTGCTTGGTTCCCTGTAACCTCACTTCTCGCAGGGAGGGAACCGCCAGAAGGCCCTCGGAGCTGGACCTCATAAAGACAAAGCATGTCTTTATCATAGGAAGATAGCAAGCTGCTTCCTATTGGGTCTGACAATTGGTCCATCTCGCTCAGAATTGTCTACTCTGACTGATAGTTGCTCTCCAGGATTTCAGATAGAGGACATCCCTGGCTATACCTGGAGATTCTGGGGACTGAATCTGAGACCTTCTGCACTCAAGGCAGATGCTCCACCCCTAGGGATGAGAGAATATATTGATTTGGGCTTCTCTTGGGTTCTCGCTTTTTCCAATCTTAAATTCAGTCCTCCACATCAATTTGCAATTTCTTTTTATTCTTTAAGGTCCCCATGAAAAAGTATCAGCATCTTCATGTAAATTCCTCCTGTTGTGCACACGCTTTGCACACATTGACCAAGCTGTTGCCCCTAACATAATGCATTATTGCCCATCAATTTCAGTGGGTCTACTCTGGGTAGAAGGTCCGGAGGGTTGCAACATGAGAACGGAGCCTTCTCTGCCGTGGCTCCCCATCTGTGGAATGCTCTCCCCAGGGAAATTTGCCAGGTGCCTTCATTATACACCTTTAGGCGCCAGGCAAAAACATTCCTCTTTAACCAGGCCTTTGGTTCATTTGACTGACATCCTATGCCCTTTTAAAATGTGGTTGCTTTTTTTGGGGGGGGTGTTATTGGGTTGTCGTTTTTATTTTCACTATGCATTTTGTGGTTTTATTCTGTGAACCGCCCTGAGGCCCCCGGATATAGGGCGGTACAGTGGTACCTCTAGATGTGAACGGGATCCGTTCCAGAGCCCCATTCGCATCTAGAAGCAAACGTAACCCGTGTCTGCGCGTCTGCGCGGGTCAAGCTTTGGCACTTCTGCGCATGCGCGTGACGTCATTTTGAGCGTCTGCGCATGTGCAAGCGGCGAAACCCGGAAGCAACGCACTCCGTTACTTCTGGGTTGCCACGGAGCACAACTTGAACGCGCTCATCCCGAAGCACATTCAACCCGAGGTATGACTGTATATAAATTCAATAAAGAAATAAATAAAATAACACGGCAACATGTACCAGTTTCTTGAAACACGCTTTCGAGGTCTCTGCTGCTGGGAACGATTTCAGATTCTGTTTATTCTGCCGAGGCAAACACAACCAAATGCCAAAGCTCTTTTGTCATTGACTTTCCACTTCTTACGGTTTAGAATTATCATCTCCAGAGCCTATGCCCACAGAGTTTATACAAGGGAGGGTGGTGATTCATGCTATCTAACTGGAAATTGCCCAGTCATGGGTTGTTTGTATGTAGAAGGATCTACTTAACTTAACCATCATCCTCTCTCTCTCGCTCCCTCCCTCTCTCTCTCCCCCTCTCCCACCCCCCTCCCATGTGCACCTTTTGTCCCTTGTGTGTTTACACACAGTTTCAGAACTGCTCCGCATGCTGGAAACAGGAGCAGGTAGGACAGGGCTTTCCAAAAGGTGTGTCACGACTCTTCCCCGTGGCTGGAAAGGGGTTAGTTTAACCTCCGGTTTGCTAGTAAAATTGAGTGACTGGATGGTGCATGTCTAAAAAGTGCGTCACCAACACTCTGAGCACATTCATTCACATAAAGTGCTATGATGACACTTTGAACAGCCACGTATTCCATCCCCGAAAAAAATTATGGGAGCTGTAGTTTGTTAAGGGCGCTGAGAGTTGTCAGCAGACCCCTAGTCTCCTCTGAGTTCTATGATTCTCAGAGCTTCCTTTGAAGAGGGATCGATTGTTCAACCACTCTGAGAACTGTAGCTCTGGGAGGGGAATAGGGGACCTCCTAACAACTCTCAGCACCCTTAACAAACTACAGTTCCCAGAATTCTTTGGGGATGGGAGACATGACTGTTTAAAGTGTCATCATAGCACTTTAAATGTGTGATGTGAATGAATGTGCCCAAAGTAAACCCCACGGCTTCTTGGGAATATAGGGAGCAGAGTCAGACCATTGGTCCATCTAGTTCAGTATTGTCAGCTCTGGCTGGCAGCAGCTCTCCAGGGTTTCAGGCAGGGTTCTCTCCCAATCCTACCTGGAGAAGCTGGGAATTGAACCTGGGACCTTCTAGATGCAAGGCAGTTGGTCTGCCAGTAAGCTACAGCTCTTCACTTGTGAGGCTCCTCTCAGGGATATTCCCTGGACATCAGCCTCTCCTTTCAAGACAAGCCTTTAGCTCTTTCATTGGTGGAAATATGAAGTTAAATATGCAGGTGCTATTGAGAAAGACATCACCTCCCAGTAGTTCTGGCCTGTTAGTGCAAAAGGTCCTAGCTATGCGCTAGGCCATTAAAAAATATATGCATGCAATTACATTTTATTTCATTAATTTTTGATAGAATTAAAAACAGAAAAAGGCTGCTTCTAGGCTAGCACATTTATTACGGCCCGAGCTTTCATGCAATACAGTCCACTCGATCAGATGCATTAAGCATTAGCTTCACTTGAGAGGAATCTATATAGCCATGGTTGCAGAGAGTGTGGGGAGTTACAAGCAGTGAGGAAAAAGGGGGATGAAATGCTCAAAGTACAGATGTTGGTGGTTGCTGTCATGATTTCACACCTGTTTAAACCTAACTGAAGGGGTAGCCAATGGGGTTCCCTCCAGACACGGGTGGTGCTGTGGTCTAAACCACCAAGCCTCTTGGGCTTGCCGATCAGAAGGTCAGTGGTTTGAATCCCCACGACGGAGTGAGCTCCCGTTGCTCTGTCCCAGCTCCTGCCAACCTAGCAGTTCAAAAGCACACCAGCCGAAGTAGATAAATAGGTACCACTGCGGCGGGAAGGTAAACGGCATTTCTATGCGCCCTGGCTTATGTCACGGTGTTCCGTTGCACCAGAAGTGGTTTAGTCACGCTGGCCACATGACCTGGAAAGCTGCCTGTGGGCAAACACCGACTCCCTCGGCCTAAAAGCGAGATGAGCACCGCAACCCCATAGTCACCTTTGACTGGACTTAACCATTCAGGGGTCCTTTACCTTTTACCTTACCTCCATGTCACATAGAGGAGGGAGAAAGGTTGTTTTCTGCTGCTCCAGAGAAGCAGGCACGGAGCAATGGATCCAAACTACAAGAAAGAAGATTCCACCTAAGCATTAGGAAGAACTTCCTGACAGTAAGAGCTGTTCGACAGTGGAATTTGCTGCCAAGGAGTGTGGTGGAGTCTCCTTCTTTGGAGGTCTTTAAGCAGAGGCTTGACAACCATATGTCAGGAGTGCTCTGATGGTGTTTCCTGCTTGGCAGGGGGTTGGACTCGATGGCCCTTGTGGTCTCTTCCAACTCTATGATTCTATGGTTCTATGATTCCAAATTTATATACCGCTTACTTGAAACACCCCCCAAACTTCAAAGCAGTTTACAAAAAGATAAAACAAGAAAATCAAGAAAAATTCAGAACCATATTTTAAAATATGGGGGGGGGGGGTCTGAGTAATCATTCCCAAACTGTATGTCAGATTACACCTGCATGTCACATGAGATTGCTGCATAGCTGCCAACTTTCCCCTTTTCTTGCGAGGAATCCTATTCGGAATAAGGGAATTTCCTTTTTATTTTTATTTTTATAATATTTTTTATTGCGTTTCTTTTCATAGGTTCATAAGTTCAAAGGTATACAGAGATAAAAATCAAGAAACAAATAATAAGAGTAAAGAAGAAAAAAGAATAGATATATAACAATTCAACTTTCCATAATTTACCAATGCCAATTGGACCTCCCCACATCTTCCAGATCTGCGTTCTTTATAATAACAGTATCAGCAATTTGTTACCTTATTTCATACCTTACTGTAACTTTCAATTATTATGTTTCTAAATTCAAAATGTTGTAACTCAATTTTAGTGCCTTTAAAATAAACATAATATGTTTGTTTCATATTGCCTCATCTTTCTTATCACTTAATTTACCATTTACTTAATCAAATTGCTAAAGCATAACATTTCCTAATCGTGCACAATCTTAACATTCATACAGCTTATAATGTTTCCTTTTTAAAAAGGGAAACATTGACAGTTATGGAGAGCTGTCCATGGATGAAGATAATAGTGGTGATTGTTGATGTGGTTCATAACAATCAATCCCCCTCTTAGCTTGGTGTAGCCATTTGCAGAGGAGGCTGCCCGCCAGTTCTCTGTGTGATCAAGTGCTCTGGGCTAACCCTCCCATTATTCCCTGGGTGCTGGTGGTGGTCAGCAACCCAGTTAGCAATGACACTGCTGTTGTGCAAAGCCTTATTGCGAGGTCTGCTGACCTTTGCCCCAGGGCAGCGAAACGTCTGGCTGAGTAGATGAGGCCGGGCCAGATGACATGATATAAGGCGGCTTCCTGTGTTTCGATGCACAGGAACATTGGGAAACCTTTAATCCTGTCTTATTCTCCCCCCTCCGCTACCTCCCAACAAGGTGAAGGAATTCCACACAGAAGTCAATACGTCAACTAGGTTCTAGTGGGAGGTGATGGTCTAAACAGAAACAGTTTCAGTGGGAAGACTCTAGAAACAAGGGAGATAAAGGTTGCATAAACATTTACTTAAGCCTTGTGTAGTCCAGGGTTAAAGGCCAGCTAGATTTTGCTCAGCAAGAAAAGGAGGAAAGGTTTTTTTGTTGTTGCTGCTGCTGTTGTTTCCTGCACTTACCAGGGCACAGGGGGCAGAATTATCTCGGAAGCTGTGTGCCAGGGATTCTAGAAGGAGGCTGTGATGCTACGTTCCCTGCCAGCGGGTTAAGATTTATGGTAGCAACAAGTTCAGGAGAGAGCAACGCTTTTTGAACGCTAATGGAGATGTCACTTCTCAGCATGCCTTTGTCAGCTGCAAAGTCTGAATCATAAAAACCTGGATCTAAGATTGCAGCGGCAATGCCAAGGAGCCGGGGCTTACTCATTTTAGCTTCATCATCATCAGAATAAATTGCCGTTCGCAACCGGCATGCTATCCAGATTTGATTCCCCTCAGAGCAACACAGAGATTCCTAACATTTGCAAAGGGAGCTGAGGTGAGGGACTAGGGTGGCCAAGTGCCACCCTTTTAAAGAGGACAGTTCTTTACAGTGGTACCTCAGGTTACATACGCTTCAGGTTACAGACTCTGCTAACCCAGAAACAGTACCTCGGGTTAAGAACTTTGCTTCAGGATGAGAACAGAAATCGCGTGGCGGCGGCGCAGCGGCAGCGGGAGGCCCCATTAGCTAAAGTGGTGCTTCAGGTTAAGAACAGTTTCAGGTTAAGTACGGACCTCCGGAACGAATTAAGTACTTAACCCGAGGTACCACTGTATTTAAAAGGTTGTCAAAGGAGTCCTGTGCTTAAATAGTTGTCCAAGTCCTGTTTAAAGATAAACACCCCTAAGTTGAGAGAACATTGAGTGCACAAGAAGAAGGGGACGACAGAGGACGAGATGGTTGGACAGTGTTCTCGAAGCTACAAACATGAGTCTGACCAAACTGCAGGAGGCAGTGGAAGACAGGAGTGCCTGGCGGGCTCTGGTCCATGGGGTCACGAAGAGTCGGGCACGACTAAACGACTAAACAACAACAAGTTGAGAGAACAGAAGCTCTGAAAATGGCCAGCACAGGAGACTGAGTGGGCAGCCAGGTCTCTTGGTCACAGACTGCGTCCAGACAACATATTTACTGAGCACTGTTTGCTGTTTATTTAACCATTGCCTTATACTGAGTCAGTTCATTGGTCCAACCAGCTTGGTATTGTTGACACTGATTGGCAGCTGCTCTCCAGAGTTTCAGAAGGGGTTTTTCCCCCAGCCCTACCTGCAGACACCAAGGATTAAACCTGGAACCTTTTGCATTCAAAGTGCATGCTCTGCGACCGAGCTACAGCCTTTTCCCCAATATATTCTGCTAGCGTCAGGCATATCACTTAAGGTGAACTGGAACTTACCTGTCATGCCCTTTTTTGGCTTATGTTTCCACCCTCTCACTCCCAAGATGATGTCACGATATATAAACATACTGTTCCAAGCCACCCCAATCTCTGAGCAGTGTGAGATTGCATGGGTCCAGGGACTTACACAGGGGCTGTGTTTCCTTTGGAAATGGGGCACAGTGGAGACTGTGGTGTCTTTATGATATATGGTTTATTTACATATATATATATGCAACCTGAGTCTAGATCAGTGTATCCCAAGCCTGGGTCTCCGGCTGTTTTTGGACTACAACTCCCACCATCCCTAGCTAGCAGGAGCAGTGGTCATGGATGATGGGAATTGTAGTACAGAAACAGTTGGGAGACCCAAGCTTGGGAAACGCTGGTCTTGATGAATGAGAATCTCAGCGCTACACCCCATACAGAGAGTCCCTTGTTATTTCCATAGGCACAGCCAGCTTGGGGCTAAAGACAGAGAAATCTGCCATGCTCTCTCCTGTCTCAGTCTGCCCACATGGTGTTCTGCCCTGCCCTTCCTCTTCCTTCTTGCTGCTAACCCAGTGATACTATTTCCCTTCCATCCAAACCTGAAATCCTAAACCCTTCTTGTCTCTGCCCACTAACACACAGCTGGAGGAGGGACCCCACCTCTCCTTGTCTCGTACCTCATTGCCCTCTTAATGGCTTCCTTGACAGGTCAATGACTGGTCATCATCAGCCTTTGGTTCTTCAATGACCCACACTCATCTAGCTCTGCTAAACTGGCCTGGCTCCTTATCATAAGCTGAATCCAGGGGTTTCTGTGTTCCGCATGGTTTAGTCAAACCTTGATTAATTCCCACTTATACTAAACCCAAGAATTATGGGTGACTTGCACACACAAATTCTGGCCATAGCTGTCAACCGTCCCTTATTTGGCCGGAAAGTCCCTTATCCCAGCGCCATTTCCCACTGCTGTCCCTTATTGATGATGTCCCTTAAATTTCCCGGGTTTCAAAGGAAGCAGCTCCTCTCCCTAACTCCCTGCTGGCCAGGGAGGAGGGAGGCTCCAACTGTGTTGCTTGGCTGCGCTGCTCACCCAATAAGGAGTCTAAGAACGACTGGGGGGGTGAAGCTTGCATGCCTTGTGCCGATCAAATCGGCCGCATTGCCTGGGGACTCGCCTTTGCTCAGCGCTTCCCAGCGGAGTGGTGACGGTGGTTTTCCTTGCTGCATCCCCTTTGCCGGGTTGCTGCGCTGTGGGAACAACTGCTTGAGGCTTCGTTTGGCTGCTGGCTGGGCTTTCTGCCTTTCGCTCGGAGGGTCTCAGAAGTTGAACATACCTGTGCTCTGAAAATCCCTTATTTTGGCTGCTGATCCCTTATTTTTGAGGCTGCGGGTCCCTTATTTTCAAATCTGTAAGTTGACAGCTATGATTCTGGCACCTTTACAATAACCTGGTGTGGTAGGCTAAGCTAATAGACACTGATGGACCCAAATCTACCCAGTGAGCTTCATGGCTGAATGGGGATTTGAACCCTTGCTTCCCAGGTCCTAGTCTGACCCAATACCCACTACACCACACTGGTTCTTCTAGATTATGATGAATGAGCCTTGGGTGTTATGCACACCCTTCCCCGCTCCTTCTCTCACATACAAGACAGACAAAAAGTGTGTGATAATGGTTTGCTCCTTGGCAGAGAACCAGGAATGGTTTGTTTTCACTAACTTTGGTTAGAACAAACCACAGTTTCCAGAGTCCCTACAGTTTGATCCTTGGCAGAGGGACCCAATAGATGCTGCTTTGTTTTCACTAACTTTGGTTAGAACAAACCACAGTTCCCAGAGTTTGTGTGTAATGAAGAACTGTAGTTTTTGGTAATGTGAAAATTGAAGCTTTCTTTGCCCTGCTCTCATGGCTTGCTGTGCCTTGTTCAAGATGATATAAACCTAGGGGTAGGGAACTGGCAGTCTGCAGGCCACAACTGGCCCACAAAGCCTCTCTGAATGGCCCACAAGCTGCCTGCTGTGTTTCCTGGTGGTCTCAGCAGCAGCAGTAGTAGCAACAATAACACTTACATGTAAGAAATTAGCACCGCAGTGTAGAGTCTGGGGGAGAGGGGCAGTCAGCAGTGGGGCCTCTTGAAAAATAGACACAAGCAAACCACACAGAGGTTTATCCAGCAGAGGCACAGCTTCAGGTTCTCTGGCCCTGATCTGCACCTGAAAAGCACTTCTTGGTTCTTTAGTTAGAGTCATCAGTGGTCTAAACTGCTTCTGTCCTTGCAGAAGTGCTCAGCTGTTGTTATGTACTGAGCTGAATCCTAGAGCAATAGGATCCAGAATGCAGCAGTCTGATTGGTCCGCAGGAGCCACCCAATCCAGCTCCAGGTGGAAGTGAACAAGCGACCTGATTGGCCTGCAGGAGCAGCCAATCAGGCTCCTGGATGAAGTGAATCCGCAACCTGATTGGCCTACAGGAGCAGCCCGGAATTAGCCAATCACGCGGGGCCCATTGTGTAAATAATGTATATATAGCTAGACGTTTTGGGGAAAGTTTCATTCACTGCTACTACGAGCATGAATAAAGAGCATGAAATTCACACTCGACTCCGAATATATTTCAGCTGCCCTTGCCAAGTTTTGCTCACCCTTCTCTAGACAGCAACGGGAGCTGGAGTGAAGGCACCACAGTTCAGCTGTGGCATGGCAAGTCGGTTTTAATGGATATTAAAATTTGGACGTCCCCATTTTCACCACCACCCAAGATCTAAGGAAGTGTTGTTATGCCAACATTTTAGCAGAGAAGCGCAACTGAGCAAGGGGCAGAAGAGGGTGGTGTTTCTCTCTGTGATTTTGGATTAAGGGTGTGTATGTTATGATGCACACCCTCCAACAGTTCTCCAATGAAAATAGGGATGTCCTATTCCATAATAGCAGGGGTTCTCCTCAGCAGCAACACAACAGAACTCACTTCCGGCACCTCTCTGGTGGTCACCACTGCCATTATAAGAGGAGCGGGTGAAAAGGGAGCGGGTGCCGTTGTAGTCTAAACCACTGAGCCTCTTGGGCTTGCTGATTGGAAGGTTGGCGGTTCAAATCCCCGCAATGGGGTGAGCTCCTGTTGCTCTGTCTCAGCTCCTGCCAACCTAGCAGTTCAAAAGAACACCAATGCAAGTACAGTGGTACCTCAGGTTAAGTACTTAATTCGTTCTGGAGGTCTGTTCTTAACATGAAACTGTTCTTAACCTGAAACACCACTTTAGCTAATGGGGCCTCGTGCTGCCGCCAAGCCGCCAGAGCACGATTTCTGTTCTCATCCTGAGGCAAAGTTCTTAACCCAAGGTAATATTTCTGGGTTAACGGAGTCTGTAACCTGAAGTGTATGTAACCTGAAGCATATGTAACCCGAGGTACCACTGTAGATAAATAGGTACTGCGGTGGTGGGAAGGTAAGCGGCGTTTTTGTGCACTCTGGTTTCACCAGAAGCGGTTTAGTCATACTGGCCACGTGACCCGGAAAGCTGTCTGTGGACAAACGCCATCTCCCTCAGCCTGAAAAGCGAGATGAGCACCACAGCCCATAGTCACCTTTGACTGGACTTAACCGTGATGAGTGCCAGAACGGACGGAAAATGCCATTTACCTTCCCGCCACAGCGGTACCTATTTATCTACTTGGACTGGTGTGCTTTCTAACTGCTAAGTTGGCAGAAGCTGGGATAGAGCAATGGGAGCTCACCCCGTTGTGCAGATTCGAACCACCGACCTTCCAATCAGCAAGCCCAAGAGGCTCAGTGGTTTAGACCACAGCGCCACCCGCATCCCTTCAGGATTAATACTGGTGTAGGAATACAGTGTGCCATAGTTAATGCCATAAAGGAAGGGAGTGGGAATTTGTGCACAGGAGGGGGAGAAAGCATGCAAACCTGTGGTATTCTCCTGGTTGTGTGTAAGCGATTGGGACTGCTTATGCCTGCATCAGGCTGAATGCTCTTACGTTCAGCAGATTTTACTGCTCACTACTTCAGATTTTCCCCTGACCTTACAATGCACGATGCTGTGGAATCAAAGGTTTCTCATGTGATCTAACCATAATTGAGGCCTCCAGTTCCAGAAACATGTTCAGCATTATGATTTATTTCTGGGTTTGCAGTTGAAACTCAGATCATGTGAAATCTGCTCCTGTTTATATTTTCTCTTGAGCAGCCCAGAGCAACCCTCTGCCAAGGGACAGGACAGTGGCAAGGCAAGGACATCACACTTGCGTCACTTTGTAGTAGTACCTCAACTAAGCATCTCTGTTCCACACATTTAATCCGGGTGGATGGGGGACAGAAATGTACTCTGAACATGCTCAGGAGCCTTTCTCATCTGTTCTTATTTCATTTGTTCTAGGATTGATCCCTGGCAGTCAAAACATGCCAGGGCTCAGTCCTGATGAGTCATTGCACAAATTGTGAGCATTGGGGGGGGGCAGCATTTAATTACACCTCAAATGACTGCAGGCACAACTAGGAATGGGCAATTTCAGTTTCTTATTTGCGCAGTCTGAAATTCAGTTTCCACATTGGATTGCAATTAAAACAAAAAATCCACAGGGAAATTTTGGTCTTAATCCCAACTCTCCCAAAATTTTGTTCATGTTTTAGTATCATTTTTATAGAATTCACCTCACTGCACTTATAGAAAGCAAAGGACAAAGTTGAGCACATTTATGGCCCATTAACTTAAATGGAAGAGTTAAGTTAAATAAATACTTCAATGCCATGGAAGTCAACAGGATTAAAATTATTTAGCATAGGCTGAATTATGGCCTCAGCGTGAAGAGTGGAGGAGGAGATAATTAAATGTGGTGGGCTTAAAAAAAATTTTTTTTTTTTAGCTTACCAAACTCTTTAAAGTCACCTGACTGGTTATTAATGCATACTAAGCACGCAATTAGCTTTTCAGAAGTCAATTTCAGGAAATTGTGTGAAGCAAACTGGAAAATTAACTGGGTAATTTACAAAAAACAACACACTTGGTTTTCTCTTCACACAAACACCCCACATTCATCTACTGGGGCAAAAGAGGAGGAACCTACAATGATAAATGAGCATTTTGAAGACAAAGGCTATCTCTTGCGGGGGGGGGGGGACTTTGATCTCAGAGCTGCTCAGTCATTTAAAAAAATGTTTTGCATGTTCATCAACATATCTATCTCAGGAAGGAGCCAAGAGGCAAAGGTTTTGTTAAGGTGATTCCAAATTGAGCTCCTACGGAGGATCATTGTTTGTTAGCCACAAGTAAGGTTGCACTGGAAGCTTTTGCTGTGCTCCTTGAAAATCTGAATGGAACCCCCCCCCAAGAATATATATTAGGAAAGGCTTTGTGAAACCAATCCCGTCTACTCTCTTAAACTTCTGTCCGAAACCGCTAAAAATTATCTGGCAAGATAAAGATTCATTCATTCATTCATTCTGGCAAGAAGGGAGGGTTTGCGAAGGCTGTGGTTCAGTGGTAGAGCACTCATGCTTTCCATGTTTAAAAGGGCCAAGGATTAATCCCCAGCAGCATAGCCTCAGCAAGCAGGTGAAATGCTGGCAATATTCTAGAACATTTCTCCAATGAAAATAGGGACATCATATTTAATAATAATAATAATAATAATAATAATAATAATAATAATAATAATAATAAT
>JAXCMG010000021.1:13507692-13519149 GCA_034642415.1 Podarcis siculus
AGAAAGAAAGAAAGAAAGAAAGAAAGAAAGAAAGAAAGAAAGAAAGAAAGAAAGAAAGAAAGAAAGAGAGAGAGAGAGAGAAGGCGTCCCTCTGACCTGTCAAGTCCCCCTGGAGAGGCCACGCCCCTCTGACCTGGAAACCTCTCCCACCCAACGCCCCCGAATGCGAGCTTTGCACATGCTCAGAGGTTATCGCTTGACACACACACACCCCGTTGCAGGCATCCAAATTAAAAAGGAGGAAAGGTGTACGTGTGTGTGTGTGTGTGGAGGGGGGCGGGACACAGGGGTTTCCCCGGCTGCAATTAGAACCCCGCTTTCTGCTGCGGTTTAGACTGTTCCTCTTTTTTTTCCATCGGAAGGTTAGGCATCCTCTTTTTTTCCTTTTTAAAGGGACACTGTCAGCCCAAGCCACACCCCTCCTGCCTTCCCCTCTGCTGCCGGTGCGGCTCGCAGGAAGCGCCGCGCGTGGCTCCTTGGGCCGGCGCAAATGTCCCTCCCTCCCTCCACCCATCACCCGGGGCCAGCATTTTATCCTCCCTGCGTAAAAACCACCGCACCCCGAATGGATAGAGATCCCTTGGGGAACGAGGAGAAACGAACCCCCTTTTCCGGGTGGAAAACGGATTTGCAAGCGTTCCGTTTGCAATGCCGCAAGAGCCATTAAGTGTCACGTTGGGTCCGCGTTGACTTGATGAATGCGCGGAAGATTTTCTATGTAGACACAGACAGATCGACAGGGTTGCTTTTTCTTTCTTTCTTTCTGGATCTTCTCTCTCTCTTTCCACCCCCCTCCTTTATTGTTCTGCATTAGACAACAAAGAAAAGGAGCCTTGCCTTAGAGGGGCGGGGCCAAGCAGCCCAGCCGGCCCGCCCCCCTCCGCCGGGCCCGGCCAATCGGCTCCTCCAGCGGCGCTGTCGGCGGCTCCCCTCGGCTCGCTCGCTTTTCCCGGCCGCTTACGCTGCGGCGCTCTGATTTCTCCTCCCCTCCCCCGCTCCCCTTTCCCCGGCGCTGTCTGGCTGCAGCAGAGGCTCAGACAGAAAAGAGGAGGAGGAGAAAGCGAGAGAGAGAGAGAGAGAGAGAGAGAGAGAGAGAAAGAGAGAGAAAGAAAGGGGGAGAGGAGGAGAGGGAGAGAGAGAGAGAGAAATCGCTGAGTGAGTGGAAGCTGGGAGGGGCTCCTTAAAGAAACGCCTGCCATCGCGGCCAGCAAAGGAACTCAAGGGGGGGAGCCAAAAGCACCGGAGCGCTTCTCTCTATTCTCTGCACGCGCCCCCCCCGCGCCCCCCCCCAAGGAGGAGGAGGAAGAAGAAGAAGAAAAAGGGAAAAGCTTGGGGGGAGTCGTGGTGGGGTATTTTTTCCTCCTTTTCTTGGAAAGCATCTTATAAACCGGATTGCACTGGAGGGGGGGCTTCTTCTCTTTTTTTTAAAGCGGCGCGCAAGGAAATTACAATCTGAGCATTTTTGCCCGTTTTGTTTTGTTCTGAGCCAGCATCCAGGATCTGCTTGCCGGGCTTCTCCAACCGCTTCCTCGTCTGCCGTTTGCTGGCCATCTGCCTTGGCTGTTTCCTTTGTGTCTGCTTTCCACCTCCCCCCTTCCCCTGGTGTGTGTGTGTGTGTGTTGGTGCTGCTTCCCTTCCCTGCTTCCCTCCCTCCCCACCCCCGCCCCCCACTCCTGATCCGAGAGCGCAGGAGGGAAAGGAAGCGGAGGGCGCGATCCCCCCACATCCACCCGGGACTATGCCCAGCTCCTTGTTTGCCGACATGGAGAGGAATGGGAGCGGAGGAGGCGGCGGTGGTGGAGGAGGAGGCGGGGAGACCCTGGATGACCAAAGAGCCCTTCAGATCGCTTTGGATCAGCTCTCCCTGCTGGGCTTGGACAACGACGAGACGGGCTCCCTTTACGACAACGAGCCGCGCAAGAAGAGCGTGAACATGACCGAATGCGTCCCGGTGCCCAGCTCGGAGCATGTCGCCGAGATCGTGGGCAGGCAAGGTGGGGGCTTGGCTCGACCGTCTTTGTGTGTATGTGTGAGTGAGATGTGTGGTGGGAATCGAGGGGAGGTTTTTTGCTGCTTCTCTCTAGCTGCTGTCTCCTCCCTGGGTTTCTGTGGATGCCTTTTGCCTCCGAGATGCCAACACGGCTCGCCCCCTCGAGTCCAAATTGCCGGCTTGTGATGATGGCTAACCTGGCCGCCTCTTCTCGACACCCTTCCCTCCCTCCTTCCCTCCCCCGCCGCCACTTCCACTCTAGACAAAGAAAGTGAAGCAGAGCAGAGGTGGAGGACGCCTTTCGCATCCAGATGTTTGCGCCTCATCTCGCAGCACAACCCCTCCCCCTTTTATGCCCTAAAAAAAACCCCTTTTGATTTGATTCTGTGTGCGCAAAAATGCAAGCGGATGCTGGTCAGGGCGCGCGCCTTTTATTTGTCAATAGTTAGGAATCGATGGGTGTTTCCTTACAGGCAGCGGCAAGGAGGTGAACAATGGGGGGGGGGTGTTAGGTTCAAAGCATCTGCATTACGAAGCGGGTGTATTTAAGAGGGCTGCTGCTGCCGCTGGTACCTTTTTGTATTTCTCGGTGTGTCTGTGTATGTCATCCCCGTCGGGCTTGCTTCCACCTCCCCCAGCCCCCTTCCCCAGGTTCCCTTCCCCTCCCCTGGAATGTGCGGAGCACGAGTGTGGATTTATTAATTTTATAATATATATATATATATATATAAAAGGGGGCGTTGCATATTTGGGTTGCCCGCTTGCGATGGATGAAATGTGGCCGCTCACTTGGCGTCTCATAGGGTGGTTGCGTTGGGTGTGGGGAGGTGTTTGGGTATTGTTGTCTCTCTGCCGCCCCACCCCCCTGCAACTTATTATCTCCGAGATCCTGGGCAAATAACGTTTTGGGGCTTTTTTTTTTGTTTGTTTGTTTTGGCCAATGGGAATATTGGTTGGTTCGAGGTGCGGAGATGGGTGTGTTCCTGTGTCAAAAAGCTGGCATGGTTGTGATGACTTGCAAATGGAACTCGACGTGGATGAAATGTTGGACCAAGAGGCAGGTTGGCTTGGTGGCCCCCCCCCTCGTTCAGTTGCTGCACCCCGAAAAGCTGGAGTAGATGTAATCGTGTTTTCTTCTTCTTTTTCCTCCCTCCCCTTCCCTCTCCCTCCCCCCTCCCCCCGCCTTATCTCAGGTTGTAAAATCAAAGCGTTGCGGGCCAAAACCAACACCTACATCAAGACCCCGGTCCGCGGGGAGGAGCCGCTCTTCGTGGTCACGGGCAGGAAGGAAGATGTGGCCATGGCCCGGAGGGAGATCATTTCGGCGGCGGAACACTTCTCCATGATCCGCGCCTCCCGGAACAAAAACACCGTGCTCAACGGCACGGTGCCCAGCCCGCCCAACCTGCCGGGCCAAACCACCATCCAAGTGCGGGTCCCTTACCGGGTGGTGGGCCTGGTGGTGGGGCCCAAGGGGGCCACCATCAAGCGCATCCAGCAGCAAACGCACACCTACATCGTGACGCCCAGCCGCGACAAAGAGCCCGTCTTCGAGGTGACCGGCATGCCGGAGAACGTGGACCGCGCGCGGGAGGAGATCGAGGCGCACATCGCCATGCGCACGGGCGGCATCATCGAGCTCACCGACGACAACGACTTCCACGCCAACGGCACCGACGTGGGCTTCGAGCTGGCCGCCGCCGGCGCCGGGAGCCTCTGGAGCAAGCCCACGCCGCCCCCTCCGCCGCCGCCCCCTCCTCCTCCACCGCCCCCGCCGCCGCCCTCCTCTTCCAGCATCACCCCGACGCCGGGCCGCAAGCCCTTCTGCAGCTACCGCAACGACAGCTCCAGCTCGCTGGGCAGCGCTTCCACCGACTCGTACTTCGGCAATGGCGTCGGAGGAAGCGGCGGCAGCAGCAGCGCCCGCTTGGCCGACTACAGCCCGCCCAGCCCGTCGCTCAGCTTCCCGCACCACAACGGCAACAACAACAACAACGGCTACGGCGTCTATGGCGGCGGCGGCGAGGTGCTCTCGTCGCCCGACTGCTGCGCCTCCGAGCTGCCGCCCTTCGATTCCCCGCCCGGCTTCGACTTGGCGCCGGCGCCTCCCCCTGGCGCGCCGCTGCTCTGGTCGCAGTTCGAGCGCGGGCCCTCGTCGCCCGGAGCCGTCGCGTTTCCCGCCGGTGGTGGCGGCGCGCCTCCGTCCAACGCCAACCTGGCCTTGCTGGTGAGCAGCGGAGGGCAGAGGCGGGGCGCCGGGCCGCCTCCGCCCCCGCCTCCTCCTCCTCCCACCCGCCTTTCCCCGCCTCTGCACGTCGGGGCGGGAGGCGTGGCGCTGGAGCAGCACCCGCTGGCGCGGCGGGTGCGCAGCGACCCGGGCGGCCGTCTCATCGCCGCCGCCGTGGCCGCCGCTGCTGCCGCCGCCGCGGCCGCTGCCGCCGCTTCCTCGCCGTCCGCCCCGTCGTCGTCGCCTTGCTCCTACCCTCTGTACGCCAACGGGCTGGGCTGCCACTTGCCGGGCCTGCCGTCGGATTCGTCGGCGTCGTCGTCGTCGTCGTCCAGCTCCTCTTCCAGCTCCTCCTGCTCGTCGTCGGGGCTGCGGAGGAAAGGCAGCCGCGACTGCTCCGTGTGCTTCGAGAGCGAGGTGATCGCGGCGCTGGTGCCCTGCGGCCACAACCTCTTCTGCATGGAGTGTGCCAACCGCATCTGCGAGAAGACGGAGCCCCAGTGCCCCGTGTGCCACAGCGCCGTCACTCAGGCCATCCGGATCTTTTCCTAAGGGTCCCCAACCCGTGCTCCCTCCTCCCTTCCTCCTTCCCTCCCTCTCATGGGTGCCAACTTGAATTAAAAAATGGGTGTAGAGTGTGCCAGGCCAGCTGCACCCTGCATAATGGATCGCAAGGCATGGGGTGCCAACTTGAATGAAATATTGGGAGCTCCAGGCAAGCCCCACCCCATGTCATTGATCACATGATGCGGTGCATGCACCCCCTTTGAAGGGCAATGTTCACCAATTTTAGGGGGCCCGGCGCTCTTTTTAATTATTTTATTGGGGGCAGAGTTGGCTCCTGTGATGCACCCCATAAACTTTTTGGGGCCCCAGCTCCCTCAAATACTTTATTGGGGGGGGCAAAGGGACCTCGACCTCCCGGAGTTGGCTCCTATGCTCCCTCTTTCTCTCCCCCCCCCCCACACAGACAAGCAACCTCCTCTTCTTCAAAAGGTCTTCTACTTGCCTATATACATGCATATAAATATATATAATATCTGTGTCGAGCTTTTAAAGCTGCAGTATCCGCACACCCCAAAAATAATATAAATAATAACAGACGGGGGGACGGGGTGGGGTGGGGGGACCTGACGTTTTGCAGGATGGTGACCATCTTGGTTTTTGAAAAAATAACTTCTGTTTTTGTTTCCTTGCATTCTTGAGTGTGCCGTAGCTTAGGAATGGGTTTAAGGGGGATGTTTGTGACACCTGGTGCATGCTATAAATATTAAGGAACGACATTCTAGTAATAGACTAGTTTTTACACTTTCTCTTAAGGCCAAGCTTCCAAATCAAATGATATCTCTCTCTCTCTCTCTCTCTCTCTCTGACTCCCTTTTCTCCTCTCTTTTTCTCCCCCCCCCCCAAATTAAAATAGGAAATGCATATGGATTATGATGGCGTGTGAACAGTTAGTATAATGTGCTGGTAGTTGGTAGATTGCTTATTGAGAAATAAATCTATGGATGGATAACTTTTCTTGAATGTTCTCGAAAGGGCAAGATTTTTTCCTGTGAATTTTTAATAATAATAATGATGATAATAATAATAATAATGAACTTATGATACTGCAGCTTTATCAAAGAAAAAAAGAAGAAAAAAAGGAAACTGTAACATATCTCTTATATATATTAAAACGTTTAAAGGTTTTAAAGATAAATTGCATTAATACAGATTGAAGTATTTTATTCTTTTTTGACTTGAAAAATTATATTTCATATTGCAAAGATGTTTACAAGTATTTTAATTTAAGTTCAGTGAACTTTTTTGTAGCTGGGTTAAATCTTTTTTATTTTTTGGTATGGCCTTATGGCGAAGAACACTGTATTATTTTACTATCACACAATTGTGAATGGAATTGCAAAACCATAAAATGTGTAATACTTTGAACAGTATTCTGTTGGGATGGAGATTTTTTATAGGTTCAGAAAAAAGAAATCTTTTAAATCTGCTTCACCCAGCATATTTTCTATTCAGTGATATAAAGCATATTTTATTCTATATTATTACAAAAAAATGGAAGCGTTTAAGCATAAGTCAAAAGGAACTGATGATGCTTTCTAACATTTGTATAAATAGAATTCAGTGGAAATTACAAAAAAATTCTGTTGCACCACTATAGTTTAGTATTTCTATTTTAATACATTTGTTTACCACTTGTTTATGTATATGTAGGTGATGTTACTTGATCTTAAATGTACTTTACTGAGCAAAGTTTAAAAACAAAGTATATTTTATTTTATGATAAAGGGCCTTTAACCTCATGGTCAGATACTAATATTATATTTGCTGAGACAAGATTTGAAATTGTATCAAGAGTTTTATTTTTCTGACATTTAAAGTTCTACATAATAAAGGTAAAACTTAAGTAATGGTGCTACTTCATGTTTTTTTAAGTATTTCTATATAAATAAAATATTACAGAAAAGCATCTGGTGTTGTGGTTAGATTTTGGTGGTTGTTTTATTGTGTTCTTTTATGGTGGGGAGAAGGCAATGTCTCTTTGATCTGAGGTTACTGCTTTGGAAAGTCTTTATCAGGGATGTTCCGCACATTGCCTGGGGTGGAAACCTGAGTTTGCCACCAAGTCTAAGTTTGGCAAGGAGCCTCAGTGAATCCTCACTCTCAGAAAAGTCCCCTTTGGTTTTCTTTTTTTAAAACGAAGTGTTTCAGAAGAAGCTTTGAGTGTGATCCTTAGAATGCAACAAACTTGCATTTGCAACCTTGCCAAATAAGTGTATCCTAACCTTGCAAATAAGTATCCTGTTGTGTGACGTGGCCCCAATTGCTTCCCATATTAACTTCCATTCTTTCTGTGTGTGCAGACTGCAGGCCTGACGCTGCTTGTGACATCATTTGACCCATCAGGCTGAAAACGGAGGGGTTGCCAAGCCCGTGGCAGAGCACAATGTATGACTGGTGGGCTGAGTTTTTGCCTGGAGGGTCACAACAGGGGATGGTAGGTCACATTCATTTTAAGAGTAGCTTTCGGGACCTAATGAAATGAGTTTTCGGCTTTGGGGGAAAGGTCCCAGAGTAGCTAGGATTCCTGTTCCCCTTTCCTATGTTTTGATAAAGTTTTTTTTTGAAGTTTGCATCTTGAGTTTGCTGCAGTTAAAGCTGCTTTGATCTCAAAAGACCTGTTGTGTATACTATATGAAAGGTAAAGGTAAAGGGACCCCTGACCATTAGGTCCCGTCGTGGCCGACTCTGGGGTTGTGGCGCTCATCTCGCTTTATTGGCTGAGGGAGCCGGCATACAGCTTCCGGGTCATGTGGCCAGCTTGACTAAGCCGCTCCTGCGAACCAGAGCAGCGCACGGAAACACCGTTTACCTTCCCGCCACCTATTTATCTACTTGCACTTTGACGTGCTTGCGAACTGCTAGGTTGGGAGGAGCAGGGACCGAGCAATGGGAGCTCACCCTGTTGTGGGTATTCAAACTGCTGACCTTCTGATCGGCAAGTCCTAGGCTCTGTGGTTTAACCCACAGCGCCACCCATGTCCTATATGAAATGTACCTGCATCATAAAAAAACTCCTCAATGTGTACTCTTTAGTTGCAACCCAGGTCTCACACTTGCTTGTGCTGGTGTGTTACTCATGGTCAGCACAGCTGGATCAGAAAATCACAGGTGCAACCTGATCTTTTAAGGCCAGCTTTGTTATCCCTGATCCAGCCAATTGCCTATTTAGCAGTAGAAGATGGAGCTGGCAGAAGTTCCATATCTCCTTCGAACAGGCGGTCAGCATTGAGAGCCCCAGTGATGCCAGCCTTTGGAGCAGGCATAGGCAAACTCCGGCCCTCCGGATGTTTGGGACTACAATTCCCATCATCCCTGACCACTGGTCCTGTTAGCTAGGGATGATGGGAATTCTAGTCCCAAACATCTGGAGGGCTGGAGTTTGCCTATGCCTGCTTTGGAGCTATAAGTGAAGTACTGTATGTATGGCAGCCTTCCTGACCAGGTGCTCTTCACATCTCTGGACTTGCAACTCCCTGACTAAGCTGACATCAGCCAAAGCTGATGGGAGCTGCAGTTCAGTATCACCTGAAGGCCACCAGGTTGGACCACATAGCTGGAGAAGAACCTTTATCTGAAACAAAGATGGGCGAGACTTTGTGACTGCAGAAGTTGTTGAGCTACATCTTCTGTGGTCTGACCATGTCAGCTGGAGCTGATAGGACTTGGGGAGTCTGAAAATGCTTTGAGGGCCCAAACCTCCCCATTCATAGATTTACAACTGGATTTATCTGCAAGCTATCAGAGTAGATCAGGTCCGTGAGCAGGATTAGAACCATGAGTGGCGGAAGAAATTGGGAGATTACAGGATTGTTATGTTATAAGAGTGAGACGATAGGATGCAGCAAGGAGGGGATAAATTAAAAAACACCATGGAAAACGGGGTGGGAAGTCTGCAAAACAAAAGAAAAAATTATTATGTATTAGAGTGTAAATGTGAAATTTTTGACAATTTAATAAAATGTAACTGGGCACCTTCTGTGCCAGCTTTTAAATGCCTACTAAAAACTTTTCTATGTGGGCATTTCAGAGTACATCCCCCTACTGTGGGGTTCTGATGTTATTTTTTAATTCTTTTGCTTTTGGCTTGCTTTTAACTTTTTAAGGTTTTCTATCGTAAACTGCTATGATGTATTTATGATACGTCAGTATTTTTTAATAAATGAATAAGTAGACAAACAACCCTGTGAGGTAAGTCAGGCTGAGAGGCAGTGATTGGATCAAGGTCAGCCAGTGAACTTCATGGCTGAGTGGGGGGTTTGAACCCTTGTCTCCCAGGCTAACCTCTACATGAAACTAGATGGGCCATTGTTATGTTCCAGCAGGCTGTTTCTATTTTACTACATGGCACAGCTCATTACAACTGCTACATCAGGCAGAAAGATAATTAAGTGGTCCACTCAGACCCTCAGCAATTTTCAAGTAGTCTATATTGGAGAACATTTGGGGATAGATGATTCAGATTCCATTTGGCTTGTAGGCCTAGTTGTGATAGCAGATGAGGTGGCAAAGCTATTCCTAGACTGTACTATAGTCTGTTCCTAGGCTATACAGTGGACACTTGGGTTGCGAACGTGATCCATGCGGGAGGCAAGTGCGCAACCCGCAGTGCCGTGTCTGCGCACACACAGGTCACGATTTGGCGCTTCTGCGCATGCGCAAAGTGCGATTTAGTACTTCTGCGCATGTGTGAGTGCCGAAACCCGGAAATAACCTGTTCTGGTATTTCCAGGTTCAGTGCGGTGCGCAACACGAAAATGTACAACCGGAAGTGTCTGTAACCCGAGGTATGACTGTACCACAGTGGTACCTCTGGTTATGTACTTAATTCGTTCCGGAGGTCCGTTCTTAACCTGAAACTGTTCTTAACCTGAAGCACCACTTTAGCTAATGGGGCCTCCCACTGATGCCGCGCCGCCGGAGCATAATTTCTGTTCTCATCCTGAAGCAAAGTTCTTAACCCAAGGTACTATTTCTGGGTTAGCAGAGTCTGTAACCTGAAGCGTATGTAACCCAAGGTACCATTGTATACTATGCTATTTTAGATTGCAGTGAGGAGGGGCAGTTTCACATAACTGAATGTCCCCTGCCCTTGCATTCTAAAGAACCCAACTCTGATTAAAAAGTGATGTTTGGGAGAGGAGGGCTTCTAGTCCACCCTCCTTCCTGAGTTACTAGATTTCTGTGTGCAGGGAAACTTCCCTTCAGGGACGGATTCAATCATGCAATTTCCTTCCACCATTAGCTGTCGTCAGTTTGCAAAGGAGAAAAAAAGGTGTTGCTTGAAAATATCCCAGAAAACCAACATCGCAGTATTCCTTGTGCTTTTCTTTAACCTCACGGTGGTGTGTTTTTCCTTCTTGCAGCAGAATGTCAACATTCTGGTGCCTGTGACTTTCTGCTTGTCAAGGCAAATAATTTTGTTACACAGCATGTTGTGGGCGCAGGGGTCTTGCTCTTAAAGGGTGGCAGTTCTAGAGCCCCCCTGGCTCCTCTGTAGCAGGAGTCCTCTGAGAAGACACACTGCATTTTGCCTGGGATTGTCCCGCTCTGACACTGTCAGAGTCTTAAGCCCAACTACTGCAACCACGACCCCCATAAACCATGTGGATGTGCACAGGTGTGACCTCATTCAGCTGGGTACATAGACGTGTGTGCATGTATGCATTGCTGTCTGATACTGAATCAGATTATTGGTGGAATTGAATGAAACATAATAATAATAATAATAATAATAATAATAATAATAATATAAATAAATAAATAAATAAATAAATGGAGGGTGTATGCTGCAGGAGTGCACATCCAGGCCTTGAAACCACATGCCATTAACGACAACTTGTTCCTTGCCACTTTTGGCTTGTGTGGTCTAATCTGAGTGATAGGTTGCAATGTGCTTCTTATGTAGGTGAGTCTTTGGAGAATGGTTTGGGGCTGGCCACTTCAGCCTTGGGATAGATGCTGGGCTTTTAATAGTTCTGATGGCTCTCTTGATGGTTCTGGTGGGTTTTGGAAGCCAGGCAAGTATCTCTTTGGCCATGGCAGATTACTCAAGAGCTGTGCCCCTGCAGGACTGTCACTCACAAGAGCAGCCCAATTGCTTGGGTTTGCTTTGGGTTCTCTATTTTTCTGTCTAGGCCACTGGGATTTCTTCCTGGTTGCAGCAAGCATTTGCTTCCCTCAGCTCTTGTTATTTTGATGTGAGAAACACGTATTTGATCAAATGTCCGGTGAGATCATTGCCGCTAGTGTATACAGTGGTACCTCGGGTTAAGTACTTAATTTGTTCTGGAGGTCTGTTCTTAACCTGAAACTGTTCTTAACCTGAAGCACAACTTTAGCTAATGGGGCCTCCTGCTGCCGCCGCACCACCAGAGCACGATTTCTGTTCTCATCCTGAAGCAAAGTTCTTAACCCGAGGTAATATTTCTGGGTTAGCAGAGTCTGTAACCTGAAGCGTATGTAACCTGAAGCGTATGTAACCCGAGGTACCACTGTATTTGTAGTTCAGGAGGGAGTATACACTGGGCATTGTGCAAAAAGTAGAATAAAATAGCACTATAACCCCAATAAGGACCATTTAGAACACATAACCTCCCCCAAATAATCCAGGGAACTATAGTGTGCTAAGGGTGCTGGGGCTTTGTCAGGTTAAACTACAGTTCCCAGGATCCTC
>JAXCMG010000021.1:13529564-13550323 GCA_034642415.1 Podarcis siculus
AATAATAATAATAATAATAATAATAATAATAATAATAATAATAATAATAATAATTTTGTTGTTGTGGTGGTGTGCATGACATCAGGATGCTAGGCTGGGTCCCCGCAATCTTTTCCAGAAATTGGCTCCTCTGACCTTAGTCTGAATGCTTGTCTAATGCCCAGGTGCCAGCGTTTTCGTTTGGTTCCTTAATGGCTAAATGTCTTAAATTAAACACTTAATGGCTAAAAAGTCCAGCTGTGCCAAGCCACTTCCTTTACGACTTGAGGGCCGGAGGCCAAACATGGCTTTCCAGGCATCTCAACCTGGACTTCAGGCCACACCCTTCACTGCCTCTGCCCCACACCCTCCCTGGCTGCTTTTGCACAACTGAATGTGTCCCTGAACTGTAAAAATGCTTCTTGCTTGCCTGAATGGGGAGGGTTGTGTACAGGAACTTCTGACTTTTGAATCAACGTACGGTACAAAAATCAGAGTCACTGCTGTCGCTCCACTTTCTTCTGCCTCTGCAGTCCTGGCATGAACCCACTGCAAACATTTCTGGTTCTTTTATTGATTACTGGACAGGGCTAGCCTTGCTTTTGTTGTCTGTGCTCTGGTAACCTCTGGACTGGATTACTGCAATGCATTGCATGTGGGGCTGCCTTTGAAGACACTTCAGAAACTGCAGAACTCTGCAGCCAGATTGCTAACTTGGGCATGCGTGTGCTTTCATGCCAGCTAAAAACAAAATGGAATGGGTGGGTGGGTGGCATTCTGTACAGGTGAACTACTGGGTGCTGTTTGGGGTTGTGGCATTTTGTGTGGAACGATCCCGTTCTTCTACGACTTCTCTTTCTCCTGGCGAAAGCAAGGAATGAATATGAAAAAGGAGCTCCTCAATGGCTCGAAAGGCTGTAATAAGCTTGTTTCGTTTCGGAGTAAAATGTAATAGCTAATTACATTTTAATTAACTCTCTTCTAGCAACAGCTGTTATAAAGCAGTCTTTTCAAGCTACATTTATTTTTAGTATGTTTTAAAGAACCCATCTATATCTGCATCTATCTAGCATTGCCTCCCCTGCCCCAGTGCTGCTCTGCAGTAAGGATCAAGAGCAAGCCATGCAACCTCCATGCAGCTACTGGCAATTGCTTCTAGGAAGGATTGGGAAGGCTGCTAGGTTCCCGATCCAGCCAGGAACATAGGGAAACACTTCCTGCGTGAACTGGTTCCCTGCATCACAGCTGTAAACATGTGTGTGCTCATGGTGGTCCATGAATGACTGTGATGCATGCAAATGGGAGAATTTCACCCTATGCAAATGGGAGGTGTAGGGGGTGATTGAGGTTGCAACCACAGGAGGTAGCTCAGGTTAAAGACTTTCTTACTCCCCACAACCCCAGAGACCTGAAATGGATGGAGCGGGGGCCCCCTCAACCACTGGCAGTCTTTAGGCTGTTAAATTTCAGCGGCACCCTGTGCAACGCTCAAATTCAGTGTGAAGGCTCACTTTTTTTTTTTTATTACTACTTCCTTTCTTCTTTTTTGAAATTTTGCAACCCTAAGATTTTTCGTCCATGGCAACCACCCCATGGCTTCACCCACACTATGCGCCATCGGGCTGGCCACTTTGAGAACATGCTGCTGGAATAGAAAGGGCACTGGTCTGATCCGACAAGACAACAACAAGAATCTGCCGACAGCATACAAATCAATCTGGCTAACATGATCCAAATACACACACATACTGCTCAAACACACAAACAAATCTCACTACAGTGGTACCTCGGGTTAAGAACTTAATTCGTCCCCGAGGTCCATTCTTAACCTGAAACTGTTCTTAACCTGAAGCACCACTTTAGCTAATGGGGCCTCCCGCTGCTGCCGCGCAATTTCTGTTCTCATCTTGAAGCAAAGTTCTTAACCCTAGGTACTATTTCTGGATTAGCGGAGTCTGTAACCTGAAGTGTCTGTAACCTGAAGCGTATGTAACCCGAGGTACCACTGTACAGCCAACCAAAAACAACCAATCACACCCTGGGCCACCCCCAACCTCTCTCACCACCGAAGAAATTAAACAAGTAAACAGTAAGAGTACCCACACAAGTGACACTGACACAAAACCCCACACATACACTAAGTAGAAGAATAGAGGCATTGCCACCTGACCCCACCCCACTCACCATTCCCCCTTCCCCCTTTCCCCCTCTTTTTGTCCTAACCTAACACTGTATGTTAACACTGTATGGGGACGTGGGTAAGACTGTATGGGGACGCGTGTGGCGCTGTGGGTAAAACCTCAGTGCCTAGGACTTGCTGATCGCATGGTCGGCAGTTCGAATCCCCGTGGCGGGGTGAGCTCCCGTCGTTCGGTCCCAGCTCCTGCCCACCTAGCAGTTCGAAAGCACCCTTAAGTGCAAGTAGATAAATAGGTACCGCTTTATAGCGGGAAGGTAAACGGCGTTTCCGTGTGCTGCGCTGGTGCTGGCTCGCCAGCTGCGGCTTCGTCACGCTGGCCACGTGACCCGGAAGTGTCTTCGGACGGCGCCGGCTCATGGCCTCTAGAGCGAGATGAGCACGCAACCCTAGAGTTGGACACGACTGGCCCGTACGGGCAGGGGCACCTTTACCTTTTTAACACTGTATGTAACACTAATGTCTCACAACAACTGATCTGTAGAAAACGCAACTTGAAAAAATGCACATATTTTTGTAAACTAAGAAACCTTACGATCTTTTGAGAAAAGCTGTGTCTGCAAGAAATTCCCCACTCTGTGCCTTGGAGTCCCAGGTGGGGCCCTATCCTCCTTTGCAACCAGTCAACCTTTTTGTCCATCTGATTGTTGTTCTCTCCCTTTTTTTTTAAAAAAAAAGAAAATAATGAAAGCTGGACCGGATGGAAGGTGGCGTGTTATGAGACACAGCAGAGCGGGCTGTCATTTTTAGCCCAGCAACAACCTCTCTCGGCTGCTACAGGGACAAAGGAGCAGGGCCCATCAATAAACATGCCACAGTGAGATGGGCGATGATTGAAACAGCATGCAGCCCATTGATTTGCGAGGCTCTTGGAGGCATGCGTAATAGGTCGCTATTTCTTCTCTGGAGCAGCTGATTGAATTGCATCAAGCTGAATTCCAGGAGCTGAGCAGGGATTGTATTAGCAGAAATACTAATCGCTGCGGGATTGTTTTACAGATGTCAATAATGCAGGCCGTATACCAGCACCTGACATGCATGGGAACTACTCAACTTTCAACAGAGGTCCAAATCACATCGGCTGATTTGAAAGAAAACATTTCTCCCCGTCTCCTCCTTTCTGTATTTGCAGGAACCCTGGGTAGGAGACCAAAAGCTAAAGGGGAACAGGGAGATTGCATCTTTAACTGCTGGCAAATGCAAGGTGTTGGAAGGAGTGTGCTGACTAGCGATGGGAAAGAAAGGATATCAGGCTGCAATTTTTCAGGGGTGAGAAATCTGTTTTTCTGCCTGAGGGCCGCCTTCCCTCATGTGCAGCCTTCTGAGGGCCACACGTCAGTGGTGGCGGCGCCAGATGTAAAAGCAGGGAGAGGAAAGGATATGATTCTCTTTTTTTCTTCAAAATTTTTTTTGGTTTTCCAAATTTATAACAGACATAAACAACAAAAAAGAAAAACATTACAATATTAAAGAACAAACAAACAGACGAACATTTATCCTAACTGTTATAATCCCACTTTTGTTTATGTTGGATGACTTCCTCAAATCCCCCTAGCTGAGTTTCTGTAAGACTCATTGTAGCAGTTTTCCAATACTAATATCAAATAAACTTAACTTGGTCAATTAACATCTTTCTTTCTCCATAGTATTATGCAATTTAACATATTTAACTCCTAGGCCAATCTGGTACTTACAAGTAATTCTACTTATCTTATCTTAGCATATTTAACTAAATAATCCTTAAATTTCTTCCATTCATCTTGGTACTCCTCCTCTTTCTGGTCACGGATTCTTCCGGTCAGGTCAGCCAGCTCCAAAAACTCCATCATTTTCATCTGCCATTTCTCCACTTTTGGTATTTCTTGTACAGTGGTACCTTGGGTTAAGAACTTAATTTGTTCCAGAGGTCCGTACTTAACCTGAAACTGTTCTTAACCCGAGGCATCACTTTAGCTAAGGGGGCCTCCTGCTGCTGCTGCACCGCTGCCACGCAATTTCTGTTCTCATCCTGAAGCGAAGTTCTTAACCCGAGGTACTATTTCTGGGTTAGCAGAGTCTGTAACCTGAAGTGTCTGTAACCTGAAGTGTCTGTAATCTGAGGTACCACTGTATTCAGAACCAGGAAGGAATTTTCCCTGCATTGGCAGGTTTTGCCTTCCCTGTAGCAACTTGTCACAACTTTGGGGGTTTTAGGCCTTGGTCGGTATCCTATAGCCTATCTTCGAGAGGAGGGGTGACATCTTCATGCACCCCCACATGGCAGCATTGCAGGGCCCATTAAAGGGTGGATTGTGGGAGTCACTGGCCCTAGAGCAGTGACATGTAGGTCAAACTCCTGGCTTTGGTGAAGTGGGAGGGCACGCTGCGTAAGTTCACGCCTTACAGCCTCCTCCCACTGCACCTGACTGCCCTGCGCATCCTCAGCCCCTGTTGGGTTGAGAGGGATACCTTCCAAGGCCTAAGCCAAAGTTCCTACACCTGAAATTCAATAAAGTTGTGGCCTAATTTAAACCTATACATTGTAGTCATGTCTCATTTCTTGGGGGGGGGGTAGGCTCCAGGGACAGGGTTTAGCATGTGGGCTCGCAATAGCCATTCAGATGCTCATGGGAACCCCATGTGCAAGGCATGAGTGCAGCCGCAACCTCCCTACTTGTTGTTTCCCAGAAGCTGACATTCAGAGGCATGTTGCCTTCAACAGTAAAGGTAAGGTAAAGGGACCCCTGACCATTAGGTCCAGTTGTGACCGACTCTGGGGTTGCGGCGCTCATCTCGCTTTATTGGCCGAGGGAGCCGGCGTACAGCTTCCAGGTCATGTGGCCAGCATGACTAAGCCGCTTCTGGCGAACCTGAGCAGCGCAAAGAAACGCCGTTTAGCTTCCCGTCGGAGTGGTACCTATTTATCTACTTGCACTTTGACGTGCTTTTGAACTGCTAGGTTGGCAGGAGCAGGGACTGAGCAACGGGAGCTCACCCTGTCGCCGGGATTCGAACCGCCGACCTTCTGATCGGCAAGCCCTAGGTTCTGTGGTTTAACCCACAGCGCCACCCGTGTCCCTAACAGTAAAGATAGAACATAGCTATTGTGGCTACTAGCCACTGATGGATTCATCAGGGATTGATACCTGAGATACACATAAATTTCATAGTAAAATAATAATGATGATGATGATGATGTTGCATTTTTCATTTGTAATTCTGCAAGCAAGATATTGTATATTCCCCCCTTCTTTTTTTAAAGGTGTGCTTTGATTGACACCTGGAAACTATAGCAGCAGCCTGACATGAAAGTGGTGAAAACAATTTGGCTTAATAGCTTTTTAGAATAAAAGGAGGGACAGGGTGGGGAAGGAGCAGGTTTTCTGGGGACTGGAGGCGTTCACTGAGAGAAAAGGCAGGAGTCACAAATACAACTTAATGGCATATATAATTCTCAGAAAGGGCTCCACGAAGTAATAGTGACTTTAGCATTCATACCAAATTAGATTTAAGAGCTACATTTGGTTCTAATATATAGAGAATCAAAAGGGCCGCCCGCTTCCTGTTTCAATCCACTTATTTCGAACTAAATGGAGTTCAAACGCAATGCCACGGTATAGTTGACATTTATCTTAATTGGAAACAACTGAGAAGCATTATTAGCGCTGTGCAAACTTTGAGGCATCGGTACATTTTTAATAAAAATAAAAATAAAAATAAAAAACAAGCAACTCTGCCTTCTCCAAAGTGCTGGATAAGAGGAAGGTTGGCACTCCTGAGTATTCTGCAAGACGAAGTGCCCTGTTTCTTACTTCTAAACAAGAGATAAAGCCACACCGTAAGGCATAAACTTGCACGACAGCTATTGTGAGTCAGTCCTCACCACCTGGGACTTGATTGATGTTACGATGGGTAAATCTATCCATTTTGGCTTCTCTCAGTCCCCCCCCCCCCCAATTTCCCCAGTATTAAGTCCTGTTCTCCACATTTGATGATTATTATTGTTGTTATTATTGCCATTGATTTATTGATTGCCTTGTAAGCCGCTGTCTCATGGTGATTTTAAAACGCAGTTTAAAACGCAAACACATCAAATGCATTTCAAACAAGAGCAAATCCCTAACAAATGGACGTTTGTGGTAAAGACCCATTTAGGCAGCTGGAAAAGCCTGTTGAAACAAAAATGTCTTCAGCTGTTTCCAGAAAGCGTGGATAGCAGACACCTGCCACATGCTGTTCCACAGAAGAGGGGCCGCTACATGGAAAGCCCTGCGTTGATTTACTGAAGAGCAGGCTTCTAAGATCTTTGGCACTTGTAGGAGATGGCAGTGGCCTACAGGGCGTACTGGGGATAAAGGTGGTCTCTCAGTGTGTGATTTTTTTTTAAAATAGTCCTCATCATAGGAGCCAACTCCTAAGGGCTGAAGTCCCTTCACTACCACCCCAATAAAATGTCTGAGGGAGCCAGACCCCCTCCAAAGTCAATGGGCATTGCCAGTGCTATTTTCTAGAAAAAGAGGTGCCAGAACTCACCTGAGCACCTCCCTTTTTCTCTTATAATGGCAATGGTGCATAGCTGTCAACTTTTCCCTTTTCTTGCGAGGAATCCTATTCGGAATAAGGGAATTTCCCTTAAAAAAAGGGGAAACGTTAACAGCTATGCAATGGTGCCCACCTGAAGGTGCCAGAACGGAGTTGCAGCCAGTTCCAGCTGAAAAAGGGCCCTGCCATTTAAACGGTGTGCATGTGTCAGGTCATGTGATCGATTATGTGAGGCAGGGCTTACCTGCCCCCCTAATATTTTGTTCAGGTTGGCACCCCTGGTCCTCATGAAATTTAATCAGCATCTTAGTGCAAATTTCTCATAATATACACATTTTTGTACACAGCTTTGACTAGCACACACATTTCTGCAAAGGAAAATGATGAGTGTAGCTCTCCTCCAAGAATATATATACAGTCATACCTCGGGTTGAATATGCTTCATGTTGAGTGCGTTCGAGTTGCGCTCCGCGGCAACCGGGAAGTAATGGAGCGCATTACTTCCGAGTTTCGCCACTCGCGTATGCGCAGATGCTCAAAATGACGTCACGTGCATGTGCAGAAGCGGCGAAAAGCGACGTGCGTGTGCGCAGACGTGCCTTCACTAGTTACGTTTGCTTGTGGATGTGAACGGGGCTCCAGAACGGATCCCGTTCATATCCAGAGGTACCAATGTGTATATATAATGTGTATATTATATATGTGTATATATACTGTGTATATATATGTGTATATATACTGTGTATATATATATATGTGTGTATATATAATGATATATATATCATTTTCACTGATGAAATATTGGACACTGAGGGTGTTGAGAGCGTGCCTGCCTAGACTTTGAGGGAGAAGGTCAAGTTCTTTACAGGGTCACCAAATTACCTGAACACTGCTCGGATCCTGGGCTGTATGCTTGCTGCCAAACCCTGTTACTGCTGACTTTGAGAAGTTCGTAAGGCAAGCGTTTTCCTCAAAAGTAAATGCACAGCCTGTCTATCTGTGGAAACAGAATTTTTTTTATTTATCTTGGCATCCGTTATAATATGCAACCATATTGTCATATCCCAGACTAGCTGTTTTGCATCGGCTACAGAAGAAGGATCACAGGTTGTGGGCTAGGCCTAAGGCGCAAAAGCAGGTGTACTTCAAGAGTATTCACAAAGAAGTGAGGAAGTGTTACCTGCCTGAAGCTGAAGGTGAATCAGAGGCCAAAAAGAAGCAAGGCATTTTTATAATGGGTTGGCCATTTAAGTGCTTAATAGACATCTACACCTCATGTGTCTAGTCCCCCACACCCATTTTTGCAAGTGCACATTATCAGCTTTCCAATTGCGCAGCCCCCCCTTTCCGCCGCCACCAAACTGCACATTTTGTGTCCAACGACACGCTAACAAAACCCAACAACCCCAGGCACTTTGTGGCATTGTGAAGAATATCCCCCCCCTTTTTCTGGTGTTTAATGCTTCCCCACGATGTCAGAGGAGTTAATGGCAGATGTGGCTGCGAAAAAGCACTCTGTATTTTTAGACAACCTTTAATTAAGATGCTTTGTATGGTGTGCAGGCCCAAATAATATGCTGCCACTTGGAAGCTGTCAGCGGGGAAAGAGGGTACAAAGCATCTAAAAGCAGGCCGCCTTTTATTCTCCTAATCAGAAAGTCAGTTTAGGAAGCCTTAGCCCATGGCAATAAGTGTCTTTTCACAGGGCAAGCTAAATTTACAGTGCACTGTTCATTAGGGCAAATCCTCAGCAAATCTCGTTTTGAATGAGTTTTAATTTTATATAATATTTTCACTCAAGGGTGAAAAAGAAGCTACATTTCCAAACTTGCTGGGGTCCTCCAGAGGGGAGCTTCGATGGGGAAACCCAGGCTTTCCAGTTTGACTGGGAATGGCCGCCAAGACCACATAACACCAGTCCTGAAAGACCTACATTGGTTCCCAGTACGTTTTCGAGCACAATTCAAAGTGGTGGTTCTGACCTTTAAAGCCCTCAACGGCCTCGGTCCATCGTTCAGCCTGGACATTGAGGTCCAGCTTAAAGGGCCTTCTGGCGGTTCCCTCATTGCGAAAAGTGAGGTTGCAGGGAACCAGGCAAAGGGCCTTTTCGATAGTGGCGCCCGCCCTGTGGAGCACCCTCCCATCAGATGTCAAGGAAATAAACAACCAGCTGACTTTTAGAAGACATCTGAAGGGAAATTGATAATGTTTGCTGGTTTATTGTGCTTTTAATTCTGTTGTGAGCCGCCCAGAGTTGTTGATAAACCCAACCAGATGGGCGGGGTATTATTATTATTATTATTATTATTATTATTATTATTATTATTATTATTATTAATAATCTTGAGCAGGCAGTGTTGTGCAGTGTTTAGACTAGGGGCCTATCTACACTTCCATTCATGCTACGCTTTTGAACAATTCGTGCTGGATCATTACCACTGGTCTGAGGGCTTTTTCATGTATAGGTAAAGGTAAAGGGACCCCTGACCATTAGGTCCAGTCATGGCCGACTCTGGGGTTGCGGCGCTCATCTCGCTTTATTGGCCGAGGGAGCCGGCGTACAGCTTCCGGGTCATGTGGCCAGCATGACTAAGCCGCTTCTGGCGAACCAGAGCAGCACACAGAAATGCCGTTTACCTTCCCGCTGGAGCGGTACCTATTTATCTACTAGCACTTTGACATGCTTTCAAACTGCTAGGTTGGCAGGAGCAGGGACCGAGCAACGGGAGCTCACCCTGTCGCGGGGATTCGAACCGCTGACCTTCTGATCGGCAAGTCCTAGGCTCTGTGGTTTAACCCACAGTGCCACCCGCGTCCTGTACTTTGATGTATACTGACACTGCAATACAAAAAACCTGGACTTTATCGCTGTATTGGAAAAAATGTTAGTACTTTGGAAACCTGAAGATATTTTTTTCTCCCTTCCAATTTGGTCTGTTTGATGGCTTCTGAATGCAACCACGCGTGCTTTCCTGGGAGGTGTGTTCTGTGGCCGGTCTGCTTCCACACCTGCCCCTTCTCTCTGCAGCTAGAGGACAATTTTTCAGTTTCCCCTTGAACTCCCTCTGCTGCACTCCTGGTTCTCTCATTCCTGCATTTTCTCTCCCTTCAGTATAGCTCTTCCGCTTTGTGCACATCTCAGCAGTGCAATAAAATGGGCTGACCCCAAAGTAACCCTCCACCCCAGCCCTCTATATAAAGGGGGGGGGAGACCATCTAGGACAGGTATGAAATCATATGTAGCAGAAGCAAAGCCTTTGACTCCCTTGGAATCTGCCAAACCCAAGTTCTAGTAAGTAGTTAGGCAGCTGGGAGCTCCATGTGGGGAACTTTTGACTGTGCAATATTATTATTATTATTATTATTATTATTATTATTATTATTATTATTATTATTAAAGATTTCTTAGTTTACAAGGATACCTGCATTGTCTCTTTTTTCAAGTTGTATTTTCTACAGATCAGTTTCATTTGTTGTGAGACATTAGGGTTGCATACAGTGTTAGGTTAGGAAGAAAAGGGGAGGAGGGAATGGTGAGTGGGGTGGGGTCAGGTGGCAATGCCTCTATTCTTCTACTTAGTGTATGTGTGGGGTTTTGTGTCAGCGTCACTTGTGTGGGTTCTCTCACTAGTCGCTCGTTGTATTTCCTTGGTGGTGAGAGAGGTTGGGGGTGGCCTAGGGTATGATTGGTTGTCTTTGGTTGGCTGTAGTGAGATTTGTTTTTGTGTGTGAGTGGGGTGTGTGTGTTCGTGTGTGTGTGCTTTTGGATCATGTTACCCAGAGTGATTCTTATGCTGTCAGCAGATTCTTCTTGTTGTCTTGTTGGGCTGTGTGATAAAGGGGAACCACACTGGGGTGAAAACATCTTCTATTTGTCTCTGTGTCAGTTTCAGTTTATTGGTTAGTATTTCTAATAAGGCCATTTCCCATTCTATTGGTCCATGCTTACTTCTGACAAGTCTTTCCAGTGTCTGGCTATGATGCTTCTGGCTGCTGAGAGAAGGTGGGTTATGAGCTCTTTATGATGTGAGTGGGCATTATTATCTTGGAAGATGTTTAGTAGGGCCAGTTCTGGGTTGACTTCTAATACTTGCTTAATTATCTTGCATATTTCTTGTATGATAGATGTCCAGAAAAGTTGGATTTGGGGGCATTCCCACCACACGTGGAGGTATGTGCCTGTGGAGGTGCAACCTCTCCAGCATTTTGGTGAGGTTCCTGGGCGTATTAGCGTTAGTTTCCAAGGTGTTAGGTACCATCTGTAAGTAAGTTTCAGAGTGAGTTTTTTTCTTTTCGCTGATATGGATTTAAAGGGAGGTTTAGACCACATTCTGGTTCATTGGGTGGGGTTAATCCAGGGGTCAGCAACCTTTTTCAGCCATGGGCCGGTCCACTGTCCCTCAGGCCTTGTGGGGAGCCAGACTATATTTTGGAAAAAAAAGTGAATGAATTCCTATGCCCCACAAATAACAAAGAGATGCCTTTTAAATAAAAGGACACATTCTACTCATGTAAAAACACGCTGATTCCCGGACTGTCAGCAGGCTGGATCTAGAAGGCGATTGGGCTGGATCCGGCCCCCGGGCCTTAGTTTGCCTACCCCTGGGTTAATCTCATAGCCTATGTCAATATATTGAAGGAAATATGAAAGGTCTATGGCAGAGGTTTTCAACCTTTTTCAGTCTACATCTCCCTTGACCAACTATATTGGCTTCAAACCCCAGAAGCCCAGGTATGTCACCCCTTGCCTGCAGAGCCAGCAGCCCCTCACCCCAACACCCTCCCTTGTGGAGTGTTCCCTCAGGCTCCTCTCCCCTCTTCAGTCTCTTAGCTGCCCACCCCAGCCCAAAGAGAGGTGCCTCCTTATGCTGCCCCCCCCCCCAGGGCCTGGGAAGAAGATGCTCCCAGCCTTAGTGGCCCAATGGAGACAGAGATCTGAGAGACTATCAGAGGAGGGAAGGGAAAAAAGAGGGACAGAAGCCAGTGTTGCCTGTGGCACCCCTGACCATGATTCATGGTAAAGGTAAAGGGACCCCTGACCATTAGGTCCAGTCGTGGCCGATTCTGGGATTGCGGCACTCATCTCGCTTTATTGGCCGAGGGAGCCGGCGTAAAGCTTCTGGGTCATGTGGCCAGCATGACTAAGCCACTTCTGGCGAACCAGAGCTGCGCACGGAAACGCCGTTTACCTTCCCGCTGGAGCGGTACCTGTTTATCTACTTGCACTTTGACGTGCTTTCGAACTGCTAGGTTGGCAGGAGCAGGGACTGAGCAACGGGAGCTCACCCCGTCGCGGGGATTCAAACCGCCAACCTTCTGATCGGCAAGTCCTAGGCTCTGTGGTTTAACCCAGAGTGCCACCCACATCCCTTCATGATTCATGGTACCCTGCTTGAAAACCCCTGGTCTATGGGATTGTTGTCCATATTAACAAGCAGTGTGCCTCCTACAAGACAGCCTTTCCCAGCTGTGGCTGCCTGTAATGTACGCATTCTCATTATTATTTTCCTTTAACTTGGAGGTCCATATGCATTCAGTGAACTGATCTGTTCAAATTCCAGGATGAATGAAGAATAGACAAAACACACGAAATGACAGGAAACAGGAACAAGGAGACATTATCATTCATAAGGCTTGATGGGGATAATTGCAGACCTGTCAGAATTTTGGCTCGCAAGAGAGTATTTCTGGAGCAGCAGTACCTTTAAGTTTGATTCTTAAGTTTGCTGGGCACATTTGTGTTTCGGGGGTGGGTGCTCTGCGCTTGCCACAAATTGCACGGCGCCGCCGCAAGCGGCTATTTTGTGGCCGCTTGTGGCGCGGTGCAATTTGCGCTGCCTGCAGCAATCAATTTAAACATTCGCTACGCACAAATGGCTCACCGTGTGAAAAACAGTCTCCATGATGATCCACTTACAGCAGATTTCATGTGGTCGGGGTGATGTATAAGCTACCTTTTTTTTTTTTTTGCTGTGGAATAGGGAAGCTATAAGGTGGCTGTAAGGCAGGTGTAGGGCACCTCTTGCCCTCCAGATACTTCTGAACTTCAACTCCCATCAACTCAGGCCATAGGCCATGCATGCTGGGGCTGATGGGACTTGTAGTCCCATCTGGAGGGCCAAATGTCTATCTGTGTGGATTGTGCACTGAGCTTCAGTATCCTTCCCAGTTCTGTGGAATACCCTTTCTCTGCCTCTGATTTATCTGTTGGGTTTATTGGTTGCTTGTGATCAAAGAAGGTCTCCAAGCAACGTACAGCTAAAAGTGTACATTATACCATAAAAATAAAAAGAAGTCCTGGAATCGTAGAATTATAAGGTTGGAAGGGACTCCTAGGATTATCTAGTCCAACCCCCCTGCAATGCAGGAATCTCAGCTAAGGAATCCATGACACATGGCCACCCAACATCCACTTAAAAACCTCTGAGGAAGGAGAGTCCACAACCTCCTGAAGGAGACCATTCCACTGTCAAACAGCTCTTAATGTCCGAAGGTTTCTTCTGATGTTTAGTGGGAATCTCCTTTCTTGTCACCTGAAGCCATTGGTTCGAATCCTACCCTCCAGAGCAGGAGAAAACAAGCTTGTTGCCTCTTCCAAGCGATAGGCCTTGTGATATTTGAAGATGGCGATCCTATCTCCTATCAGTCTCCTCTTTTCCAGGCTAAACATACCCAGATCCCCCAACTGTTCCTCATAAGGCATGATTTCCAGACCCATTTGAAATGAATACATGTAAACTTAAAGGTAAAGGTAAAGGGACCCCTGACCATTAGGTCCAGTAGTGGCCGACTCTGGGGTTGCGGCGCTCATCTCACTTTACTGGCCGAGGGAGCCGGCGTACAGCTTCCGGGTCATGTGGTCAGCATGACTAAGCCGCTTCTGGCGAACCAGAGCAGCGCACGGAAACACCATTTACCTTCCCGCCGGAGCTGTACCTATTTATCTACTTGCACTTTGATGTGCTTTCGAACTGCTAGGTTGGCAGGAGCTGGTACCGAGCAACGGGAGCTCACCCTGTCGCGGGGATTCGAACCGCCAACCTTCTGATCGGCAAGTCCTAGGCTCTGTGGTTTAGACCACAGCGCCACCCGCATCCCATACATGTAACTTAGACCCATGTAATTTAAATGGGCCTACTCTAAGTAGAACTTAATAGTTTCACTGTGCTTGCTTTTTATCAAGTCTAAGTGGGTACGGGGGTGGATACCTTCCTGGAGAGTGCAGTTGGGGAGGCAAGAGTTAACTGTCCCTCCACAGCTGTAGTCTCCAGAAAGACCACCATCACCAGTGAAGGGAAGGAACAGCAGTAGCAGAGACTGGGGCGATGAGATTATTGGAAGGGGGGAACACAGTGTGATTTGTCATGTTCCCTGCACCTCCCTGGGAATGATCCTGGCTCCACAGGTGCTGCACCTGCACAAGGAATGATCCTGTCTGGTGAGAGCGTGTATGCATGCAAAAATCCTAAATCAACAATATAGCCCAGAACGCATTCTCCCCCCCCCCAGCATTTATTTGCCATACAAAATCGGTTTTTAAAACTTCGATTTTTAGCAGTAAAAATGGGCCATGGGTTAGCCTTCCTGTAATACATTCTGTTTTATAAATAGAAAAGATCACGTGGAGATTCTTCTAAAATGAAAAGACTTCCTTCACTCCAGTTCCTCTCTCTATTTCCCTGTGCCTCCCTGCTTTAGGAGGTTCATAATCATTATAATCATTCTACCTCTGGGCATCATCTTTTGACAATTGCACCTGTTAGTCGTTTCTCAGTTTGTCTCTCAAAACCAAGTGATCTCTTTAAGGTCACGGATATTTCTTTCCAGACTCATTTTATTTTGTTTGGCTTTGTTTCCTCGTGGTTCGAAAAGGGCCCATAAATTCTCCAACCCTTGAAAATTGGGCACCTAGAGATTTTTCCATTCTTATGTTCAGCTATGCAGCCCTTCGTTTGCAAGCCCTGATTTCCCCCCTTTAAATCCTTTACTTCAAATAAAATAATCTTTTTCAGTGCAACGTATCATTAATCTAAAGAACGCTCCAAGGCAGGTTTTCCCCCCTAAGACATAATGGGAAATTTACAGCTGGTTTTGTAAAGTGAGCTATAATTCCTCCGAGCACAGTTTAAAAGTAATTGCCCAGCTCAATTAAAAAAAAAAAAAATGGAGCGAGAGATCGAGAGAGAGAAAGAGATCATCTATAAGTCATATTTAGCTGTCATAAAGACTGGTTAAAGGTAAAGGTAAAGAGACCCCTGACCATTAGGTCCAGTCGTGACCGACTCTGGGGTTGCAGCGCTCATCTCGCTTTATTCGCTGAGGGAGCCAGCGTACAGCTTCCAGATCATGTGGCCAGCATGACTAAGCTGCTTCTGGTGAACCAGAGCAGCGCACGGAAATGCCGTTTACCTTCCCACTGGAGTGGTACCTATTTATCTACTTGCACTTCGATGTGCTTTCGAACTGCTAGGTTGCCAGGAGCAGGGACCAAGCAATGGGAGCTCACCCTGTCGCGGGGAATCGAACCGCCAACCTTCTGATCAGCAAGCCCTAGGCTCTGTGGTTTAACCCACAGCACCACCCGTGTCCCTAAAGGCTGGTTACCAACACATAATTATGAGATTTGATCGTAGAGAGGGATCTTCATAGCTAGGGTTGCCACCTTTGGTCGGGCAAAATATGGGTCAGCTTGGGCAAAATAAAGGACAGTTGAGTGGGGATTGGGGGCAGGTGCACTCTCATGACACCAAAAGTGGACAACAAAAGAGGTTTAAAGATGCTCTCAAGGCAAAATGTGGTAAAAACACTGACAACTGGGAAACACTAGCCTGCAAGCGCTCTAATTAGAGAATAGGTAAAGGTAAAGGTACCCCTGACTGATAGGTCCAGCCGCAGACAACTCTGGGGTTGCACACTCATCTCGCTCTATAGGATGAGGGAGCCGGCGTTAGTCCACAGACAGCTTCCGGGTCAAGCCAGAGCAGCGCACGGAAATCCCGTTTACCTTCCCACTGGAGTGGTGCCTATTTATCTACTTGCACTTTGATGTGCTTTCGAACTGCTAGGTTGGCAGGAGCAGGGACCAAGCAACGGGAGCTCACCCCGTCGCAGGGATTCGAATCGCCGACCATCTGATCGGCAAGCCCTAGGCTCAGTGGTTTAACCCACAGTCCCACCTGCATCCCACCAATTAGAGAATGGCCTCTACCAAAGGCATCAAGGACTTTGAAGAAGCATGAACTCGGAATGAAAGGGAGAAATAAGATAAGATGAAGGCACTTTGGCAAATCCTCACTGTGATCAACTCCCACCCGGAAACCTATGCCCCCACTGTGGAAGGACGTACAGATCCAGAATTGGCCTCCACAGTCACCTATGGACACACTGTTAAGACCATATTCTTGGAAGACAGTCTTACTGGGCTACGAGTGATAACCAAAGAAAGAGTAGACTTGTTTCTACACAGGCATCTGTCTCCATCCTTCATCAAGGCAAGCAAGAAGTGTTGTCATAGTTCAAGGTCATGTCCCAGCCAGGCGAAATAACTTGAGGATATCTCAGTGGAGGGCTGGTGAGGACTGCAGACCGAGCAGAGCGGGGTGGCATGGGGAAATTTAGTGAGGATGATGGAGTATGCGGACCTGGCAAGACTGACTCAAGCAAAGATGAGAGACCAAAATGATGAAAAATTCCTTGAGGACTGGAGACCTTCTATTGAGTATTTAAATAACTTTCATAGCGAGATGAAAGCGTGAGCAGGATTTGAAATATGGGCATCAGCGTTAGTTATTAAGATAAATAGGTTAGAATGGATGTATATTACATGTGGAATGTGCAGCATTTAAAGGTAAATATGGAAACCATGGGAAGGGGGGACAGGAAGTCAATGGATAAAGTAATTTATGGTCTATGACAAAATCTGTATAGTTTTTTTGTGTGTGAAAAATCAATAAATAAGTTTTAAAAAATAAAGTTAGTGAAGTTGGAGGGGGACACACAGAGAGATGAACTGGGTCCCCAGACTTGAGGTTCTCTACCTCTGCTGTGTAGAAATCGTGCCGATTCAATACATTCCAACTCCTGTGACTCAGTGACTCAGATTTCATTAATCCAAGCAAGCAAGAGACATTATCACACATTCCAGTCAGGCATAAACACTCAGGGAGGGTGAGAAGCAAGGCTGGTGAGGAGAGGGGGTGGTCTGGGGAGGGAGTGCAGCCTGGGAAGAATCCCCCCCTCTGTAAAAATAAGAAACAGAATAATAACAAAGACCAACTATGAACCAAAAAATAAATGCAGTAACCTTAAAAACAGATGTTCAAACAGTAAGCATATAAAAGGTTTCCTTGATTATTTATTTATGTGAAGTACAATACTAGCAATGATTCAGGAATTTATTAGATTTTTTTAAAAACTGGATTATCCAGATGGATTTGTCCTGCCTTGCAACAGAAAGTTTAGTGTTCCTCGCTCTAAATACCATTGCAAAATGAGTCTTGTTGCAGCTATTTTAAACTAGCCCCCTGGGAGCAACCTGAATGCTGTCCCCGCCTTTTTTCCCAGGCAGAGGAGCCAATTTATTGTGTAATCTTTATCCTGAATGGAAGAACTAAGGCAGACATTTGCCCCTGGTGGTCAGGCGAGAGTGTGTGTAATCTGTATCTTGTGCAGTCTGCAGAACAGAATATCGAGTGCTTTATTATCCCTTTATCTGGGTGCTGAACTGCTCTCTGAGAGCAGAGAATGGATGCTAGCTTCTTTCCAAGAGCTGAAGAAGGTGATGCGATCGAGGAAATGTTGCTCCTGATGTATTCGCACTCAGTTGGCTCACATTTCTCTTCTCTTTGTACTGCCTCAAACATGTACCATGAATAATAAAGGTAAAGGTAAAGGTACTCCTGCCCGTATGGGCCAGTCATGTCCGACTCTAGGGTTGTGCGCCCATCTCACTTAAGAGGCCGGGGGCCAGCGCTGTCTGGAGACACTTCCGGGTCACATGGCCAGCGTGACGAAGCTGCTCTGGCGAGCCGGCACCAGCGCAGCACACGGAAACATCGTTTACCTTCCCGCTAGAAAGCGGTACCTATTTATCTACTTGCACTTAGGGGTGCTTTTGAACTGCTAGGTGGGCAGGAGCTGGGACCGAAAGACGGGAGCTCACCCCGCCGCGGGGATTCAAACCGCCGACCATGCGATCGGCAAGCCCTAGGCACTGAGGTTTTACCCACAGTGCCACCCGCGTCCCACCATGAATAATAGAACCATAGAATTTTAGAGGACCTTGATGGTCGTCTCTGAGTCCAAGCCATCCCACCTTCCTCTGCCTGTGCAAAAACTCCTTCTCTCACACCGGATTAGGCCCCTCCAACCTCCCTCTCTCGCTCTCCCCCCGCCACCCCCCTGCCTGAGACTCCACCATAGCAGGCCTGTGCACTGCAACCCCCCCTCTGCAACCCCCCTGCCTGTGCAGTTTTGAGGATGGTGACGACGAGCTTCAATATGGGAAACGTATGAAAAAATGTGTCCCATTTGAAGTCCAAACAGGACAGGGGGTACTTTTCTTCAAATAAAGGGACAATTGTGTTTTTCTAAGGATGGGTGGCAACCCTCGTCTGAGGGTAACTTCCCAGAGGCCACATGCCAATGGTGGGTAAGGACAGGGAGCAGGTGGCGCTGTGGTCTAAAGCACCGAGTCTCGTTGGAAGGTCGGCGGTTTGAATCCCCACAACGGGGTGAGCTCCCATTGCTGTCCCTGCTTCTGCCAACCTAGCAGTTCGAAAATATACTAGTGTGAGTAGATAAATAGGTACCGCTGCAGCAGGAATGTAAATGGTGTTTCCGTGTGCTCATGGTGTTCCGTTGTGGCAGTAGTGGTTTAGTCATGCTGGCCACATCTGTGGACAAATGCTGGCTCCCTCGGCCTGAAAGCGAGATGAGTGTCGTAATCCCATAGTTGACTTTGGCAGGACTTAACCGTCCAGGGGTCCTTTACCTTTCATAAGAGCAATGAATGTAAACAATGATCATCAGCTTGTGGTAACACAGAGGTGTGCTTTCTCACTGGTGGCACTAGCATTGTGGAATGCCCTCTCTGCTGAAATAGGAGTGGCTCCCATCAATACTGGCATTCTGCCGGCTCTTGAGGACAAGGCAAGCATTCCCCTGAACTTGAACCCTGGGTTTCGCTTCATGGGTGCGTGAAGTGCGGTTGGGAGCACATCTCTGGGGAGAAGGTGCTTGCTTGTATCTCTTTGAGGCAGGGAGTCCCTTCTTTTCACTTTGCTTGTGCATCTCCAAACCTGTCCCCATTTCCCATTGGGAGAATCTTGCACACCCCTGTTCACCTCTATGCTCATAGATGGCTTAGAGGCCCAGGCACAAACTGTACTAAAACCATCCAGTTACAGAGCTATGATATTAGCGGGAAAGGCAACAATAGCTTTAGGTTGGAAAGATAGAGAAAAATGGACAATAGAGGCATGGAATAATTATTTGTTTGAACTTATTCAGTCGAACATTGTCACAGTAATGTCACATGAAACAACGTGGAAGGTCAAGCCCACCATGATAAGGAACAGATGGAACTCCTATCGTCAATGGATAGAAACTACTGGAACAAAAGACATTCGGTGGAAACTAAAGATGCTATGCCCGTGGCTGAGGATAATTGTTTGAACCCTTCCAATGGATACGGGGGTGGGGGTGGGTGGGGGTGGGAAGGGAGGTGAAGGAAAAATTGTATGGGAAATTTAAAAATTGGAAGGAGATAATATAATGTATGTAAAAATCCCAAAATAAAAATAAATAAATAAAAATAGTCATAAATAAAAATTTGTGACTATGAAACACACACACACACACACACACACACACAAAAGGTAAAGGGACTCCTGACCATTAGGTCCAGTCGTGGCTGACTCTGGGGTTGCGGCACTCATCTCACTTTATTGGCTGAGGGAGCTGGCGTACAGATTCCGGGTCATGTGGCCAGCATGACTAAGCCGCTTCTGGCGTACCAGAGCAGCGCACGGAAACGCCGTTTACCTTCCCGCCGGAGCGGTACCTATTTATCCTCTTGCACTTTAACGTGCTTTTGTACTGCTAGGTTGGCAGGAGCAGGGACTGAGCAACGGGCGCTCACCCCGTCATGGGGATTCGAACCGCCAACCTTCTGATTGGCAAGTCCTAGACTCTGTGGTTTAATCCACAGCGCCACCCGCATCCCTACACACACACACACATACATACAAATCTTTGCACAGCCATAACTCCATGTACTTGGGAGTAAGCCCCCCCCCCCGATTCAGCGGGACTTACTTCTGCATAGATATGGCTAGGATTGTACAGTAAGTCTTTTTAAGCGACTTCCCAATACCTGTTTTTCCTTGTCCATAATCACAGCTGCAATATGCACTTTGAAGTATATTGGATTTGTTTTTTAAAATGTTTAATTCAGATATAAATATGTATCTGCTCATTTGATATACAAATGAGATTGGGTAGCTTTGATGAGGGCAGCCAGTGTCACCTTTAAAATGGTGTGTGGAAAAAAATGCTCTTAGATGTAAAATGGGTAGAGGTGACCAGCATGAAATGTACTTGAGAAAATTCTTGAGGCATGTTCCCTCTGCTTTTCTGTCCCCAGTGGAAGAAGCCTTAACTAGTCAGCTATCTGAATCAGTTAAGTCTCAGTTAAGGTGTTTCAGTGAGCAATTTTCATTTTCCGCAATATGGAAAGCTGCTTAAGAAGGGCAATAGCTTATTACCCTGCCGTCGGACAGCAGAGGAACCAACCCCCATGGCAGGTTGCCAGGAACAGACAAGACAAGGAAAAGTCCTTATCATCTGCATTTATTCAATATTCAGAGAGAGAGGCTTGGGAATGTGGCTTCTCTGAATAACTGTGTTGCTTCGAGTGAAACCTTGCCCCCTCCGTCTCTCCCACTTCCTTATGAGTCAGTGCTACGGGTGCTGGAAAGGGCCTTTTGCCTTTGAGCTCTTTGCTCTCCTTGAACTCACAGTTCAAGAAGGACACTGACAAACTGGAACGTGTCCAGAGGAG
>JAXCMG010000021.1:13573999-13607841 GCA_034642415.1 Podarcis siculus
CTTTCTTTCTTTCTTTCTTTCTTTCTTTCTTTCTTTCTTTCTTTCTTTCTTTCTTTCTTTCTTTCTTTCTTCTCCCCACCCCCCCTTTTAATGTCAAGGTCTTGAATCATATGGCATTGAATCTTTGGCACAGAGATGTGGGTTCTTCTGTTGCTTTTTTGTTAGAAATATGAAATTTTTACAAAAACAATAGCTCCCTAATGTCAAGTGTGGTAACTGACAGGTGATTGTGACTATTGCAGGTCAGTCGATATACGGGCTCCCTCTGTGCCATTAGGGTATGTCATTTTAGGAGGTGAAATTTAATTGTTGCATATTTCTTCAGTGAGGGTTCTTAAAAACATGTTTAGGGGTAGGCAGGATTCAAATCTGCTGTTATTTTTGAGATTGGACAACATTTAGCTCGGCAAGTCTACGTTTGATGGAGAAGCACCTAAACAGCTTTCGGAAAAACAAATTTACCTTCTGAAGAAGGCAGGTAATGCGAAACAATAATAAAGAACAAAAAATATGAATATACACTATAACTGCAAGCAGTTGGCAATCATTTTTAATGATTTTACAAACTTTCTAACTAAATTACTTTAATTTAATCAAAATATCTTCTGGATTCACGAGTCACGTTAAGACATTTTAGCACCCTCCGTTTTTGGAATTTGAAAGCCGAAAAATACAACGTCCCCTTCAGAACCATACATTTAGAGTGGCATCATGCCACTTCAAACAATATTCTCCTAAAGAATCCTGGGAATTGTAGTTTGTTAATGGTGTTGAGAGTTGTTAGGAGACCCCTGTTTCTCCGACAAAGCTATGTTCTCAGAGTGATTTGACAGTGAATTCCACTTCACAGGAACTCTGGGAATTGTAGCTCCATGAGGAGAACAGAGGTCTTCTAACAACACTCAGCACCCTTAACAAACTACAGTTCCCAAGATTCCTTGTGGGGAGCCGCGACTGTTAAAAGTGGTCTTACACTGCTCTAAATGTATTCTGCAGATGTCACCCTCGATTCTCTCACCCGAAATGGCTATCTCACCACTTTTAATGGTCTTTAAAAAAATTCCCATAGCTAAGAAAAAAATGAGATGCTCTATTTAAAATGTAAACTCATTTTTAAAGTTTTTTATTTTTATTTAAAAAATAATAATGAAAAAAACGTGCTTGTTTATAAGATACCTCAGGGTCAAGTTTCAGGCTATTTAAACATGTATTGCTCTATTATCCAATGACAAATTAGGAGCTGCCATAGCAACGGTGTGCAATAATTTAGTCATGTTGCTTCAGGAGCACAATGCACTCTCTTAAAGGTAACTGAAGGTTGACGGGGTGAAGTCTGTGTCTTTCCAAATTTATCAAGCAGCCTTGTAATTTTAAAATGGCATTTATTTTTTTTAAGTCTCCTTTCAGGAAGCTTTCAGACACACTAGAAGGGAAGGCTAAAGCATATGGGTTCTTCTGCAGGGGTCATTTGGACTGTAACTTAAGGGTTAATTCTGCCATCCGTAGGTCAGCTAGCCTAGACGGTAGAGGAAGTTGCATAGTAACCTGGCAGAGTGGTATAATGTTTGCTGAGGTAGCACGTCCCCTGTATGACTCTGTAGTTCCGAGGGTGTTCTGTCTCTGTATGTTTGGTTGAATGTCTCCCTGCTTCGCACAAGGCCTGAACTAAGACAGGCAAAACCTCTCTGTTTATTTCTTCTCAAATCATACACTGTTTCTGTTCAGTTATCTTCAGTAAAATGTTGCCAGGATTTCTTTTCTCTCTGGGTTCCATCTGCATTAAGTGACTTTGCTAACAAATACTTGGGTCAAAACAAAAAAAAAAAAATTCTTCCAGTAGCACCTTAAAGACCAACTAAGTTAGTTCTTGGTATGAGCTTTCGTGTGCATGCACACTTCTTCAGATACACTGAAACAGAACTTGCCAGATCCTTCTATATAGTGAGAAGGTGGGGAGGAGTATTACTCAGAAGGGTGGTGGGAATGGGTGATTGGCAGATAGCTGTGATGAGCCTGTTGACGACTCTTAACGAATGCAATAGGTCTTACAGGAAAAAGCAAGGGGTGAGAAGGTGAAAAATGGCTTTGTCATGTATAATGAGATAAGAATCCAATGTCTTTGTTCAGACCAGGTCTCTCCATGGTTTTAAGTTTGGTAATGAGTTGCAATTCAGCAGCTTCTCTTTCCAGTCTATTTCTGAAATTCCTTTGTAGTAAAACAGCTACTTTGAGATCTTGTATAGAATGTCCTGGGAGATTGAAGTGTTCTCCTACTGATTATTGGATGATCTGAGCCCATGGTAAATGAGCATAATAAAGTAAGAAGAAGAGCCCTTCTGGGTTGGATTCCAGTCCCATATCCTGTTCTCACAATGACCTACCAGATGCCTAATAATAATAATAATAATAATAATAATAATAATAATAATAATTTATACCCCGCCCATCTGGCTGGGCTTCCCCGGCCACTCTGGGCGGCTTCCAACAAAATATTAAAATACAGTAATGCATCAAACATTAAAAGCTTCCTTAAACAGGGCTGCCTTCAGATGTCTTCAAAAAGCACGCAGAGCAGGATCTGTGCGCAACAGGGCACTCTCCACCTGTGATTCCCAGCAACTGGTATTCAGAGACATTCTGCCTCTGACAGTGACTTGTAGCCTTATTAAACTTGCTGATTGGAATGTCGGCGGTTCGAATCCCCGCGACGGGATGAGCTCCCGTTGCTCTGTCCCAGCTCCTTCCAACCTAGCAGTTTGAAAGCACACCAGTGCAAATAAATAGGTACCGCTGCACAGGGGTGTCGCAAGGGGTGTGTGGTCCGCCCCGGGTGTCATGCCTACAGGGGAGGGTGACAAAATCCTCCTGGGCGGATCAGCATGGGGGCGCTCACACCCCTGGCGGGTGGATTTTCGCAATTGGCGCAATTGTCCTCGTGAAAATCCACCCGCTGATTGTGCAACGCCTGGCGATCAGCCTGACACCATCTGGCAGGCAGAGCTCGCATCCCTGGAGGGCGGTTTTATGCCATCACAAAAATCTGACTGCCAATTGCACAAATATGCGGCCGGGCGTATTTGTGCAATCAGCGGGTGGATTTTCACGGCGATGATTGCGCCAATCGACAATCACACCCGGTACCACCTGACCTTGCTGCACCTCTGCAGCTGCAGCTGGCTCCCTTGGCCTGAAAGAGAGATGAGTGCTGCAACCCCATAGTCACCTTTGACTGGACCTAACCTTTCAGGGGTCCTTTACCTTTTTACCTGTAGTCCTATCATCCATGAATTTATATAATCCTCTTTTAAAGCTGTCCAAATTGGTGGTCACCACCACTTCTTGTGGGATTGAGTTCCATAGTTCAATTGTACGCTGTGTGGGGAAGAACTCTCTTTTGTCTGTCTCGAATCTTGCAACGCTCAGCTTCATTGGAAGTTCCTGAGTTCTTGCAGTAAGTTCTCAGATTCCCTTCCATCCCTTTTTCACAGTGAAATTTTATTTAGAGATAGTTCAGCCACAACCATTATCTGAAAAACCACACACCATGGTTTGTCATTTTATCCAAACCATCACCAGGACCCCTCCAAATCAGGATCAGAAAACCACAATCCGGGCTATGGTCATTGCTCTACCCTGAAAGGCTCCTCCTTGAGATAGGGAAGGTGGAGAAAGGGATATTGCAAAAACCATGGTTTGGAAGACACATACATTTGGACACAAACCTTGGTTTGGAGCATGTTTAGGACATACTAGGTTCTGAACAGGAGAGCCACTCCTCTCTTAGTATTGTGCTTTCCACCAAGATGCCTCAGAGATGAATTTGGAGGTTCCACATGGATGTTACTCCCTCTACTATTGGACTCAGGTGTGGCGCTGTGGGTTAAACCACAGAGCCTAGGACTTGCTGATCAGAAGGTTGGCGGTTCGAATCCCCACGACGGGGTGAGCTCCCGTTGCTCGGTCCCTGCTCCTGCCAACCTAGCAGTTCGAAAGCACGTCAAAGTGCAAGTAGATAAATAGGTACCGCTCCGGCGGGAAGGTAAATGGCGATTCCGTGCACTGCTTTGGTTCACCAGAAGTGGCTTAGTCATGCTGGCCACATGACCCGGAAGCTGTACGCCGGCTCCCTTGGCCAATAATGCGTGATGAGCCTCGCAACCCCAGAGTTCAGACAGAAATGGATCTAAAATAGAGACAATGAGGAAGAAAAAAGAGGTGTTAGTATGTTTGGGGACGCGGGTGGCGCTGTGGTCTAAACTACTGAGCCAGGGTTTGCTGATCGGAAGGTTGGTGGTTTGAATCCTCGCGAGAGGGTGAGCTCCCGTTGCCCGGTCCCAGCTCCTGCCAACAGAGCAGTTTGAAAGCACATCAAATTGCAAGTAGATAAATAGGTACCGCTCTGGCGGGAAGGTAAATGGTGTTTCCGTGCACTGCTCTGGTTTCGCCAGAAGCGGCTTAGTCATGCTGGCCACATGACCCGGAAAAACTGTCTGCGGACAAACGTTGGCTCCCTCGGCCAGTAAAGCGAGATGAGCGCTGCAACCCCAGAGTTGTTTGTGACTGGACTTAACTGTCAGGGGTCCTTTACCTTTAGTATGTTTGGGAGAACTCCAAGGTTTGCAGGAGAACAAAAAACACCTCTTCTAAAGGGGGCAACCCCACTAAATCGCCTATTGAGAATTGAGCATGCACAGTAGCTACAGATTATTGAGCATCAGCTGGAAAAGAGAAATGGGGTGTGGGGTATGGAGTATGGAGTATTCTGAAATAGGGCACAACTGACAGGCTGGCATATTGGGCAGCAGCCTGGATATGCTGCAACATTTTGTTGCAAGCACCACTTATCATCTCTAATAGTCATTCACAGACTGTACCTCCATGAATTTGTCCTAAAGCAATCCAACCTGCTGGCCTGCAGCCATATCCTGGTGACAGCACAGTTTGTTATTTTAATTGTGTGTTCTTCAGGACCTGTGTCTGAAGAACTTGCAATCTTGCTTGTAAATACAAAGGCCAGCTAAGTTTTGAAATGGATTGAACATTTACACCTTGCATCTACTTCTGATAGTCCCCCGTTGACATAAATAATTCTTCCAGCTTCGCTTAAAAAGCTGTTTATCCGCCCCACCCTCCCTGCAAGTGTGTCTGTCTGGAAAGACAGAAAATGCTATCTCTAGGGAGACTAATTGTTAGGAGGTGGGAGAAAGCAGTACTTAAGCTTACAGTAAAAGCATTTGTTTTATGCTTATTAATGAGTTTTTAGACTTACTATTTTTAAAAAAAACATACAAAAAAACCTATTATGTCCCTTTTCAACACTTCTCTCTAACCACCCCCTCAGTTTTATAAGATGGGGAAGAGAGGCTGTGGCTGTCTGCACACCAGAAAGCTAAGAAAATATGTCAAAAGGCCCCCAGGGAATCTCTGTGTGAATTATTCCTGCAATTGGCTGGTGTGAAACCCCGGTTGGGGGTGGGTAAGAAGGGAGGGGAAAGGAATAATTCAGGCTTTTTGTTTGGGTTGAGAAGAAAAGATGCAGCACAGACTGCTTTTAGAAGATGCTTTGCAAGGGACCAAAAAAACCCAAAAACGAAACAAAAACCACAACGAGAGAGAGAGAGAGAGAGAGAGAGAGAGAGAGAGAGAGAGAGAGCGCGCATGAGCATTCCTTATTGTTAAATCTTTAAGAGCTAAGAGAGAGAAAAGTGTGGGAATGAGAGAAGTCAGTCACAATGTGTTGTGGGAATTTCAAGATACCTGTTTGCGCGAAGAAGGTCCAAGGTTCAGTCATGGATATCTCCTATTCAAAGGATCAGGAATCATCATCCTCTTCTTCTTCTTCTTCTTCTTCTTCTTCTTCTTCTTCAGTGCTTTTTTTCTTAAAAAATGTTTAGGGGTAGTCTCATTTTCCTACTCATATTGAGATACTGCCCTTCAATGAGGCCAAACTTATATTCACAAAATGTTTAGGGGTATGCCTCCCCCTGCATCCCCCCAGAAAAAGCACTGATACCATTACCACCACCAACACTACTATTTATACCACCCCTCCCCTCCAAAGCAAGCAACAAGGTAATAATACAATCTCCTTTTTCTGTAGTGTGTTCTTGGCTTATGAACTGAGTATGGCAAGGAGCATTTCCCAGAATCCTCTGCAACACAGATCTGTGGTGAAGTGTCTGCACTTGCAAGACAGTGTCCACTTCTGGTTGCAACACCTCAGCTAGCGGTGCCATATTTTGAAGAGCGAAAAAGAGGACACCTTTGCCGACTTCTGCTTTTAACTATGGATTGCTATGGCGACTCTACCCATGGAAAACCCGATGTGTCCCGGGAAAAAAGAGGACATATGGCAACCCTAAACATCTTTCAATCCCAGTTTCTGGGGTTCACTAGCAAGAGGAAGAGTTTGGATTTGATATCCTTCTTTATCACCACCCTAGGTAAAGGTAAAGGTAAAGACCGACTCTGGGGTTGCGGCGCTCATCTCGCTTTACTGGCCGAGGGAGCCGGCGTACAGCTTCCGGGTCATGTGGCCAGCATGACTAAGCCACTTCTGGCAAACCAGAGCAGCGCATGGAAACGCCGTTTACCTTCCCGCTGGAGTGGTACCTATTTATCTACTTGCACTTTGACGTGCTTTCGAACTGCTAAGTTGGCAGGAGCAGGGACCGAGCAACGGGAGCTCACCCCGTCACTGGGATTCGAACCGCCGACCTTCTGATTGGCAAGCCCTAGGCTCTGTGGTTCAACCCACAGCACCACCCGCATCCCTACCCTAAGGAGTCTCAAAGCAGCTAACCATCTCTTTTCCCTTCCTACCCCACAACAAACACTCTGTGAGGTGAGTGGGGCTGAGAGACTTCAGAGAAGTGTGACTAGCCCAAGGTCACCCAGTAGCTGCATGTGGAGGAGCAGGGAATCAAACTCAGTTCACCAGATTACGAGTCCACCGCTCTTAACCACTACACCACACTGATTGTGGGCTTTCCATTGGCATCTGGTTGACCACTTCAGAAACAGGGCCTGCAACAAGGCTGGCTGGTCTGATCCAGGCGGGCTCTCCTTCTGTTCTCAATGAGATTTCTTACCTGCCCTTCACCATGAGGTCCAGGGAGTTACTTCAATATTAAAATCAGTTAAAACAACTAACCTCGAGGGATAGCTCAGTTGCTGTAGCATAAGACTCTCAGGTTGTGGGTTTGAGCCCCATGTTGGGTGAAAGATTCCTGCACTGCCGGGGTTTGGACTAGATCAGGGCTTCCCAAACTTGGGTCGCCAGTGGTTTTTGGACTACAACTCCCATCACTCCAAGCTAGCAGGACCAGCAGTCAGGGATGATGGGAATTATAGTCCAAAAACTTCCGGAGACCTAAGTTTGGGAACTCCTGGACTAAATAATAATAATAATAATAATAATAATAATAATAATAATAATAATAATAATAATTTATTATTTATACCCCAGCCATTCTGGGCGGCTTCCACAGAGACCAAAAATACACTAAAATGTCACACATTAAAAACTTCCCTGAACAGGGATACCTTAAGATGCCTTCTGAATGTCAGGTAGTTGTTTATCACTTTGACATCTGATGGGAGGGCGTTCCACAGGGCGGGCGCCACTACTGAGAAGGCCCTCTGCCTGGTTCCCTCTAGCTTTGCTTCTCACAATGAGAGAACCTCCAGAAGGCCCTTGGTGCTGGACCTCAGTGTCCGGGCAGAACGATGGGGGTGGAGACGCTCCTTCAGGTATACTGAAGGCCGTTTAGGGCTTTAAAGGTTAACACCAACACTTTGAATTGTGCTCGGAAACGTACTGGGAGCCAATGTAGGTCTTTATAGATGATCCTCACGGTCCCTCACAATTCTATAATTCAAGTGGTTCAGTGGCAAACAGGCAAAGAAGTTCTTTTCCATGCAGCAAGTTGTGAAAGGAAGACACTGATTATAGCACACTTTGAATACTTTTTTTACATCTACAGTCAAAGCTTCGGAAGGAGGCCTGGTCTGTCTGCAAGAAGAGTCTGCCACACACCGCATATCTTCTCGTCAGCTCAGAAGGGTCCATCTGTTGCCTTCCACTCAACGTGCTTGTCTTTCAAGGCTGTGTTTATGTAACTGACAATTTCGCCAAACTCCGCTATTTTTAAAGAAGAGGGTGGCTGGCTGGCTGATGCTTGCCTGCATATCATCCTGTTTAATTGAGCACTATATACAAGATGTTGTAATTAAGTGGCTTCACCCAAACGCTTAGGGCTCTTGTACGGCAATTAGTACTGTTTTAACACAGGAGCCAGGAAATAAACTGCCTGATTGCACCTTTCTCTGTGCTCAACCCCTTGACTGCAGTCGGAATCGGGAAGCGCAGTTCTTGTCACCGCAAAATAACCGCCGTGCTATCATTAGCAGGAGATTTGGATGCAGGAAACATTGATCGGCCTGTCACCCCCGATGACAGCTGCTATCTGCCATGTGCTTGGCTATAGCCTGCAGCACAGGAGGAAGAAGGTTCTTTACAAGCCATGTGGGCATCTTCTCTTGTTTACACATTGCACTGGATGTAGACTGGCAGCACCCACAGGATTTGAGCACCAAAAGGGAACCTGGAAGGCCATCGAGTTCGACCTTCTGCCCAGTTTCAGGAATATTTTGAGGACAGCATCCTGAGACCATTGGGTATAGGGCGGTATATAAATTCAATAAATAATAAAACAACAACAACAACAGGTAGCCAGTCCAGCCTTGAGGATGTTTCACCCCTCCCATTGCAAGAATCTGCTGACAATGTTTCAGAAAGGAGGGGCGGATTTTGCTCATTGCTTCTTCCACTCCAGCCTGTAGGAGTCTGAGTGTTATCTGTATATAGATAAGGTGACTGCTCATGCAGCTGTAACACTCATGCAGTCCAGCGTCTCCGATTAGTCTTTAGTTAGTTTATGCAGTAGCTGTAGAGAATAAAAGAAGTTATACTTCAGAGCTGTCGTTCGTGTGGCTCATACTCTGCTGTGCTCCACTGACTTTTGGAACTGAGTTTGGTGCTCACAGCTCTAAGTTGTGAGTCCACAGCACTTAGACCTGCTCCCTGCAGTGGAAGGTCTCTGGAAGTGCTTTCCCAGCTCGCCTAGCCCAGTCGGGGCTGAAGAGGTTGAGCCCAGTCATTGGCACTGGCTCAAAGGCGAAGCTGACAAGCCTATGCTTAAATGCACCCAACCAAGGTGGTAGATTGTGATCTACTCATAGATCTTCAGCGACTTAGATTGGCAAGGATTTCTGACTACTCAACAACAGCAGCGATAAATGTGCTGCAGTCATACTACTTGCTGGAGCAAGTTGCAGATCTCTGAGCCTCAGTTGGTACCCCTGCATCCAATGGATATTGGTAGAAGCTGTACATGTGAAATTCTGTATGTGTGCAGAACTGCATTTGACACCTGTTGAATGTGTCAATGTTGGGGCCAAATTGGTGGTGGGCAGGGCCCAGGGCCATCTCCAGCATATGCACCGCCGAGGTGCAAAGATCCACTCAGCGCCCCCAAATTAACTTTTATTGAGCTCACCTGTAACAAGGATGCAGCGGGAAAAACTGCTTTTGTTTCCTGGCTCGTCAGGAATATTTGACGCTACGGAGTAACAGAGCGATGGGGGTGGGGACTTTCACTCCATTGCTTTTCACTGCCGCCAATCGAGAGTGACACGTATACAGTAGGTATACATTTGGCGCCCCCCAGAATTTGGCGCCTGGGTGCCCCACACCCCTTGCACCCTTGGGTAAAGACGGCCCTGGCAGGGCTATTAGTGGGTGGGGCTGGTCTGCATGGCTTTACAGTCCCATCCTCCTTTCTTTCCATACGTGAACCCCTCTGAAGTCACTAGAAAGCAGAATTTGCTAAAACAGGAACAACCTCCCTTTCTCCCTGCAACCCTTTGTTCTGAACTCAGCCTGTGATTCACAGATTCTCAAAGTTCTGAAGTGTCGTAAATCATGGATTCAAGTATTGTTGAGGAAAGGAAAATATGAATAGGGTCGTTTTTAAGGTTAAAAATTTGGCAAGACTTTATTTTTTATTTTTATAAATCACACTTCAAAATATTGTTGCAGATTTAAATGACAAAGGCCACACCGTATCTAGAGATCAGGAGGCGAAAAGGAAATAAATGGGAACAGTGGGCTTAATCCAAGCAAGAGAAAGGCTCTCTGCGCCCCCCTCTCTCTCACTGAAAAAGAGAATGAGAATAAACCAAAGGATATGAGCAGAAGCAAAGGTGTCTCTCCCCCCCCCCCAGTTTAAATGTCCTGGTTTTGAATGCATTCTCCAACTGAGTCTTTCCTCTTCATATCTGCAATGCAAAACTTACAGTAAATCCCACTGTTTCCTTTGGCATGCCTCTGGTGGAGTTTACCAATTCCAGTTTCCATGTAGATTAAATGAGGCACAATGGACCAGCGGTGTGCAATAAGCCCCGCCCCCACCATCTTCTTGACATGCATTTTCAAGTAATGAGCACCTTTCCCCTTCAACCCGATTAAATGCAAAAGATCAAAAGTCAGAAAAGAAGTACAAATATGGAATATGAATATGAGCTGCTTCCACAACTCGAGTGCTTTGGATACATTGCTTTCCCCACAATTAACTGGATGTGGAGTTAAAGCAGAGTATGGGATGCGGGTGGTGCTGTGGTCTAAACCACTGAGCCTCTTGGACTTGCTGATCAGAAGGTTTGTGGTTCGAATCCTCGCGATGGGGTGAGCTCCCGTTGTTCTGTCCCAGCTCCTGCCAACCTAGCAGTTCGAAAGCATGCCAGTGCAAGTAGATAAATAGGCACCACTACGGTGGGAAGGTAAATGGCATTTCCATGCGCTCTGGGTTCCGTCACGGTGTCCCGTTGCGCCAGAAGCGGCTTAGTCATGCTGGCCACATGGCCTGAAAAACTGTGGACAAACACCGGCTCCCTCGGCCTGAAAGCAAGATGAGCGCCGCAACCCCATAGTCGCCTTTGACTGGACTTAACCGTCCAGGAGTCCTTTACCTTTACCTTCCATACAATGTAAAGGTAGTTTCTTTTCTTTCTTTTTTTAAAAAAACCATCAAAATTCAAAGGCTGCTTGGACACATAAAATATCCTCCACCTTTTAAACTGAACTTTGGCAGGCTTCATTCACTCAGAATGGCACCTGCAGCTTTGTCCAAAGGTGAGCAATGTTAAAGGCATGTGTTGATTTCACCCTTACAGTCAATGAGGCAGGATGAATTTCCAAAGTGAGGCTCGGATCCAGATCCAAGGCAAAGAAGCTGCCCTCTGAAGCAGTCCAGGCTGGCTGAGTCAGCAATAAAAGAGGCATGACAGGAAGCTTTTAATTAAAGGACTATAAAGGTAAAGGGAGGGAGCCGGCGTACAACTTCTGGCGAACCAGAGCAGCACACGGAAACGCCGTTTACCTTCCCTCCAGAGTGGTACCTATTTATCTACTTGCACTTTGACGTGTTTTCGAACTGCTAGGTTGGCAGGAGCAGGGACTGAGCAACGGGAGCTGCAGAAAATACACATGAGGATAACATTAAAAAACAGTGGAATGCATTGCTTTGATAATGTAGGGTTGCCATGTGTCCTCTTTTCCCCGGTCACATCCTCTTTTTCAGGGGTAAAATTTCTGTCCGGGTGGAATTTTTTTAATTTGCCAAAATTTCTCTGGCTATACTTTCTGTATGAGAAATAGACATAACTGGTGGTTGAAGACTTGCTTTCCTCTTCTCTTCTCCTGCCCCCCTCAGCAATATATCACAGCTCCTATAGCCTCCATATAGTAAGGTAAAGGTAAATGGTCAGGGGTCCCCTGCCCATTAGGTCCTGTCATGGCCGACTCTGGGGTTGCGGCGTTCATCTCGCTTTATTGGTCGAGGGAGCCGGCGTACAGCTTCTGGGTCATGTGGCCAGCATGACTAAGCTGCTTCTGGCGAACCAGAGCAGCGCACGGAAATGCCGTTTACCTTCCCTCCGGAGCGGTACCTATTTATCTACTTGCACTTTGATGTGCTTTTGAACTGCTAGGTTGGCAGGAGCTGGGACCGAGCAATGGGAGCTCACCCTGTCGTGGGGATTCAAACCACCATCCTTCTGATCGGCAAGTCCTAGGCTCTGTGGTTTAACCCACAGCATCACCCGCGTCCCTTAGCCTCCATATAGTAGGGGGTATTTAAAATGGGAGTTGTCATAGCATCCTCTTTTTTGCTCTTCAAATTATCAGATAATGGCACCTGGATTCTCCATTAAAAGTGAGTGAAAATATTATGGCAATTCTAGATAAAAAGAAGCAATGCAGGAGCAACTGTTTTAAGCCTACATGTAACTTTATCAGTGTGTGTTGTTTGTGTGTGTGTGATGTTTTACAAACAGAACGTGGTGACTTTGACCCTCAAAGCTCTTTCACACCTACAGATGTGCAAACTGCAAGTTTGAATCCCACTCCTGGCAACATACCCTCTGCTGAGCAATCTCCTATGTTGGAGTAGCTGCACTGGAAACAATGGGCTTTACTTCTGAGTAGGCATACACAGAAGCAGGCTGCAAAAGTCCTATGAAGTTGGTTTGTATCTTTAACAATGCCATCATATACATGTCTACTCAGAGGTAGGGATGGAAAAATCTGCCTCTTTCCATTCTCTCCCCCCTCCCTTCTTAAATCCAGCTCTTCACATTTCCTCAGCAATTTGTGTGTTTTTCTTAAACAACCACTCTATAGTATTTTTGTGTGAATTTCTCTAAACCCATTTCTGAATGTGCTTTTGACTAATACACATTTGCAAGCAATCCCCCCCCCTAAAATATTGCATAGGACATTTTGACCAATTTATGCATTTTTAACGCACGGCTTCCCCTATACATGTCTTTTTTTGTACACATTGGAGAACTACATTGCAAAATTCAGAGAAATGTGGATTCCCAAAGACAGCTGCATTTCAGTTTGCGTATTGGCTTGAAAAGTGAGAATTGGGCAGTTTCTTATTAAAATGCAAACAAAACTGAATTTCTTTCATCCCTGCTTAGAATCAAGCCCATGTGAGTTCAGTGGGACTTACTTCCAGGTAAGTATGTATGGGATCGCAGACTAAATCAGGCAGTACTTCTACACGAGGTTTGTAATAATCATCATCATAATTTTAATCATTTTAAAGGAGGTAGCACAATTCATTAATGGTCTCTGCTAATGGGTTAGTCACTGATACAATGGCTCATTGGAAGGTTTGTCAGAAGCTGCCGTGATGGAGAGGCTGAAGGGATAAACTGCTGTTAGAGCCCATTGTCTGGCGAGGCCTCTTGTAATTGCCTCAAAGAAGCTGCATGGGAAAAATCTACCTCCGCTGAGGCCTCTTTAAGTAATTCTGTAAGCCTGGTCCTACTTAAGCTTTTAAAGACCCATTCACAGAAAGCACCTTTGCAGTCTTTAAGAAGACCCTCTTAGCTAGAAGGAAGAATTAGAAGAATTAATGATGATCAGGTACACAACACATGTAAGCTATTATTATTACTTCCCTTGATCTGGACACCATACTTTTGTTGATGCAGCCTAGAATAGCATTAGCTTTTTAAATTTTATTTTTTGCTGCTGCATCACGCTTTTGACCTGTTAAGCTTGTGGTCTACCAAGACCTTTAGATCCTTCTCACATATACCACTGGCAAGCCAGGCATGCCCCAATCTTATATTTGTGCAGCTGGTTCCTCCTGCCTAAATGTAGAACCTTACAACTGCCCCTACTGAAATTCATTTTGTTAGTTTTGACCCAGTTCTCCAGTCTGTTAAGGCCATCCTGAATCCTGATTCTATCTTTGAAATAAAATGAAAAGAAATGTCTATAGTGGGGCAACATGTGCCTATAGCATACAAAACACTTTTTTTTGGGGGGGGGAGGTTGTTTGCAAAAATGTGTATATTAGGCAAAAGTGCCTGCAAATGTATATTAAGAGAAATTCAAACTAAAATACTGTGGATTTTCATGAGAACCTGGGTTGGGGGGAAGCTGACTGATGTGGAAATGTGGAGAACTAACTGAAGAACTGATTCCCCCCCCCAATTGACAGATTTGCCCATTCCCAGGAATGAAGGGGAAATGTTTGAATGCATGGTATCCCCTTTAAAAGAGGCAGCCTCCATTAACAACACAGAATTAGTTTCAGCCTGCATGAGCTGGGGCTTGGAGGACAAGCAAGCAATAAGCAGGCATTGCAAAGGCAGACTGTAGTCTGTTTGTTGCAATCACCGCCCCCAGTCAATGGTCAGTTTCATCTCTTCAAGCTAAGCAGAAGGTGTAGTTTCTCCTTCCTTTAGCCCACACTCATAAAATCTTCATGTAAACCTACAAGCAACACTAAACCTGTCTTTTGGAAAAGGGATTTGGCTTGTGAGTATGCATTCCTTGGCTGCATTTCCATTGCACCTATTTACCCAGGTGTGGTTCTGTCTTCAGCATGAGAAGCAGGTTGCTCCAGGTGGACATGAATCAGTTCAGGATCAAAGCCCAGATGCAGTGCACAGGCCATTAATATTCAAGCCGACAATTTATACCTGTGATTACACCTGAATCGGGGCTCATGCCCAGTGTAGCATGAACAATGGAGCTGTGATTGTAAGCCCCACAGGGGAAGATGCTGGCCCAGTTTTATTGCCTTCCACCAGGGGAAACACTCCCCCCCCCAGACAGATCAGAGTCCTTGAAAGCAAATTTAAGAATACAATCCACTCTCAGTGGGCTGCTTCCCCCTGCAGTGGTTTTCAGATGTCTCCTTAAAGAGAGGACTTATCACCTTGTTCTCCATCTCAACTTGATGATGTGAACCAACTTGACTCTCGAAGACGCCTTCACCCCAGTATGGCTCCCCTTCATCACATACACTGCCCAACAAGACAATGACAAAAATTCACCAACAGCATACGAATCAACATGGCTAACCTGATATAAAACACCCACCCACCCCACTCACACGTGAAAACAAAGATCACCACAGCCAATCACAAACAAACAAACAGCCACACCCTAGGCCAAACCCAACCTCTCACCACCAAAGGAACACAAGTGAATAGCAGTGAACCTTCACAAGCGACGCGGACACAAAACCCCACATATATTAAGTATAATAGAAACATCACCATCCGACCCCACCCCCACTCACCTTCCCCCCCCTCCACCTCTTTCCTCCTTTTCTTCCTAATGTCTCAACAAATGAAACTGATTTGTAAAAAATGTTACTTGGAAAGAGAGAGACATTGCACATACTTTTGTAAACCAAGAAAATCTTTAATAAAAATACACACATATATAAAAACACCTTCTGCTAAGCATGGGATTGAATCCTGCCGTATAAACACACTATTTGTTGTGAAGAGGCTCTACAAAGCTCAGATGCACTCAGGCTAAATAAGGACCCTCAGCAATGCCTGGAGCGGGGTGCAGAGTGCTAAGATGGCTGCAAAGCTTACCTGCAAAGCTACCGTATTTTTCGCTCTATAGGACACACCTTTCCCCTCCAAAATTAAGGGGAAATATGTGTGCGTCCTATGGAGCGAATGCAGGCTCCTTGGCTTCAGCAATAGCAACGTGAAGCCTCTGAAGTGCAGAGGGAGCGCTCCCTCCGCGCTCCAGAGGCTTCGCGTTGCTTTCACTGAAGCCTGGAGAGCGAGAGGGTTCAGTGCGCACCACCCCTCTAGCTCTCCAGGCTTCAGGGACAGCTGCCTGAAGCCTTCGGAGCACAGCGTGAGTTCCTGCTGCGCTCCGGAGGCTTCAGGTTCCTTTCGCTGAAGCCAGGAGAGCAAGACTTCAGGTTCTTGCTCTCCTGAATACAATCCACTCTCAGTGGGCTGCTTCCCCCTGCAGTGGTTTTCAGATGTCTCCTTAAAGAGAGGACTTATCACCTTGTTCTCCATCTCAACTTAACGATGTGAAGGCTTCAGGTTCCTTTCGCTGAAGCCAGAGAGGGAGAGCTGCACAGCGCCCCTTCAGCCAAGTGGGAGGAGAAATGGAAGGGGCTCTGTTTCTCCTGCTGCTTTGCTGAAGGGGCGCTGAGCAGAGAGGGGGGGGGTTTCTTCTTGTTCTCCCCCTCTAAAACAAGGTGCGTCCTATGGTCGAGTGCGTCCTATGGAGCTATAAAGACGGTACTTTTAATAGACCAGTGGGGTTTATTCACTTACCTACTGAACAGGCGCATACACACACATGTGAAGGCCAAATGACATTGGGTTGCAGGAGATGAAAGTGTTGCCGGTACTTCACCCTCTAGAGAACACAGCAGTTACTATCTGCTCTCTTTAGTCAAGTGACTCAGAAGCAATTTGTGGCAGCCCGAACAGCTCCGAAACAATTATACCACCCAGGATGACGACCTAATTATCCCAACTGCTCCAGATATTCTGAAATTCCCAAGCAGCAACAATTAATGACCCAGTGACCAAAGACGCTTTGAGGGGTATGATCTCCTGGCAAGTTGTCAGGAAACAAGTAAATAGCTGTGCGTAAAGGCTCAACCTGAAATGCTGTTCTCTGTACAGGAGAGATTGGGGTTGCCCACCATCCCAATCTCTGAGGAGTGTGAGATTCCGGGGTCCCTGGCTCTTATTGAGGGTTTGTCTTTCCTTTTTGGAATGAGGCACTGTGGTGTCTTTATGATACATGGCTTATTTATGCATATATGCAACCTGAGCCCACAAGGGAGGGGCTCACAGCAGTAACACCCAAAAAGGTATCGATTCTCCTATAGCTACAGCCTTAGGTTCAAGCAGAAATCAGCCATGGCTCTCTCTCCCTGCATTTTCAAGCTTGCAGCTTTTTCTTCTAGGTCATATCATAGCAAACTCCGCTCTCCGACTTTGTCCTTCTAACTACAGTGGTACCTCAGTTCTTGAACGAAATCCATTCTGGAAGCCCGTTCAGCTTCCGAAATGTTAAAAAACCGAGGCGCGGCTTCCCATTGGTTGCAAGAGCTTCTTGCCCTCAGCGGAAGCTGCGTCACAGGCTCGGGTTCTGAAATACGTTCGAAAACGCAAGCATTTACTTCTGGGTTTTCAGCGTTCGAGAACCAAAACGGATGACAATGGAGGTGTTTGGGAACTGAGGTTCCACTGTATCTCAGAGATGAAGGAGGGGTTCCACCCATTTGCTGTCAGGCACAGAGCCCCCTCTCCTCTTAATGGCCTCTCGCCCCCGGCTATTACCTCAGCACAAGAAACTACCTTGGCTTATTTTTTAACGCTTGCTGGGTCCAAGGGTTAGAATGGGTTGGAAAGGGTCTGGCACCCACCCACACATAACAGTGTATTGGTGGCAGTATCATCTGAAGAGAATCCACTTGTGTGCTGATCTTGCCCAACTAGAGATTGGTGGATCAGTCAGTTTCAGATCCTCCCGGCTGCACCCCACCTCTGTCCTGAATTCAGCTCTTCAAGGTCCTCGACTTGGTTCATCCTTTGAGGACTGTGGGCTTGATTCCAGGTCAAGGCTTAGATATGGCAGTAATAATTATGCAATTCATAATGTGATTCATAACCTGATTCAGTTACAGTGAGCCGAATAATGCAGTTTTCATCAGAAGCTGAACTGCAGAGGAACGGAAACAGCATTGCATGAGTTGACTGTGGGTTGCAAAATTGAAAGCAGCCATTGCATCAACCTCCTCCTAAAGTTTAACAACAACAACAACAACAACTTTATTATTTATACCCCATCCATCTGCCTGGGTATAACTAATAAAGCCACTGGGTGGCTTACAGCAAAATATAAAAAATAATAAAATGCCAAACATTCAGATGTCTCCTAAAAGTTGTGTACAGTGGTATCTCAGGTTACATGCACTTCAGGTTACATATGCTTCAGGTTACAGACTCCGCTAACCCAGAAATATTACCTCGGGTTAAGAACTTTGTTTCAGGATGAGAACAGAAATAGTGCTCCAGCGGCGTGGCGGCAGCAGGAGGCCCCATTAGCTAAAGTGGTGCTTCAGGTTAAGAACAGTTTCAGGTTAAGAACGGACCTCCAGAACGAATTAAGTACTTAACCCGAGGTACCACTGTAGTTCTTTATCTCCTTGATATCTGATGGAAGAGTGTTCCACAGGGAGGGCACCACTGTTGAGGTGGCCCTCTGCCTGGTTTCCTGTAACCTCACATCTCACAGTAAGGGAACTGACAGAAGAGCCTTGGAAGTGGACCTCAGTGTCTGGGCCGAATGATGGGGGTGGAGACGCTCCTTCAGGTATATAGGGCTGAGGCTGTTTAGGGCTTTAAAGGTCGGTACCAACACATTGAATTGTGCTCAGAAATGTACTGGGAGCCAGTGAAGATCATTTAGGACTGGTGTTAGATGGTGTTATATAGCATCTGTGATCCTGCCCACCCAAAGGAGTCAGGGGGCAGGGACCTGTTGGCAAGAAGAACAAGATGTTTCTGCTTTTGGCTCTGTAACACCGTCTTCAGGAGCCAAGTGGTGCCTTGGAGAGTGTCTTAGCAATCACACCAAGTGCGAATGCCAAGTGTGCACTTAGAACACTCAGAGGCTGCTTTCATCTCTCAAGACCATATCACTGATCCTTCTTAATTTATGTCTGCTGGGGCTGTGCAAAAACTAAGGCTAACATTGCTCTTTTCTGATCTTTTGAAGTATCAGATAAGGGATGCTGCCGAGAGTCTAAAGGCGCAGGTTACAGAAAACCGCCAAGGCGACATTTTTCCACCTTTGCCGCATCAAGCAGTTGGTCCCTTACCTTTCCTGCCCCAACCTGGCCACAGTGATCCATGCGACGGTCACCTCCAGGCTTGACTACTGTAATTAGCTCTACGTGGGGCTGCCCTTGAAGCTGTCCCAGAAACTCCAGTGGGTGCAGAATGCAGCAGTGAGGCTCCTCATGGGGTCTCTGCCATGGGAGCATATTCACACAGTGCTTTTCCAGCTGCACTGGCTCCTGGTGGAGTACAGGGTCAGATTTAGGGTGCTGGTTTTGACCTTTAAAGCCCTTCGCGGCCTAGGACCCTCGTACCTATGGGACCGCCTTTCCCGGTATGCCCCATGGAGAGCCTCAAGGTCTATAAATAGCAACACCCTAGAGGTCCCGGGCCCTAAGGAAGTGAGATTAGCCTCAACCAGAGCCAGGGCCTTTTCAACACTGGCTCCAGCCTGGTGAAATGCTCTGTCTCATGAGACCAGGGCCCTGAAGGATCTGTTTTCTTTCCGCAGGGCCTGTGCGACAGAGTTGTTCCGCCTGGCCTTTGGCTTGGAGCCAATTTGATTCCCTCCCCCTCTTTCTTTTTTCTTTTTTCTTTCTCCTGTGATGAGGCTGCATTTTAATATTTTAATGTTTCAATATTTTAATTGTTGTATTTTAATCTTGTTTTTAAGTTGTATTCATTCAACTTGTTTTTATTATTGCTTGTTAGCCGCCCTGAGCCCGGCCTTGGCTGGGGTGGGCGGGGTATAAATAAAATTATTATTATTATTATTATAGCAGGGATGTGAAGACTGCAGCTCTCCCGATATCATTGCACTTCAGCTCTCAGGATTCCTGACCATTGGCTATGCCAGAGGGCACTGATAGATTTCTATTTATGAGTTGCCACTATCTTATTACCATCATTCAGCCACACCAAAATAAAGTGTTGCTGATCAACCAGCTGTTTTGGTTAACTGTCTATCCAACAGTGCCTTACAAGGCTTTGTAAAAGGGATGGCAAAGTAGACTAGGCATCAATGTGCAGCACAAAGGGTTTTTTAAGCCATTATTTTAAATTTCTGACAGCGCTTGATGTAGCTTAGCTCTGGGAAATGTACAACGGCATCTCAAAAGCCACCTGCTTTTGACAGAGAACCACAAACTGGCAAGTAATCTGAAGAGAACAGACACTTTTACCCCAGTTTGGTATTATTTTAATACCAAATCGATATCAAGGTGCCAAGATCCCCAACCAGTCAGCATTGGTTCCACTATGGCTGGTGTAGACAGAGAAGATATAATCCAAGAAAGAAGAATTCTGGAGAGGGCGTCAGCAAGGGGAAAGAACAAGGGGGAAGGTTCAATGATAAAGAAGGTTCAGATGCAAAAAAAGCAAACAATTTTTTAGGTTTTCAAGACCACTAAACTTAAGACTAGTTGCTTAGCTCTTTAACTATTAGCCCACATTAATGCATATAAATATAAGCATTTTGAAGCATGAACGATTACAGAGCTGCATGGGTTTTACATCCTATCATTATTCATAACAAACACTGTGAGCAAAATGGAAAACTGGCACGGATGGGTGTTTATTATATGATTTGAAATTTGAACTTGAACCTCCTTAGTATGTTGATTTCCTCCCTCCCTCCCTTTAATTTAATTATTTCTTCTTCTTATTCTCTTTTAAAAGGCAAGCTGTATGAAGTATGAAATTGTATCAGGCTGAATTTTTATTGACAGTATTTTGCTGATCTAGAGTATTTTGTATCCATTGTTTTGATTTTCAGTAAATAAAATCCTTTGGGTGGGGTGGCTACCTGTCCCTGTTGCCAGGTAAGCCCCGTGGCTGGGACGGGGAACTGATACATATTATATATTTTATTCTTTACAAGAATAAAATATACAATATGCAAAATTTAAAACGAATGAAACCTCGAAAATTTAAAACTGCAAGACATTAAAATCTCAAAGAGACAGAGACAGAGAGAAACTTCTGAGAAGAAATCAGGGTGCAAATGCCTCCTGAAATAAAACTTTCTTGACCAGGCATCTGAAGTTGAGCCAGGGATGGTGCCTGTCTAGCTTATTATGGGAGGGAGTCCCATAGTTGGGCCTGCAAAACTGAAGGCACGACTCTCTGTTGAGCTGAGTCATGCTTCTGTCTGAAAAGATATAGTGTCATGACTAGGAATGGTGGAGAATTTGGATAAATTTGGAATCGGTAGCAGAAATCACATCAGTTCAGGTGTTTGTGTTCCACCTGGAACGGAAATTTTGCTGGGAAAACTGGTATTTACTGGTTGGGTTTTTTTTACATCCACAAACACAATGTGATTGATATTGTTTCTTAACGTTTACTTCCATTGAATTGAATGGTGTGGCATCACATAATAGTCAACCAATAAATGAGATGAACAATGTGGGGTTTTCTTTCAAGAAAGCTGAACTTCAGCTCTTGGGCTGAAAAACGGGATACAGTGCTGCACATGATGAATCCTTTTTTTATATCCCTAGTCATGAACCACAACCCAGATACCATATGCTAAGTGAAAGGCTCTGAGGAGAATTAGGCTCTGGCCCCGATTTAGGGAAATATCCACCAGGACCATCTTCAGGACACTCCCAATTGGAAGGCACAGCTTTGCCTTCTTCCGTTTCAGAGGAAGAATCTTCCAAGGTGCCCTGGTCTCTCCAGGCTCACAGCAGCCAATAGAATAAGGCAAGGGCTCTTTAACACTGGCCAGTTCCTCATAGGAGGCATGGAATTCTGAACTACAGCCCATACATAGCTTTGTTGTTGTTGTTTAGTCGTTTAATTGTGTCTGACTCTTCGTGACCCCATTGGACCAGAGTACGCCAGGGCCTCCTGCCTTCCACTGCCTCCCGCAGTTTGGTCAAACTCATGCTGGTAGCTTCGAGAACACTATCCAACCATCTTGTCCTCTGTCGTCCCCTTCTCCTTGTGCCCTCCATCTTTTCCAACATCAAGGTCTTTTCCAGGGAGTCTTCTCTTCTCATGAGGTGGCCAAAGTATTGGAGCCTCAGCTTCAGGATCTGTCCTTCCAGTGAGCACTCAGGGCTGATTTCCTTCAGAATGGATAGGTTTGATCTTCTTGCAGTCCATGGGACTCTCAAGAATCTCCTCTAGGCATTGCAAAAACTATAGGTTGCAAAGCTATCCAGCAGAGCCCTGGGAGCTCTCCAAGGTCCTGTAGGTATCCTAGGTGTCTGGAACGCCTGCCTCTCAACAGGACACAACCTGGCTTCCCCTGTGAGCCTTGGGCTCCTCTAGAACAGGACCAATAGAAGGTCTACTGTCTGCCTTCAGTTCTACACAGAGCCAGCCCGGGACATTTTGCTGCTGCCTGAGGTGGAACAGTCAATGGCATCCTGTTGCAACAACAAATCAAAGTGTGCGATGCCCAAGGCACCTGTCACAAGCACCTGCCCCATTTTCCAGTAGTAAAAATACAGGGAGTTGGAGAAATTGGACTACTCAGTTTTTCCTTTGTTTGACTTTTGAGGTTGGCTGCAGCAATTTGGGGCAGAAACCATAGAAGGAGAGTGAGGAGAGAGATTGGACAAATCACAGGTTAGAAATGATTGCATAGGAAATAATGGACATAATCAGCGCTGTTTTTCTAGAAAACAAGCTACCATAACTCATCATGAAGGCCTCCCTTCTTCTCTTAGGCCTACCTGAGAGGCGCCGGAACTGAGTTTCGGTGAGTTCCAGCTGAAAAAAAGCCTGGGACATCATTAGCTTGTTATGTGAACATTCACCCAACGAACCGTTTCCTGGGAATGCGTTGTGCTCAGAAAGTGGGGCCTGCTTGTAATTTGCACTTCCTAAAATAATATGTGAACAAAACCTGCACTTCTCTGATGCAGTTCTCCACACCAAAAATGTGCACATAAAGACCTATCATGGGGGAAATCATGCATATATGAGAATGAAAGGAACATTTTTTAAAGTGTTTTATATTAGGTGAAACTGCTTGCAAAATGCACATGTTTTAACACAAATACAGTGGTACCTCGGGTTAAGTACTTAATTCGTTCCGGAGGGCCGTTCTTAACCTGAAACTGTTCTTAACCTGAAGCACCACTTTAGCTAATGGGGCCTCCTGCTTCGCCAGCGCCGCCAGAGCATGATTTCTGTTCTCATCCTGAAGCAAAGTTCTTAACCTGAGGTACTATTTCTGGGCTAGCGGAGTCTGTAACCTGAAGTGTATGTAACCTGAAGCGTATGTAACCCAAGGTACCACTGTATGCATGTTAGGAGAAATGCTGTTTATATAATCACAAGCTTCTGTGGTTAACTGAAAAACAAGAAATTGCAAGAAACCACCCATCCCTGACTACCAGCAGGCAGTGTTGGAAATGTCAAGACCAGAGGTCACTTTTCTGGGGTTGACCTCCAAACCAGAGTCAGCCCTGGACACAAGATTGTGGAAGATGTTTTCATAGGGTGTTTCTGCTTGTGCAGTTGAACTGACCTTGATTCCCCCTGCAGTTTTTATGATACCTAGTTAAAAACATTGCTTCTTCTCTCTGCCTCACTCTTTCTCACTCACACAATACCCAAACCTGTGCAACTGCATTTCACCTAAGGAAAAGGAAAATGTTGTGATTTTAAAAAGCACACACTCAATAGATTCCCACAAATTGATTTCAAATGTGCCAGTAGAACATTTGGGTTTCTTTATCAAGTCCTATGTGAAGAAGCTGTTGCCAAGGTAACGGCGATACTTTTAATGACAGTAACGGAAGCTTATAAAACTTGCACATTTTCATTGGCTATGAGACGGCTGGCCTCGCGCTACCTTACTTTTGTGGCACATGCTCTCTTTTGTCCACAAGCTGGAATGTCTGGTGCTTCGTCGTCTAAGACGAGGAAAAAAAATAATTTTCAGGTCGCTAGTCTCGAATATCAACTGCATTGGTGCATTTAACACAGTCCTCAAATGTATGTGCATAATCTTTAATGGAAACATTAATTAACTAAGACTGCATTCGTAAATGCACTTGGATGACTTGAAAAGTTGATTACACAAATTCATAGAGGATAAGGCTATCAGTGGTTGCTAGCCACAAGGGCCATGTTCTTCCCAGAAACTACAATTGATTCAGAATGCGGCAGCTAGACTGGTGACTGGGAGTGGCCGCCGAGACCACATAACACCAGTCCTGAAAGACCTACATTGGTTCCCAGTACGTTTCCGAGCACAATTCAAAGTGTTGGTGCTGACCTTTAAAGCCCTCAACAGCCTCGGCCCAGTATACCTGAAGGAGAATCTCCACCCCCATTGTTCAGCCTGGACACTGAGGTCCAGCTCTGAGGGCCTTCTGGCGGTTCCCTCCTTGTGAAAAGCTACAGGGAACCAGGCAGAGGACCATCTTGGTAGTGGCGCCTGCCCTGTGGAATGCCCTCCCATCAGATGTCAAGGAAATAAACAACTACCTGACTTTTGGGAGACATCTGAAGGCAGCCCTATTTAGGGAAGTTTTTAATGTTTGATGTTTTATAGTGTTTTTAATATTCTGTTGGGAGCCACTCAGAGTAGCTGGGGAAACCCAGCTGGATGAACGGGGTAATAATAATAATAATAATAAGAAGAAGAAGAAGAAGAAGAAGATGATGATGGCTGGAGACAGTATAACAAGATAGACATGGCCGCTGGATCAGGCCAATGGCCCATGTAGTCCAGTATCCTGTTCTCATTGTGGCCAACCAGATGGCTATAGGAATCAATTAACAACCCAATATTTTTTCATCCCATGTTGCCTGATTAAACCACACAACTTTGATGGGCAGTTTGTGGACAGCACACTGAGATGCAAAAGCATTTATAGGTCATGAGCTTCACTGCCAATTCCATGGGTTTGAACTAAGTTCTCTTCTTAATGACTGCATGTCAAAAGCAAATGTATGGTAGCGCTAACTGCTGAGCAGATGGTTATGGAGGAGCACTCATATGGAGGAACACGTTCTGGTGCCACTTGCTTTGACAGACAGCAGACACTGCAGTTGGTGGTGCTGGCAGTCTGGCTCACTGAAGCCACAAGTCCTGTTGAATCAACCCTGTTTGATTTGGGCTTCGTCTGAATTTGGTGCACGGCCCGAGTAAATACAATAGCATGACCATTACAACCACCCACCTCTAAAAACACAAGTAAAATTTATCAGCGTAAAAATCCAAGAATTAGAATGGATCAGTCATTTAAAAAGTTCTTATAGCCTATCTAAAAATCTCCTCCAAGAGAGAATTCCACAACCGTGATGCTACCACTGAAAAGGCTCTGTCCCTGGTATCCATCAGTCAAATGCTTGCAATGCTGGGGCACAGAACAGAGCACTAGAGGGGCTGGGTAGATTCACATGCGTAAGGAAACTCCTTTAGACCAACTTGTATGATGTTCTGTTTGTTGCTGTTCCTATGTTTTTGTATACCCTGCTGGAAGCCATTCAGAGTGGCTGGGGCAACCCAATCAGATGGGTGGGGTACAATCAATCAATCAATCAATCAATCAATAAAATGCCCCAACCTGGTATCCTTCAGATGCTTTGCACTATAACTCTCACCATTGCTGAACCTGGCTGGAGTTGATTGGAATTGTAGTCCAAAGTATCTGGAGAGCACCTTGTTGGGGAAGGCTGATTTAAAGGAGGGCCTGCACCCATCTGAATCTATCGGAACCCCAAGTCTGGCACCCAATGTTCTGCTTTAGATCACTCAGCCTAGAAGAAGAAGAAGAAGAAGAAGAAGAAGAAGAAGAGTTTGGATTTGATATCCCGCCTTTCACTCCCTTTAAGGAGTCTCAAAGCGGCTAACATTCTCCTTTCCCTTCCTCCCCCACAACAAACACTCTGTGAGGTGAGTGGGGCTGAGAGACTTCAAAGAAGTGTGACTAGCCCAAGGTCACCCAGCAGCTGCATGTGGAGGAGCGGAGACGCGAACCCGGTTCCCCAGATTACGAGACTACCGCTCTTAACCACTACACCACACTGGCTCCTAAACTGTCCAGGGCTTTAAATTGGAAATGAACTGGTAATAACCAATGAAATTGGCAAGGGATCATTCCAATATGCATTAGCCATCTTGCCCATGCTAGCATCCTGGGGGCTACTTTTTTAAAAAATAAATAAAACCATTTTGCATTTCTGAATTGTTTTAAAATACAGTTTCATATAGAGAGAACTATGGTAGCCCAGTCCGTATATGTTGCACTGCAGCATCAATTTCATTTATTCAGTCTCTTGGATTTAGGCATTCCTTTGCCGCTATCTTGTAACACCCCACAGAAACAGTGTCAAACTTACGGCACAGCAATCTCACTGGTAACTCTAATAGATACTCTCTGAGCCAAAGCTGTGATATTAGAAGAAACACCCATTGCCCAGGGAAGGCATTTGTCATCAGAAGTCTTTGTGCTATAACCATGGTGGCACTGATTGCACCAATTGCCGGGTACCGTTCACCAGAGTCACACATATAATTGACAAAAGGTGAGGACTGGGGAAAGTATCTTGCTTATGCACTACTCACCGACTGAATGCTGTTTAATTGCACATGTCAGTTGCTTTCCAGGTGAGTGACAAATAATGCCAGTGAAACAGTCTGGAATTCAGACTCTCGTGGCCTGCAGGAGGCTTTCCTCACTCCCTCAAAGAAGCCCATCATACTTACCAAAAGGACCACGAATGAGACTGATTGTGCCAAGAATATTCTGCCTAGCATGAATGAGGTTGACACACTTGAAAGGTCTTGATGAGTGCTGCTCCAGCATTCAAGGGTGCTAGCTGGACAGTTAATCCACACTGGAAAAGTCTGGACCATAGGGTAAAATTAGGCATGTCACAGGTGGCAAGGAAAGATCAGTCCACTGTCCCCCAAGAATGGCATGCGAGTGGTGAGCAATGGAGGGTGGTCCATTAGGGCACACAAGGCACTGCTCCCCTAACCTCAGTCTGCTATCAGCCAGCCCTCACTCACCTGCTGTCATGAATGAGCCAGACCCCAGGAGAAGTTTGCAGCTAGCTCCCATTGAAGAGAGGAGCCAGGAGCAGAGAGGGTTAACTACAAGACAAGAGGATTATAGCCGTGAGCCAACGTTATGGAAATGAGAGCTGGACCATAAAGAAGGCTGATCGCCAAAGAATTGATGCTTTTGAATTATGGTGCTGGAGGAGACTCTTGAGAGTCCCATGGACTGCAAGAAGATCAAACCTCTCCATTCTTAAGGAAACCAGCCCTGAGTGCTCACTGGAAGGACAGATCCTGAAGCTGAGGCTCCAATACTTTGGCCACCTCATGAGAAGAGAAGACTTCCTGGAAAAGACCCTGACAGGGAGAAGGGGACGAGAGAGGACGAGATGGTTGGACAGTGTTCTCGAAGCTACCAGCATGAGTTTGACCAAACTGCGGGAGGCAGTGGAAGACAGGAGTGCCTGGCATGCTCTGGTCCAGGGGGTCACGAAGAGTCGGACACGACTAAACGACTAAACAACAACAAACTCCCCAACATGTAGGAATGCCAACTGATAGCAACGTATTAGAGAGCCAGGCAGCAGCTTGCCAGCGTGCTAGCGAAGAGCAGAATGCGGGAGTTAGAAATGAAACCAGCTTATAAAGCGGAAAAAGCATGGAAGTAAACTCTCAGAGAATGAGGAAGAGGTGAGAGCTGACCCCCTCTCCCCTAGGTCTAGGCATATGGGGAGTTTTCAAGACAAAATACATCACAAGAAGAAGTTCTGCTGCTTCTGGCCTTCCCAGAAACATCCGCCTTAGAAGGGACATCTTTCATTAATGGACGATGGCTGTGCTCGCCGCTCCGATGAACTTTGTGGCTTTTGCAATAAATCTTCCTTTTAATTAACTCCGCTCTTTTTGTTATCAAGACTCTCCGACACATGCCTTCTTACTTACAAACAGTTACAGAATCATAGAATTGTAGAGTTGGGACCCAGGATGTCATCTAGTCTAGGAATCTCAATTAGGTCAAACACCTCCAAGGAAGGAGAGCCCACCACCATCTGAGGGAGTCTGTTCCACTGTCAAACAGCTCTTACAGTCAGAAAGTTCTTCCTGATATTTAGCTGGAATCTCTGTTTTTGGAACTTGAATCCATTGGTTTGGGCTGTCATCCTTCTCCTTACTCTCAGTGTTGCCTTTGTAGGACTTGGCAGGGAGGAAGATGGGGACAAAGCTAGAAGCAACTAGCTCTGACTGTCATTGGCTATGGCGCCACCTACTGTTGGGCTCCTGGCCTTCCGCCCCACCAGTTCCAATGGACACCAACCATCTTTCTCTTCTTCACATGACATTATGGGCAGATTGACTTGGGCTATGTTGCCATCATATGTTTTCCCATCGTTGCTCCAAGTTTTTGGCTTTCAGGCGAGGAAAACTGGAAGATCACATAGTTAAGGCTGCCTAAAGGTGATGGAAAGAAGCTGACAATAGGACCGCCATATTTTTAAAGCAGGAGACTTGTGATTCAGGCTTGATGGAGGCACTCTCCACCCTCAGTGATGCCACCATGGCCATCTCACCCTCCCAGAAAGCACTCTTCTCCCCCAATTCAGATCCAGGAGCAGAGCTAGGAACAACATCTAGGCCAGGAGGACAGGGAAGCTGTGAATATGTAGCTCTTCCCTAAGACAACTACCGCAGGTTCTGCTCTATAAGATGCACCAGACGATAAGACGCACCTAGTTTTTTTTAAAAAATATTCTGAATCCTAGAAGCCAGAACAACAAGAGGGATCTGGCTTATGGCATAGCCGCGCGAAGCCTCTCCCGGGCAGCAGGATGAAGGCTCCCCCTGCCCGGAAGAGGCTGTGCACGGCTAAGCTGCCCTCTGTCCCTTCCCCCTCCTCCCGCAAAAGCTAGCCAAGAGCCGTGCACTCTTTAAAGGGAGTGCGGCTCTTGGGGGCTTTTTGGGAGGTGGGGGAAGGGACAGAGCCACGCTGTTCTGGCTTCTGGGATAGCCCGCGAAGCCTCCGCAGGGCAGCGGGATGAAGGCACCCCGCAGCCCTGCGGAGGCTTTGTGCAGCTAAGCCAGAAGCAAGAACAGCAAGAGGGAGCACTGTGCAGCGATCCCTCTTTCTGTTCCTGGCTTCTGGGATAGCTGCGCAGCCTGCATTCGCTCCATAAGATGCACACACATTTCCCCTAACTTTTTAGGAGGGAAAAAGTGTGTCTTATAGAGCAAAAAATACGGTAACTTGCTGGAAGTTAGGATCCAAAGCGATCCTATGGTGTCTAGAGCAGTGTTTTTCAACCTTTTTTGGGCAAAGGCACACTTGTTTCATGAAAAAAAATCACGAGGCACACCACCATTAGAAAATGTTTAAAAAATTAACTCTGTGCCTATATTGACTATATATAAAGTAATTCTCTTGAATAGGAATCAAATAAACACAAAGAAAGTATTTTATAATTACTTTATTATGAAATACTAAGTAAACAGAAATATCTCCTCCTGCTCCGGTCCTCCTGGTGACTCGAGTCGCGACGTCTTCTCTCCGCTGCTGCGCACACTGTGCTCGGGCGGGAAGGAAGTCGGAAGATGATGTCCTACTGTGATAGGTCCAGGCTCGAGTCTGGACCAATCACAGCCCGGACATCAGAAAAGTGGAGGGTGTCCCCCTGAGGAGCGCCAGTCGGCGCCTCTGCTGGCCGAGGGTGGGGTCAAAAACCCCACCCCCCCATACCCAGGACACAGTCCGGTGCCCGCCTAGTGGGCGAAAATTTGACATTTATTTTTTTTAATCTTTTGAATTTTTCAATTTTTCCCACGGCACACCAGGCAACATCTCACGGCACACTAGTGTGCCGCGGAACAGTGGTTGAAAAACACTGGTCTAGAGAGCTGCTTGAGGGTTTTGCTCTTCTTGTCTTCTGGCAGGTGTCCCAGACATTGAAGAAACAGCCACCTGCTAGCCCCCAAAAGTAAAACAAAATAAAACACAAACACACCAAACTACAACTGGACAACATATTCCTTTATTCCACTTGAGCAGGAAAACAGCGTCTTTGTATTACACGGTGTAGAGCAGCTGGTTCAATTTTTTAAAATGATTTCTCATTTTGCTAGCCTTTTCCACTATCCCTTGCAATCCTTTAATGGGAGCTGTAAACCCCCATGTTCCTTCCTTTGCTGAAAAGAGCCCTCATTTCCTCCGTCTTATCTTCTGTTTCAAAGGCTTGTGTTTCAGCCTGACGGATTTCACCTCCGCTCCTTGTAACAATAGCCATTTCTGGTCCGAGAGACCCTGACTTTCCTGAGAAAGGCCAGTGCCGCTGGATAATGAGGAAGCCCGCTTCACCTCTCTGGCCAAGGCACTTGATAGAACCCAGGTAAATTGGGCAAAAGTATCTGGCGATTTCATAGCTGGCACACTCAAAGTCATGTCTTTTAAATAGGCCGTTAAAAAGTAAAACCAGCATTACCTTTGCAAATGTATCCAGCATTGACATACCTGTTGGTTGCAGGAAAAAATGGGTATATGAAGGAAAATTTCTGGATGTGGGGGGAAAGTACTTTTTGGTGAGAGAACCCCAGCAGAGATTCACAAAACATGCGGCAAAGTAAAGTGAGGGAATGTAGGTTGTTAGACCTTTAAAACATCCCCTTGTGAGTTCCAAAACTCCCTCTTCATCTATCATAGAAAACCCCCCATACATTTGGTAAGTTAAAAATTGGTTTACTTACAAACTCTTCAAAGATCAGCTTCATGTGCTTTCCCATACATCAGTCAGAAAGGTTGCACAGGCAGTAAAACTTGGCTTAGTTGCAAAGTGGTGAAAGCTCCTTAATTATTGGTATAGGAACTCAAGAGAGGCTTGTTAGAGCCATGCGGCTAAGCTGGAGCAACCAGCTTAGCCTCCTCACACACAGTCCTCCTGCTCAGGGTTTCAGTTAGCCAGCCATGCCCTTCTTGGTATAAAATATTGATAGGAGGGGGAAAGCCCAATGCAGACTTTAAAAACAGTACACGTAATATAATTACCAAAATACAGGTAAAACCAACAGATTTTACACAACTTTCAGAAGACATCTGAAGGCAGCCCTGTGTCGAGAAGTTTTTAATGGTTGACATTAATATTTTCATATGTGCTGTATGCTGCCCAGAGTGGCTGGGGAAACCCAGTCAGATGGGTGGAGTATAAAACAACAACAACAAATGTAAATACCAAAATCACCATATATGACTGGGGAAGCTTGCTTAAATAAAAAAGATTTTAGCAGGCGGCAGAAACAATATGATGAAATCACCTGCCTAATATCAAGAGGCAAGAAGTTCCCAAGGACAGGTGGTGGCACACTAAAAAAAACCCCATTTCTTGCAAGTGCAGAACGAACATTTCATGCAAGATGTAACAGAGGGGTGTGTGTGCATGTGTGTGTGTTATCCTTAAAGAGTATGAAACAATTTACAGATAGTTTGTGAGGCAGCATTGTCTTGTGTGCAGCTCCTAGGAGTTTAGCCCTGGAAACTGGGGTGTATGCAACATGTTGGATAGGTTGCCCCCCAGCAAGGGTGCAGGCCTAGGGGGAACCAAAATCGTCCCCCTCCACTCTGGCTCTGGGTGGCTAGGAGCCCGCCCGTCTGTCCACATGCACCCCAGGCTGCTCCACTGATACTGTGGATGGCCAGGTGAGGTGCACAGGCTCCTCTGGGCGTCTTGGTGGAGGAATCTGGTCACTGGTGTGGGCCATCACAGCAGCCCTGCAGGGCCCAGGACTCGAAGAGAAGAAAGATGGAGGGAATGGGTGAGAGTTGCAGGAGGAGGATAAAGGAAGGGAGGAAGGAGACAGAAGGGAAAGCAGTGAGCAGAGAGAGGCAGGAAGACAGGAAGTCACTGGCAGAACAGGACAGGAGATGAAAAGCAAACTTTTTGAGTTTCTGGTCCATGGTTTTTCCCGGCTTCAGAGGCACTGACACATCAACTTGCCAAGGGTGCAAAGGAGCCTAGGTATGCCTCTGCCTGGAAAGATGGAACTCCTAGATATCTTCTCTCACCCAAAGCCTCAACTAATTTTGGGCTCTCCATAAAATAGACTTGGATTACAGTGGTACCTTAATTCGTTCTGGAGGTCCGTTCTTAACCTGAAACTGTTCTTAACCTGAGGTACCACTTTAGCTAATGGGGCCTCCTGCTGCTACCACGCCGCTGGAGCACGATTTCTGTTCTCATCCTGAAGCAAAGTTCTTAACCCGAGGTACTACTTTTCTGGGTTAGAGGAGTCTGTAACCTGAAGCGTCTGTAACCCGAGGTACCACTGTAATAGTCAGGAAGCTAGACATCAGTTTCCCAGAACATTTCAACCTGATCTAACCTTTCATTACCATTTCAAACTTGCTTGGTCGAAAAGAAGAGCAGCTAATTCTACTCAAAACAACAACATTCAATAATGTCCTTGCACGCCAGAGTTGTGTTTTACATGGTTTGAATTTGCTTTCTCTCCAAAGACATCCCCCCCTCCCCTGTGTGTCTTAGGAGATAATAAAGCAGCGCGTAGGCTGTTTAAAAATAAATCCTCATCAAGTTGGGGTGGAAAGCGATGACAGAATTCCTTCCTGATCTTGAAAAGCTGTCAAACCTGGATATAATTCCAATGGCTAGCTCTGCTCAGCACCAGTGCCTTTGCATGAAAGGGAAGCCCACACATCCACACACTGGGATTTTCACACCGTTTACTTTAAAATTAAGCCGCATCCAAGCAAATGGGTTTGGTGCAAAGATTCATTAAACAGCACCATGTCTGGCTCCTGCAAGGCATCTCTGCAGGGCTACTTTAACACAAGACGAAATTGGGTTTTTTTAAAAAGTGAGAATTTCAGGCCCAGCATTGAGTGTTGTTTTTTTAATAAACAAGCCCAAGGCTTTCCATAGGGTTGTCCAATGCCCCTTGTTGTTTAGTCGTTTAGTCGTGTCCGACTCTTCGTGACCCCATGGACCAGAGCATGTCAGGCACTCCTGTCTTCCACTGCCTCCCGCAGTTTGGTCAAACTCATGCTGGTAGCTTCGAGAACACTGTCCAACCATCTCATCCTCTCTCGTCCCCTTTTCCTTGTGCCCTCCATCTTTCCCAACATCAGGGTCTTTTCCAGGGAGTCTTCTCTTCTCATGAGGTGGCCAAAGTATTGGAGTCTCAGCTTCAGGATCTGTCCTTCCAGTGAGCACTCAGGGCTGATTTCCTTCAGAATGGAGAGGTTTGATCTTCTTGCAGTCCATGGGACTCTCAAGGGTCTCCTCCAGCACCATAATTCAAAAGCATCAATTCTTTGGCGATCAGCCTTCTTTATGGTCCAGCTCTCACTTCCATACATCACTACTGGGAAAACCATAGCTTTTACGATACGGACCTTTGTTGGCAAGGTGATGTCTCTGCTTTTTAAGACGCTTCAATGCCCCTTACTTTAAAGCAATAATGGGGTGTGTGGCTCTCCAGATGTTTTTGGACCAGGACTCCCATCATCCCTGACTATTGGCCATATTGGCTGGGGCTGATGGGAGTTGGAGTCCAACAAAATCTGGAAGCGACATGTTCCCCATCACCACTTTAAAGGGTTAAGGTTAAGGATGTATTGGGAAAAATGAAGGCGACATAAGACAAAAAATTGTTTGTCCTGGGAGTGGGGATTAAAAAGCAACAAGACCTTTATCGGGACCATTGTATCATCATGAAGCCACATCGGAGTGAGGACAAACTGTCCTGCCCTCCATTTGGTGTCTTCTGAATAAAATAAAGGCAGACTGTAGCAACCAAGATCACAACTGCTACCACTTCATTCCCATTTCCACCTTCTAATTCTCTCTCTCTCTCCCTCCAGCGTGGTGTAGTGGTTAAGAGTGGTAGACTCGTAATCTGGGGAACCGGGTTCGCTTCCCCGCTCCTCCACATGCAGCTGCTGGGTGACCTTGGGCTAGTCCCACTTCTCTGAAGTCTTTTAGCCTCACTCACCTCACAGAGTGTTTGTTGTGGGGGAGGAAGGGAAAGGAGAATGTTAGCCACTTTGAGACTCCTTCGGGTAGTGATAAAGCGGGATATCAAATCCAAACTCCTCCTCCTCCTCCTCTTCTTCTTCTTCTCTCTCTCTCTCTCTCTCTCTCTCTCTCTCTCTCTCTCTCTC
>JAXCMG010000021.1:13607851-13619265 GCA_034642415.1 Podarcis siculus
TCTCTCTCTCTCTCTCTCTCTCTCTCTCTCTCTCTCTCTCTCTCCATATGCAACCTATGGGCATGATCCTGAAGTTAGAGGGGAAGTTTAGCTCAGAACCAGCTTCAGAACCATCATGTCTCAACTCCTCGCCCAACATCTCTTTTGGCCTTAAAAGGCCAATGCTATTATTAGGACCAATCAAATTGTCACAAAGTCATAGAATCATAGTTTGTAGAGTTGGAAGGGACCCTAATGGTCCCTTGCAATGCAGGAATCTCAACGAAAACATCCATGACAGGTGGCCATCCAACCTCTGCTCAAAAACCTCCAATGAAGGAGAGTCCAGCACCTCCTGAGGAAGTCCATTCCACTGTCAAGCAGCTTTAACTTCCTGATGTTTAGTCGGAATCTTGTGACTTGAAGCCTTTGGTTTGGGTCCTAGCCTCTGGGCAGGAGAAAACCAGCCTGTTCCATCTTCCACGTGACAGCCCTTGATATATTTGAAGATGACTATCATATCTCATCTAGGTCTTTTCCAGGCTAAGCATACTCAGCTCCCTAAAGCATCCCTCATAAAAAGGCTTGGTTTCCCTTGATCATCTTGGTTGCCCTCCTCTGCACACATTCCAGCTTGTCAATATCCTTCTTATTTTATTTTTTTGCACATAATTTTTAAAATTAATTTACATCCATACAAAATCTTAGGTACATGTACAGCCTTAAATAATTACACTATTAAATATTGATTTAAACTTGCATTTGTACATGCTCTTTTCTTATAATTTCTAACTAAACAAAAATAAACCAAAGTAAAAAAATCCAATAAACTAAATTCAATATCCTTCTTAAATTGTGGCGCACAGAATTGGACACAGTGTTCCAGGTGTGGTCTGACCAAGGCAGAATAGAGTGGTACCATTACTTCCCTTGATCTGGACACTAGACTTCTGTTGATGCACCCTAGAATAGCATTAGCCTTTTTTGCTGCTGCACCACACTGTTGATTCATGTTAAGCTTGTAGTCTACTGAGTCCCCTAGATCCCTTCCACATGTCCTACTGGCAAGCCAGGAATCCTCCATCTTATATTAGTGCAGCTGGTTCTTCTTGCCTAAGTGCAGAACCTTACATTTGGCCTTATTGAAATTCATTTTGTTAGTTTGGGCTCAGTTCTCCAGTCTGTTAAGGTCATATTGAATCCCGAGTCTGTCTGCTGTGCCCTTAACTACCCCTCCCAGTTTGGAGTCATCTGTAAATATAATGAGAGTGCCCCCTCAATCAATTCATTCACCCAACTTCTAAGTTCTCCTGAAGTCTTCCTCAAATTTGAGCATACAAATACAGGTAGAAACGGGGAGGGAGAGAGAGGAGAGGCCATTATGAGAAAGGGGGCGGGGGAGAGAGAGGACCCTATAAACTCAGAAAATCCACTTTTTAATCTCTGGCACATGCCTGAAATCTCTAGAGAGCAGCTTCCAGTCTGCACAGATACTGCTGATCTTCACTGCGTGAAGATACCTGTGTTGTATTGTTTAAGGTAAAGGTAAAGGGACCCCTGACCATTAGGTCCAGTCGTGGCCGACTCTGGGGTTGCGGTGCTCATCTCGCTTTACTGGCCGAGGGAGCTGGCGTACAGCTTCTGGGTCATGTGGCCAGCATGACTAAGCCGCTTCTGGTGAACCAGAGCAGCGCACGGAAACACCATTTACCTTCCCGCCGGAGTGGTACCTATTTATCTACTTGCACTTTGATGTGCTTTTGAACTGCTAGGTTGGCAAGAACAGGGACTGAGCAACGGGAGCTCACCCCGTCGCGGGGATTCAAACCACCGACCTTCTGATCAGCAAGTCCTAGGCTCTGTGGTTTAACCCACAGCGCCACCTGCGTCCCCAGTTGTATTGTTTAGGCTGTGACAAATATTGATGCATGCCTCCTGCAAACAAAAAAATAGAAAAACTCCCACCTTCAGTGGGAACCCTTATCTTGAAAGTGATGCTGTTGTCATCACTTTGATGTGTAGTTAAGACTGATGGCATAAACCTGATCTTAGTTTACACTTCCTGTGTTACAAGAGATCAAAGGCTGGAGAGATCCATGTGGCAGCTCTTCAATTTTGCATGTGTAATGCAATTCCAAGTCACAGCTTGATATAACAACGTGGTGCTCCCCCCCCCAACCTCCCCACAAAGTCTTTTCCTTTAGGCAATGCACATTCGGAGCAGTCAGCTACCATTCAGGCCTGCATTGTAACTGATCAGTTCTACTATTCCAGTAGTGACTTTGGAAATAAAATCATCTATTCATGGTCCACATCTGCTTGTACCGTGATCAGGTTATGCATTACTAATCCTCTAGGAACAGGCAGCATGAGGGGTAGTGAATCTTTTCCAGTGCAATGATACAGGAAGCTATCATCAGTGAATTTTTATTTTATTTTATGCTTATTGCATTTATATTCTACATTACCTCCAAGCTTGAAGGCATCACAAGTGCTTCCTCTGCACCCCATTTTAAGGACATAAGAAGAGCCTGCTGATCAGGCCAATGACCCATCTTAGTCTAGCATCCTGTTCTCACAGTGGCCAACCAGACGGCTGGGGGGAACCAACACGCAGGAACTGAGCCTTCTCCCTGCCTGTGGTTTCCGTCAACTGGTATTCAGAAGGACTGCTGCCTTCAGGGCATAGCAAACAAGGATAGAAGCCATTGCTAGCCATATCCTCCATAAATGTATCTAATCCTCTTTTAAAACTATTTAACTTAATGGCCTTCACTTCATGGCCATAGCTTAACTATGCACCGTGTAAAAGAGTACTTAATTCTATCTTTCCTGAATTTTCCAACATTAGCTTTATTCAGTGTCTACAAGCTCCAGGGTTTTGAGAGTGTTCTTTTCCCTATCCATTTTCCCCATGCATAATTTTTGTAAAGGTCTATCGTGTCACCTCTTAACTTGTCTTTTCTCTAAACTAAGAAGTCCCAAACAATGAAACCTGTCTTCATAGAGGAGTTGGTCTGTTCCCTTGATCATTCTGGCAGCCCTTTTCTGAAGTTTTCCCGACCCTACAATATCCTTTCCGAGGGGAGGTGTCCAGAACTGTACATTGCTCCAAATGTTGGGGCACAAAAAGATCTGTATAATACTTGCAAATTTATTTTCAGTTCGTTCCCTAATGAACCCTTGTATGGAATTTGCCGTTTCCATGGCTGCTGCACACTGAGTTGACATCTTCATTGGGCTATCTTCTATAACCCCAAGGTCTAGTTCTTGGTCCTTTCATGCGATGATATGTGAAAGATATTTTTGCCTTATCATGCATCGCTTTACACTTGTTTACATTGAATTGTATTTGCTATTTTGCCACCCATTCACTCAGTTTGGAGAGGTCCTTTTGGAGCTCTTCACAAACTCTTTTTGTTTTAATGACCCCGAACAACTTAGTATCATCAGCAAACCGGCCACCTCACTGCTCACTCTATCTCTAGATTGTTTAAGGTAAAGGTAAAGGTACCCCTGACCATTTAGGTCCAGTCGTGGCCGACTCTGGGGTTGCGGCGCTCATCTTGCTTTATTGGCCGAGGGAGCCAGCCTACAGCTTCCGGGTCATGTGGCCAGCATGACTAAGCTGCTTCTGGTGAACCAGAGCAGCGCACGGAAACACCGCTTACCTTCCCGCCGGAGTGGTACCTATTTATCTACTTGCACTTTGACGTGCTTTTGAACTGCTAGGTTGGCAGGAGCAGCGACCGAGCAACGGGAGCTCACCCCATCGCGGGGATTTGAACCGCCGACCTTCTGATCGGCAAGCCCTAGGCTCTGTGGTTTAACCCACAGAGCCACCCGCATCCCTCTAGATTGTTTATGAACAAGTTTAAAAGCCCCAAGACTGATCCTTGGGGAACTCCACTTTCTACTACTCTCCATTCAGAGAGCTGTCTATTTAATCCTACTCTTTGCTTCCTGCTACTTAACCAATTACTGATCCACAAGAGGACCTCTCTTCTTATCTCTTGACCAGTAAGCTTACTCAGGAGTCTTTGGTGAAGTACTTTGTCAAAAGCTTTGTGAAAATACAGTCACACCCATAGTGGTCAACGTTTCCCTTTTTTTATTCCGAATAGGATTCCTTGCAAGAAAAGGGAAAAGTTGACAGCTATGGTCATACCTCAGGTTACAGATGCTTCAGGTTGTGCATTTTTGGGTTACGGATGCGCCAAAACCCGGAAGTACTGGAACGGATTACTTCCAGGTTTTGGCACTTGCACATGCGCAGAACCACCGAATCACAACCTGCGCGTGCACAGACGTGGTGCTGTGGGTTGTGGATGCTGCGTGTTGCAAATGTGCCTCCCGCACGGATCACGTTCGCAACCTGAGCGTCCACTGTACCCTATGTCAACCACATCACCTCTATATTCTTGTTGGCACTCTCAAAGAATACTAATAGGTTTGTGAAACAGGTATTTTCCTTGTGGAAGCCATGCTGACTTTGATGCAGTACTGCTTGCCCATTTTGATGCTTGGTTATTTTATCTTTCACATCACTTTCCAACATTTCATTTCATTTCATTTATCATAATTATCCAGCTTCCCAAAAATTTAACACTTCTCGATATGGTTTAACCCCTTTCTGTTTTCACAATACAAATTCCACAAATATCTTCCATATTTCCTCAAAGTCATTTCCCCCTTCTTACTTTGATAACACGCATTAATTTATCATATATATCCCACACTTCTTTATGCCATTCTTCTATTTGATACCCACCTTGCCCTTTCCATTTCCTAGCTATGATAACTCAAGTTTGTGAGTAAGTCCTTCATAAAGGTAAAGGGACCCCTGACCATTAGGTCCTGTCGTGGCTGACTCTGGGGTTGCGGCACTCATCTCGCTTTATTGGCTGAGGGAGCCAGCGTACAGCTTCCGGGTCATGTGGCCAGCATGACTAAGCCGCTTCTGGCGAACCAGAGCAGCGCACAGAAACGCCATTTACCTTCCTGCCGGAATGGTACCTATTTATCTACTTGTACTTAGTGCTTTCGAACTGCTAGGTTGGCAGGAGCAGGGACCGAACAATAGGAGCTCACTCCGTCGTGGGGATTCAAACCGCCAACCTTCTGATCGGCAAGTCCTAGGCTCTGTGGTTTAACCCACAGTCCCACCCGCGTCCCTAAGTCCTTCATAGCCTCCACCAATTTTCCAGGGACATATGTTAAACTAACCAGCCTGTAATTTCCAGGATCCCCCTTCTCCCTTTTCTAAATTTGGCGTTACATTGGCTACTATCCAGTCCTCGGGTATAAGAGGTTGACCCAAGGGGCAAGTTATATATTTTTGTTAGAAGATTAGCATTTTCACATTTGAGGTTTTTTGAGACTCTCAGGAGGATGCCAACTGGACCCAGAGTTTTGGCAGTTTTAATTTTGTCTGTTGGGCCTAGAACTTCATATCTCTTCATATCTTCATATCTTGATCAAGCTACATCCTCGATCCAGAAATTGACGGATCAGGTTTCCCAACATACTCAAGCAATTGAAAAATTGCAAGGAGCAACAGAAGAGAATCGTAAGCTGGCCGGGGAAGCCGTTCAAATAGCAACATCTGCCAAAAAAGAGGTCGAGGAAGTTAAAGCAGAAGTCAAGCCTCTGCACAAACAGATAGGGGACCAACAAACCTATCTCTCTTTGGTGGAACTGAAAAATCGCGAGACTAACCTCAGGCTGAGGGCAGTCCCAGAAGTTGAACAAGAAGATTTGATTGGATCTTTGACAACAGAATTTTCAAAGTTCTGGGGCTTAAAAGAAGAAAGTGATTTTAAAATAGTATCGGCTTTTCGACTTGGAAGATTGGTAAGAAAGGACAGATCTAGAGACTGCTTAATAGCTTTGAGATCAAGGGAAGAGAGAGACAAAATACTAGGCCTACACTTCAAAAACTCAATTGTGATACAAGAGAAAAGGGTGGAAATTTACCGAGATATTCCTAAACAGCTATTGGACTTGAGAGCCACCTATTCAGAATTGGCTAAGTTGTTGAGACTCAACACAATTCCTTACAGGTGGGAGTTCCCACAAGGATTATCATTTACTTACAAACAGAAGAAGGTTAAAATAAGAACACCAGAGGACCTACAAAGTTCCAGCACGACCACGGAGAAGATCTCCAAAAAGAAGCAGCAGCTCATTGGCCTATACTCAGACCGGGGCCTACTCTGCCAGCAGGCGGAGCAACGCCTATACCTTCGGAACCAGAGGAGAAAGAAGACACACCGCTCTAGGTGTAACAGAATAGTACAGGATGTCTCTGCAGCTACTTAGTTGGAATATAAATGGCGGAAATTCCCCGGAGAAAAGAAGGAGGTTATTTCACATATTGAAGAAAGAACAATTGGACATTATTTGTTTACAGGAAACCCATGTGACCAGGCTCCATAGGAAAGTTTTGGTCAACAAAAGACTAGGCCAAGAGTTTATTTCGTCGGATAAGGTTAAGAAAAGAGGAGTGGTGATCTACGCTAAGGAGAGCCTGACACCCAAATTTTTATTCAAGGATGAACAAGGAAGAATTTTGGCGATTGAAATTCAGACACAAGGAGAAAAAATATTGATATTAGGAATTTATGCTCCAAACGACGGGAAATCAGAATTTTTTAAGAAGCTGCATGAGACTTTGCTGGACTATTTGGACTATGCTAACATCATAATGATGGGAGATATGAATGGAGTGGTGTCTACACATATGGATAAGTCTTACAGCCAAAACTTAACATCAGATGGCAGACTGCCTAAAACCTTTTTTGAACTGACTGACAATCCGGATTTGATTGACATATGGAGGACAAAGAACCCCCTAGGTAAAGAAGGAACTTTCTTCTCTGAGGCCCACCTGTCCTGGTCAAGGATCGACCAAATCTGGACCTCCAGGGGGCTGGCACCCAAGACCAAAAAGGTGGAAATCTGCCCAAAAACATGCTCCGACCACAACGCCTTGAAAATAGAATTTAGACTAACTCAATCCGGTTCCTTCAGATGGAGAATGAATGACACACTATTAAGAGATCAAGAGATTGTGAAAAAGGCCCAAAAAACACTAAAGGACTACTTTGAGATAAATCTGAACACTACAGTAGAAAAAAGAATGATCTGGGACGCAAGTAAAGCTGTTATGAGAGGGTTTCTGATACAACAGAATACAATTAAGAAAAAACTCTGGAATGGGAAGAAAGATAAAATATTGGAGAAAATACACCAAGGAGAGAAAAAACTGAGAACCAAACCAAAGTCAAAGGAGGTGCTGAGAGAAATTAAATTCCATCAAGCAGAATATTCAAAATTGATTAATCAGGAGATTGAATGGAAAATAAAACAGATGAAGCAGAGATCCTTTGAATCAGCAAACAAATGTGGAAAGCTGCTAGCTTGGCAGCTGAAAAAAAGACAAAAGTTAAATACGATAACGAATCTAGAGATTGAAGGAAGGACGGTACAGAAACCAGAAGAAATCAGGAAGTGCTTCCACAGATACTTTAAAGAATTGTATGCACAGGGGCCTCAGAAAGAATCAGAGATAGATCAATTTTTAAAGACAAATGGACTATCAAAAATAACTCAAGATAAAAGATCAATCTTGAACTCTACAATAACTTCACAGGAAATTGAAGGTGCCATTCAGAATATGCAACTAGGCAAATCTCCAGGCCCGGATGGGCTTACCTCCAAATATTACAAGACTCTGAAGGACTATTTGATACAACCTTTGTTGGAGGTATGCAACCAGATCATGGATGGGAAGAGGGCACCAGAAACGTGGAAAGAAGCCTTCATCACATTGATACCTAAGTCAGAATCTGAAAAGACTCAGCTCAAGAACTACCGTCCCATCTCACTCCTGAATGTGGATTACAAAATATTTGCAGACATTTTGGCAAGTAGACTTAAAAAAGTTTTAAATGAAGTAATTCATAAAGACCAAGCAGGCTTTCTCCCTGGTAGACACCTATATGAGAATACCAGAAACATCATTGACATTTTGGAACTTTTGCAAACTAATAGGAACACAAGGGCGGTGTTAATTTTTATTGATGCGGAGAAAGCATTTGACAATATATCTTGGATGTTTATGAAGAAAAATTTGGAAGGGATGGGAGTGGGACGGGGGTTTGAAAATGGATTACAAGCAATCTATTCAGAACAAAAAGCTAAATTAATAGTGAACAATGTGGTGACGGAGGAATTTAAAATTGAAAAAGGGACACGACAAGGGTGCCCTCTATCCCCTCTTTTATTTATTTCAGTCCTGGAGGTGCTACTGAACATGATCAGAGAGGACCGGTTGGTACAAGGGATAGAGGTCGGAGTGAAACAATACAAACTGAAAGCATTTGCAGATGACCTAGTTTTGACATTGCAGGAGCCAGAATCCAGTACAAAAAGAGTTCTTGAACTTATATTTGAATTTGGTCGGGTGGCGGGATTTAGGTTGAATAAACAAAAAACTAAGGTCCTGACCAAGAATTTGACAACTACAGAAACAGAGGGGTTTCAGAGAGAAACAGAACTAAATGTGGTTAAAAAAGTGAAATACTTAGGGATCTATTTGTCCTCCAAAAATTTGAATCTATTTAAGGATAATTATGAGAAATGTTGGTTGGAAGTTAAAAAGGATTTAGAAATTTGGGCAAGACTGAAACTTTCCTTGTTGGGAAGAATCGCAGCTATAAAAATGAATGTGTTGCCGAAAATGTTATTTTTGTTTCAAACCTTACAGATCGTGGACAGAGTGGATTGTTTTGGAAAATGGCAGAAGGATATATCTAGATTTGTCTGGCAGGGCAAAAAGCCCCGAATAAAGTTTAAAATATTAACAGACTCAAAAGAAAGAGGGGGGTTTGCCCTGCCGGACTTGAGGTTGTACTATGAAGCTGCAGCCTTCTGCTGGTTGAAAGATTGGTTCTTGTTGGAAAACACTGATGTCCTAGATCTGGAAGGCTTTAACAATGCTTTTGGTTGGCATGCATACCTATGGTACGACAAGGTCAAAGTTCATAAATTGTTTAAAAGCCATATTGTCAGAAAAGCAATTTTTGCAGTCTGGATGAAATACAAAGACTTATTAGAGAGTAAAACACCGAGGTGGTTATCACCAGTGGAGGCCAAGGCCCGAAAAAGACCCAATATGGAGGCCTACTGGCCGAAATATTGGGAATTAACTGAAAAAAATGGAGACAGTTGGAAGTTGCAGAGCCAGGACAAATTAAAAAATAAGGTGCGAGATTGGTTACACTATGCTCAAATTCAAGAGGTTTTCAAAATGGATAAAAAAGTCGGTTTCCAGGTGGAAAAGTCGAAACTAGAGACAGAACTGTTAGAACCAAAGACAAAGCTGTTATCTAGAATGTATAACTTGCTGCTTATGTGGAACTTACAGGACGAGACAGTTAAATCTGCTATGATAAAATGGGCACAGGATGTTGGACACAATATTATGTTTGAAGACTGGGAAAGGTTATGGAACACCGGAATGAAATTCACGGCAAGTACTGCCTTGAAGGAAAACATTATGAAAATGATATACCGGTGGTACATGACCCCAGTCAAGTTAGCTAAGATACATCACCTGTCTGACAATAAATGTTGGAAGTGTAAGGAAGCAGAGGGGACTTTCTTTCATCTCTGGTGGACATGCCCAAAGGTCAAGGCCTTCTGGGAAATGATTTATAATGAGTTGAAAAAGGTATTTAGGTATACCTTTCCCAAGAAACCAGAGGCCTTCCTGTTGGGCATGGTGGACCAGAAGGTGTTAAAGAAGGACAGAACTTTGTTTATGTATGCAAGCACAGCAGCAAGAATACTCATCGCAAAGCATTGGAAGACACAAGATTTACCTACGCTGGAGGAATGGCAGACGCAGTTGATGGACTACATGGAGATAGCTGAACTGACCGGCAGAATCCGAGATTTGGATGAAGAAACAATCGAGGCGGATTGGAAAAAATTTAAAGACTATTTGCAAAAATATTACAAGCTGTATGAATCTTAAGATTGTGCATGATTAGGAAATGATATGCTTTAGCAATTGTGATTAAGTAAATAGCAAAATAAGTGATAAAAGAGAAAAGGAGACAATATGAATTGAACATGTTATGTTTATTTCAAAGGTATTAAAACTGTGACACAATATATTCAATTGGGATACATAACATGTGAAAGTTACAATAAGGTATGACATAAGGTAACAAATTGCTGACATTGTTAATTTAAAGAACGCAGAATCGGAAGGGGTGGGGAAGTCCAAGTAGGGATTTATTTTTGTTTTTGGTTTTATTGCTTTGTTAAAAAAAGGAAAAGAAAAATGGTTTCTTGTAACTTTTCTACTTGTTTGCAATGTACAGAATTATGGAAAGAAACGCAATAAAAAATTATACACACACACAAAAAAAGAACTTCATATCTCGTCTCCATTATCCATCTTAGTTCCTCAGACTCATCTCCTGCAAAGGTACTGGGTTCTGCCCTATATCTCCATTGTGAAGACAGATGCAAACAAATCATTCCACTTCTCTGCAATCTCTTTGTCCTCCTTTATAACTCCTTTGTCTCCCTTGTTGTCCAGGGGTCTTCCTAGATGGTTTCCTGCTACTAATATATTTGAAGAACTTCTTCTTGTTGGTCTTTATTTTTACTGTAACGTGTTCCTCAAAGTCTTTTCCCCCCTAAAGCATCCCTTACTGTCTGTCTGCGCTTTTTGGGCCACAGTTTGTGTTCCTTTTTGTTCTCTTCATCTGGACAAGACTTCAGTTATTTGAAGGAAACCTTCTTGCCTCTAATAGCTTCTCTCACTCTACTTGTTAATCATGCCAGTGTCCTCTTGTCTCTTATGATACTTTTCCTGGATCTGTGGTATACACTCCAGCTGAGTATCTAATAGCGTGTTTGGAGCTAAAAGCATTTTGGAGTGATTTGACCCTCTTGACTTTCCGTTTCAACATTTCTTTTTTTAAAACAGTCTCCTCATTTGTTGGGATACTTCAGTCAGTAGAGCCTGAGACTCTTAAATCTATGATTTTCCTCTTTCGAAATCAGATGTGGCCGTGTTGGATTTTCTAGGCAATTGGCTATTTGCATGTTTATTTAATATAACAGGGCTATGGTGCCCACTCCCAATTGGCTCAACAATACTCCATCTTGCACCAGGCCCTGGGTACCACTCCAAGATGGCTTTCTCTGAAATGCTACCAGTTCCATGTGCAGGGCCAGACAGACAGGTTCAGCTTTGTGGTCTCAATATAGAAATGAGATGTTGGTGTCAGGAGTAGGGGTTTGGATTCATAGGCACTGGGGAACATTATGGGGCAAGCTAGGCCTGTAGTTGAATGTTCATGAAGTTATCTATCTATCTATCTATCTATCTATCTATCTATCTATCTATCTAT